>OY735206.1:9191970-9279470 GCA_963457665.1 Thysanoteuthis rhombus | reverse complement strand
GAGTGGGAAAAAAACATAAGTTAAGGCTATATTCCTTTCGATCGAGTCAGTCAGTACATACGAGTAGATTTATATGTTTGAGTGCACGTCTATACCCATGTATATGGCATGAGACAGTAATACCCCGCTTAGCGTTACCCCGGTTCGAACTGATTCGCTGTAGTTTAGAGTGATGGTTAGCAAGCTAGTCTGACAGATCATTGGTAGTGAGTTCGATCCTCGTTATCACCCCTCTATTGCTGTATTGGGCTAAGTTTTGTAAATACCCCGTTTAACGTCGATTC
Organism: Thysanoteuthis rhombus; assembly: GCA_963457665.1. Classification (NCBI taxonomy): domain Eukaryota; kingdom Metazoa; phylum Mollusca; class Cephalopoda; order Oegopsida; family Thysanoteuthidae; genus Thysanoteuthis; species Thysanoteuthis major. Next base: position 9,279,186 of record OY735206.1, on the reverse strand, counting down.
GGTACAGCACTCTTTCCCAAATATCATTATAATGAAACAGATATTGAAATTAATAATGAATATAATAATGTTAAATTTCCGAAATATATTAGGCTAGAAGACTGCGTCATGGACAGTCTTTGAGATAACTGTAGACTTTTAGTTATTATGCCATGGTGTAAATGAATAAACACATCTACATAATTGATAGTAATCATATACATCAAGAGCTAGTGTCAACTTCAACAGCAATGGATAAAAGCTACCACATGAGATACACGGTTCAAATCCGTTCCATTCTGTTCAGACTCCCCAAAGACATCAGATATTTCACAATGAAATCAGAGCGTGATACGTTTGGCATTAGCTTGGTTGCAGGGGTTTAAAGGACATCAAAGTTTGACATGTAACCGCCTTAAAAGGGCTCCACTCCTTGTTTTGGAATCAGAGTTGCCCTTCTTCTGGTTGCCTTATCAAGACTAAAGGACCGAGTCCATCTTGCTACTTTATCCTACCTGGGATGAGAAGCGATTGATTCATGCCTTTCCCAAGGGCATTCGTTTGGAGATAACGTAAACAGCGTTGTGTTTGAACCCGGCTCACCAATTCCATTGACGTTAACCGCTATGCCACTTACATCTCTACGCAAACTGAATGTTATTGAGAAAAGGCATTGTTTCTCCTTGGAATAGTCTTACAAGATCTATTTTTATAAATCCTTTTTCAAACTCATATTTCTACCCCGCCCAGTTATTTATCGACATATGCTGTTTGGCGATGATACATAAGGGTACACATGCAGGTAAGTTGGTGTATTTCGCAATTATTCCAATACACTCGCCTATATATATATATATATATATATATATATATATATATATATATATATATATATATATATATATATATATAAAAGTATCATGACAAGCAATTTTTTATACATGTTTCGCCATTGTGGCTTCATCAGAAATGATGTTGAAAAACGTAAGTTTCTGATGAAGGGGAAAGCATAAGATATAAATTTTCCCAACAGTCATAATCCTTGGATATTGTCTTATTTCTATATTCGAAACAATACACACATACACACACACACACACACACACACACACACACACACACACATGCGTGCGTATGTGTGTGAGAGGGAGAGTTGAGCGGTAAAGGATAAGAAAGAGAGGAGTCTTTCCTTCCACTTCCCCCCTCTCTCTCTCTTTCTCTCCCTCCTCTCTCTCTCTCTCTCTCTCTCTCTCTCTCTCTCTCTCTCTCTGCCTCTTTTTTACCTTCATATGTCTCGTACTTGTTTCATCATTTTTATACCAAACACGCGTACATGCCAGGGAATGGTAGACAAGGTGATTCCAGTGTGCGCTCCACGGTTATTTGTTTTGAAACCTGTCTATCTTGTCAATAACAAGAAGAAGACTCTGTTCAAAACCTGCGACGTTGTTTGCACAGTTTTTTTTAATGGCATTTCGCAACATTTGTTTCTGGAATAAAACTATTTGTTCCCAATTGATGTGCATTAACTATTATGCGATTGCATTGTACTTTTTAAAAAAATCATACCGTGTTGTAGGGGTGATCAACAGAAAAAATTGGAAAGTGAATTATGAATTATTTGTTGCCCTCGCTTTTTGTTGGGAAGTGATCACCAAGAAATCTGAATTAAAAAAACAAGCGTGAATGCCGTTTGACACACATTAAGGGACCCATTTAGCATGAAATCACATAGCAAATTGAAGCCCCTCTAAAAACCTATGGGGAGTATCTTCAAAAAAGGAAAAAAATCATCTGGGTGCAGCGTGATTCATTCGTACATACATACATACATACATACATACATACATACATAGACCTACTTAAAAACTGAATAAACTTATGTTGAGAATTTTGGTTGACGGTCTCCATTGTGTTTCCTGAACACAATGAACCCGGATTTTTACGCGTTTGCATACAATAAAGAGGGAGACTACTCTATAATTAGCATTTGATAGCTATCTCTATTGACAAATGTTACAGACAAAAATATAAGCAACCACCTGACTTATTATACAAGATTTGTTCGGCTTGCAATCGAGTCTTCCCCCTCTTTCTCTCTCCCTCCTCTTCACCCACCCACGACATCGAAATCTCCCTCAGACGAATCATAAGACCTCTCGGCTTTCAGTGCAATGCTTATGGACCGTGTTATTAGAAACTGTCACAAAACTGTCATCATAGCTTTCTCCAGTTTTCTAGTGGGTCTGGCTGGCTGGCGATGTAAGTATGAATAACGCGCACAGGCTGCACCAATGGAGCTAGAGGGTTAAAAAAAATCTGAATTCATTGCGTCTAAAAAAAGTGAGTTTTTAAGGGAGTTCAGTTTGCAATGTAAGTTTATGCAAGATTGGTTCCCAGTTTCTGCACGGGTCCGGTCACGCTTGCTTTTTTTCTTTAATCAAACTTCTTAGTGACCTAACCAAATACTTGAGACGTAACTTATTCATTGATCACCCCTTTTAAATATTTTTTTCAATTAATCACCTCCGACTCAACATGCTGCAAAAAGACATTGGCCTTGTGACAGTTTCTATTGAGAAACCAACTAGACCTGTACTTGATTTAATTGTAATGGAAACATTTGCATTAACTTTCTTTGGTAAATACTTTCTAAAGCATTTCTATACGAAGTCATTTCCTGAGCATTTACGAGAGAAAAACATGGATTTTGGCAATTGTATCTCTATTAAAAAAAATCATTAGTCGAGCATTTTTAGAGGAAATCAATTACTGTACATTGTTGGGCGAATTACTTTCCTAAAGTCAGAAAATATATGTATATAAATATCTGTGTGTGTGTGTGTTAGTGTGTGTGTGTGTCTGTGTTAATAGAGACAGGTCACGAATATCGATATAAATTTACACATACATATACATCCTTGCGAATATATACAAAGACTGTTGTATGTAAATATATATAAAACACAGATGAACACACTTATATGCATACATATATAATTTGACAAATTGGAAAAACAAATTATTTTTATATAGTCATTTCCAATAACTCGTTTCGTTGACTAGCAACATCATCAGATCAGTTTTAAATGATATTTTTCCAACTTGTGATGTTTATTGTTGTCATGGTGACCATACAACGTCATCGTGTTTTGATGGCGTTGTTTGACAGTTATTATTCCACTCACAATAATATATATATATATATATATATATATATATAGTTCATAATATATTTCCAGTGTGTAAAAATACAAATGATTGCAGGAAAGAACACATTGCCAGTAGCTGGTGAGTGCGATAGGCACGAAATATTAACATTCACAGGGTATCTATCCTTGTAATTTGTGTGTGCTTATGTGTAATTCCTAACCCTTGGCTTTAATAAAAGATTCAAATCTCTCGAGCGTACAAAATGCCAAAATATTCGTGGGAACCAACGAATATTTTATACTTTTAATAAATACAAATCTTAGTTTAGTCTGATGCAGAGCATCCCAGGGGAATACGGCTGTAAGAAGATTGTATTGCGTCAATTTGGGACGAGCGTCTTCATTCCAGGTTAAAAAAAACATTCATATTTCTTTTAGTCACGCACCAAGAGCGATCTTCGAAAGTGCGGAGTGGCCTGACGGTCAGTGGTACGGAGAATGGGACCGAGTTCAATCTCCAAAAATGTTTCCTACAATTTTCTGCATCGCTAAATGCTTTTGAAGACGCTGACGCAAGTTCAGCAAAATGCATCAAGCCTATCTTTATGATAATGAATATTTTTGACAAGTAGAATATTTGCTTTCAAATCTTTGATTTCTGCATTGTCAAACTCCTACCATCATTTTGTCGGATCACCTTACATAGACACAACAAACAAAATGTATTCAATGTCTATAAATACTGACAAGCATCTACAATTGACACATGCCCTTGGGGAAGATATGATTTCACCCACCTCAGCTATTAGCAAATTGCGAGATTGTCGGTGCCCATTAGCCCCATAAGGCAGTCCATCTTGGGCGTCAGGCTAGCACCTATCTCAGCCCCGTAAAGAAAAAAAAATACGATTGAGACAATTATTGGGTGTCCAAGGATCATTTGAGAAAATTGTGACAAAATCATTGCCTCGTCGGTCTTGCGCATGGGCATATAGAATTTTTTTTTTTTTATCAAGGGGTCAAAGGACTTGATCTAACGCACCCTGTCCCCTTGCTTGTACGCATTTGCTCGTACGACACGTGAAACCACTTTGCTTGCTTTGCAAATTATATGTCAACAGATTCTTAAAAGATCATGAACTTTCTTCGCAGTTTTATTTCCGTCGACTTCGTTAAGAACCCGATCTTGACTTATTCTAGAGACATTGGAATACAGAAGAAAACGTGCCTAAGTGAAAAGACAGTCACATCCAAAAATATCAATATTTTTAGAAATAATCTTAATTTTGATATTGAACAAACTAAATCCAACTACCGATTGAACGACCGTGGCCACCCAAGTCAGCGAAGGGTTGTATCCATTTTATATGTCTGTGTGTTTGTTTATGTTTATGTGTGTTTGTATGTTTGTGTGTTCCAGTACCCCTGGGTTTGTCTAAAGACTTAAAAAAATTGACATCAGTACTACACAAGATCCCTTCTAAATATGTATATTTTGGGGGGAAAGCCTTTTTGACTTTTGTGGGGCTTTATCTTGATAGCTTTATTAATAATACCTAGATTGCAGAATCTAGATGTTTCTAGCTGTTCTTTTTTTACTTAATTTCGGATGTTTTCCAATCGAAAACGCCAATGATGTCATAAATAGTATTTATTCTGAACATATTTATTCTTTGCTGGATTTTTTTTACTCCATTTTTTACGCTATGGTTGTTCAATTACTGTAATGGCGAGTTTTCTCATCAGTTTAATCCCATCCCCAACTAAACTGAAGCTGGTACAATGACACAATTAACTGATGTCACATAAGGAACATTTCAAGTCCATCAACATGAAAAATAATGATCTCCAAAAATGTTAGTCCAACATGAAGAAATCTATGTTGACAGTTTTGTTGACTATTTTCTTGACACTTTTGGTTGACAATTTTTAATTCAAAGCCTTTTTGATACTGGTAATATCTATTCGCCATCCTACAATTTGCCACAAGAAATCCTGGCCTTCACCTTTACCAGGTCCAAAATCACAGAGTAAATTATTTTTAGTGTTAGAGAAATTACTTATTTTGACGCAAACATGACTGGGAGGAGGCCACAAAAGAAAAGCCATTTTTGTCTTTGTGTACCAGAACAAGAGAAATACACTAATATGTGCACAACAAATTCGACTACAAATTCGATTAAAAAAAAAACCCAGATACAATGAGTCATTAATCAAACCCTCTTTTCCTTTAAGAAAAAAAGGTAAGCAAAAAAAAAAAATCTATACACAAATTCACGGTACACAACACCAAAAAATAACCTTAAAAGCTTTTTTTGAAAGAAAAAAAAATAGCATCACCAATTGCTGAAGGAATTGAACAACATCAGCATTTATCTTTTATAGAAGTTCACTGGTATTAAATTTTCTATAGAGTCGCATTGATTATTCACATACTGTATCAGAAGGCACTGCGCTATAAGATGTTTGGGAAAGTTGCCAATGCACTAAGACTCTGGGCAGAACGACAGGTTTATTTCAAAGAGTTGTTATTCACTGGTTCTCCTTGTCATGCAAAAAGGGAGGCGGTCGACTATTGAATTTTTGTGTTCGTCAGTGCACGAGAAGTAAGACTTGTCTCTGTTATGGGTCATTTTGTTCTATAACGTCTCTCTCTCTCTCTCTCTCTCTCTCTCTTTCTCTTTCTCTTTCTCTCTCTCTCTCCTAATATCGTCTCATAGATACAGTCATACATCCACATGCTCGACCAAATTGCGCCCGACAGACTTATGTCCGATCTCAGATTCATCTCCATATGAGCTTAAAACCCATTAACTGCGGATGACGGTAATTTCAGTCATTGCAATTCAATGACTCAAATGAGTAACATTTCCGTCATGCCATTGTTATTCCTCTAAAGAGAGCGTATACTAAGGAATCAGAGAAAGAAACGTAATGGATGATATTCGTCCCTTTCTCTATGGGGAGGCAAAGTAGACGTATGTACAATATAAGAGGTTTAAGTATGTACGTACGTGTCAGGGTATCTTATGTGCGTATATTTCACTTCACGCTATAATGATTGACTAACGCCCAGATCGAGTTGCGTCCATACTAGCGGACGTAACCAGAATACAAATCAATGCACTGCTGACTTTACAAATATGCAATGACTGAGACGCAGATAGATCTCGAGAGTATCTCTGATTTTCAAAGTTTACCCGTGTTCTAAAGCAGGTGGAAACCATTTGGTCAGTACTCCAACGACACTGACCACTGTGGCCCAGTGGTAGAGTGTTCGCCTCCAGTTTGATAAGCTGTGGTTCAATCTACGTCTGAGTCATACCAATGCCTCCTCTCTTAGCATTCAGCACTAAGATTGATGGACTAATGGTTACGTTGGATATGCTGGTTCTCGTAAGATTACCGAAGGTTAGCGACATCGAATCTGGTTAGGAACAAGATAGGTAACCATTGGGGAAAACCAGGTGGAAAACCAGGTGCCGTAAGCAATATAAAGCCTAATAGTAGCAAGTGGTTCTTACTAATAATTGCCTGAATGTACCCAAACCCGCGAAGTACCTTACATTTCGACATCTTCGATAAGGATATGAGCGGAGAATGATGATACATACATACTTACATAGGCTGATCACAGCTGGGTGCACAGGGAAATGAAGAGATTTCCACGCTCTTCGTTCATATCGGGAATCGAACCCGGATCCTACTGTGTGCGAGGCAGACGTACTAAACATAGTGTATATGTGCAAACTAATACGATTGAAAATATGTGTGTGCAAATATACATGTGTGTGACTGTGACACGTGCCAAACACAGGAAGCCGTTCAATTTAATCTCGGATAATGTTATCAAACGATTATTGTTATCAAAATCACTATATTTGAAATGAATTAAAATAAATGCCTTGCCCCTGGTGACCTGGATTTGTGCAGGGACGGCGCTTTTGACTCGAGTGGAATTTTTTAAATATCTTATTTGTTTGCCTTTTAGTCAATTCAAGCAAAATTGAAAAATCTGATTCGAACAAATAAAGGTCTGATTGGTCACTCAAGAGAAACCGTTACACGACTACATGTCGTGTTGGGGTGATCAATTAAGAAAATTCAAAAAATTGTTGGGTGGTGATAACTGAATAAATTCCAAACAGCTGCTAAACGCAAATTAAGGGATCAATTTAGCCTAAATTTACATAGGACATTTATATCCCCACTAAAAATCTATTTGGGGTTCATTTTCAAAAAATAATAATTAGAAGTTTTTTTTTCTAGAAACAATAAAAAGTGAATGTTTAGTTTCACGCCCCGCCCTGGATCCATTCGTACGATCTTCACGCGTGATATATGCATACATAGCAAGCCGGAGAGACCAACTTGAAAACTGAAGAAACCTTTATCGACAGTTTTGGTTGATGGTTTCCTAATAAATACCTTGCTCCTTGGTGAGCTGGATCTGTGCAAAGACCGCGCTTTTGACTCGAATGGAATGTTTTAAATATCTTATTTAGCTGCCTGTTTGTCACTTCAAACGAACTTGCAAATCTGATAGGGACAGATTTGAATGAGGGGAAAAATGTAAAATCTTAATACCTAATAAAAAAGATTTTTCTGCTCTCAAACTGTTGATTTATAGGAATTTGATCGCTTTCAACAAAGGAGGGGGGGAGGAAAAAAGAAAAAAAAAAGCGATTCAGTCGGACATTTATCACTCGGCAATGTTCCCGGGGAAAATTCCTACACCAGTCGAATTCTGATTGGCTGAAAGCCCAGCTCAGTGATGCATCACGTGACTCATCAGCATCGCTATACGGGTGTTGCATGACCAACTGGATTACACGAGTGAATCATGAGGTGTAAATTGACATGGCTCCTTTGGTTGCATAGGTGATCAATTTCTTCCGTCTTTCTATCTCTCTTTGTACCTTTTCTCACACACACACATACACACACACACACTTATATATATATATATATATATATATATATATATATATACATATATATATATATATATATATATGTTGTGTGCCCCTTATAGTTAATAAACATTTGAAGAGTACGTTTTGGGTTTATATATATATATATATATATATATATATATATATATATATATATATATATATGTATATATATATATATATATATATATATATATATATATATATATATATATATATATATATATATATATATAAATTACAATACATTACATATATATATAGAGAGAGAGAGAGTGAGAGTTATCATCCATCCACCTCAAGGGACTCCACATTCTGCTTTTGAGTCAGAGTTATCAAGCTCCTAGACTGGTCACCAACAATGGCTAATACAAATCAGTAATCAACTATACGTTGTGCAATGGATTTATTTTATAAAGTTCTCTATACACAAATATTTAGTTAGAGTAGAGCTTTATATATATATATATATATATATATATATATATATATATATATATATATATATATATATATATGTTTGTGTGTGTGTGCGTGTGTGCATCAACATGATATGTACGTAGAATGATAGATAATTCATAGCCCAATAACAAAAAAAACATATTTTACACAAACAATATGTTTCCAACATAATCCATAGCATTTTCATTCCCCTTGAACCAATGCTTCTCATTAATCACAAAGATCAAACATTATACTGCGAAAATTTCAGAACAAAATTCAGCTAACAATTCTGTCTCATTGGTCTATTCTCATATATACATATGTGTGTGTGTGTGCGTGTGTGTATTATATACGTATGTGTGTATAATTATAAATGTGTTTTTTATCGGATTATACATCCATTTCTTGATAATGATATATATATATATATATATATATATATATATATATATATATATATATATATATATATATATATATATATATATATATATAATCTGTATTTATATCTTTATTCCAATAGTGCTCAATACTTATATAACAATACCTCGATTTAATACATATATTTTGTCTTCTGGGGATCTGAATAAAGCGTAACGAGGGTATACCGTCGTCACGGACAAAATCTTTGTATTTAATCGATATATATACACAGGCATATGTATAAACACTCACACACACACACACACACCAATGATCTCGTATTTTGCAACCTCATATTTTCTTTCCATTATTTCTTTGTTTGCCAATCAATTGATTTCAAGTTATTCTCAGACTATCGATCAATAAATTTAAATCGATAACTTCCCAATTGTAATTCTCTACCGATCGATACTGGTGCTAAAACGGCCACATCTTTATTCACATTGTTTTCTTTTTAACCGAACCCCTCCGTCTGTCCCTTTATTTAGGAGCTACAGGAAGCAAATGATATTTAAATATACTTTACTCACCTTAAAACAGATTAGAACCGTGGCACATAAATAATTGCCTGAGGTCTGCAGTTGAACATTTCAATTAACACCATGAATTTAAAATAGGGATAACTGATCACCCTTTGTTCAAATTAACTGTCTCTACAGTGCTGTAAATGAAAAATGAAACTGAGTGAACGTTTAAACAAGACTTGAGTATTAAAAATGTCGAATATCGAACACGATGTTGTGAATCTTGTGGAAGATAAATAGCATTATTCATCCTGCTGTTATCGAGAACAATTATTTTACACAGACCTGTACCAAATATTAGAATTCAAATAAATGTTATCCATTTTGAACAAATATGATTTGAATTTTTTTTTTTTTCAAAATTTGTTCATCATTGTAATTCACTGATTTCAACCAAAATACTAAATATCAAAATTAGGGGTCCGCTAGTGTATTTCCTTCACAGAAGAGATCCTTGAGTTTTCAAAGTTTTGAAACCACTGGATAAGATGGTAGGAAACACCATCTACACAGTTTAATTGTATCAAATGACCTTACGACCCACTTCCTTCCTTCCTCTCCCCCTCTCTCTCTCTGTCTCTCTTTCTCTGTCTCTGTCTGTCTTTGTCTCTGTCTGTCTTTGTCTCTGTCTGTCTGTCTGTCTGTCTGTCTGTCTCTCTCTCTCTCTCTCTCTCTCTGTTGTCATTTTCCTACCACTTACTATTATGGTATTATGGTTTAACAATTAAATTATTGATGACAAAGGTAATAAGATTGGATATCTGTACCTCACGTACATGAATCGTATGTCCTCGATCTAATCATCTAAAATTATCTTTAGATACAGATCTTTCATCTAAAAAAATATCTAAAAAATTACCCGCTCAAGATTTAGGCATTGTTGGTCCAAAATGACCATAGAGACTCCCAAAAGTACTCTTTTGAAAAATGTGACCAGGAGTGCCTGAAGACCCACATCCACAGACACACGGACAGTCAAAGACAGAAGATTCTGTAGCCCACCTGGCTGTTTGGCCATTTATGGCGCCAGTGTGATCCGATGTATCCATATTTCAAACTTTGATTATTTCATTGTCACCAATGTTTTTTCTTAATTACACTTTGTTTATTTATATATCTATTGTGAATCTGTCAGTGGGACCTTGCTATCAAGTTATGGGTTGGGATCCGTACTTTGAAGAACCCTGGCTAACACATGTGTGCTGAGGTAGAAATAGTTATTAGAAATCGTGAACCAAAACCGTCTACACAGGTTTCTTCAATTTTCAAGTTGGTCTGGCTGACTATTCATGAACGTATGTATGTATAAAGCATACAGGCTGCAACAATGACTGAAATCTCAAACATTTACTCCTTATGTTTAGAAAACACGAAAAAAAAAAAAAAAAACTCCAGCCCCACAATAGGTTTTTAATGGCGGGTTCAATTTGCAATCTAACTTTAAGCTAAATCGGTTCCTTAGTTTATGCCCAGCTACATTCACGTTTGTTTTTTGAAGATTCGGATATTTCTTTAGTGATCACTGTCCAACAAAAGTCGTGAGAAGTATCATTGTTTGATCATCCTTTTTTCTGATTGTTTAATTTATCACCCCCAACGCAGCATACTGCCAAAAGATGTCTTTGTTATTCTTCTGTCTCTTAAACAAAGACCTTTCTAATTGATCTCTGACGTGTGAGGCGTGTAGACATTCTGTATTGGAATCTGTCAACAAAAACTGTCAAAAAAACTGTCAAGAAAGGCCATGCCAATTGAGATAGAGGGCTGAAAAGTTAAACAAGCATTCCTTATCATGTCTAGAATCCCACCCCCATTTTTAGGGAGGGGGGTCAATTTGCAATCTAAGTTTTTTTACCAAATTGTTTATGTCCGCTTGATTGTTTTTCTTATTTTCAGACTCTTTAGTGATCACCGCACAACAAGTGGCACCGCTTATTCATTGATCACCATTTTTTCCAATTTTTTTTATTGATCATTTAAAGCTCAACACAGCATGCTGCCAAGAGATGTTAGTCACGTGACAGTGTCTGTTGTGTGACCATAAAGATCTGTTCCTGTCTGTCAATAGAGTTTGAAGTGGGTTGAGAACTCATTCCTGTGACATCCTGTCTGCAAATAAACCTTGTCAACGTCTCATCGATTGAGGTTCCAATTTCTTGAATCAATGTTCTATTTTTAGATAAGTCCACACATCTATATCAGACGTTTTTCGTTCGGTTGGTTCCGTTCATGTATACAACAGAAAGAGAAAGGAACTAAATGGGTTACACCATCCTTACCTTCCTCTTCCTCCTCCTACAACTACTATCACAACTAGTAATGCTACTTTCATTTCGTTTAGTATCCCTTTGAAATTGAAAATCACAGATATGGACATAAGGATGGTGGCTGCATGTTTAACTTATCTTTATCGTTTTTATTTTTTGTTAATTAGCAGTTAAGAATAATACAAAATCTGAAATATCTTTTTACTGTTTTGGTTAAAAGATTTTTGTGCGATATCATAAAGAGGAAAATATTTCAAATTCTTCAGTATTCAAAGTTAATTTTTGGAAGAATATTGAAAAATCTGAGTATGTTTTCGCCTTAAAAGTCTATACATGCAAATTATCACGTGACACCGTTTTATTGAGAGTAAATGATTTAGAAACAAAAATATCTTTAGGTTTATTACAAAGAATAAAAATGAGACAAAGATTATTACGATAAAATCAACGTGTTATTAGTTTCAAGAGATTCAATTGACACATGTCATCTTGATGTCAAAAGTGCTTGAAAGTGCCAAGATAATTTAAATCAAAACGAATATTTTTAAATGAGGTTACGTGCTTATTGTTGTTTCAAGTGCAAAATGGTGCGACTTGGTACGAATTTGTTTTCTAAAATTTGTGGATTTTGTTTAGTACTTACAATTTTAATTAATGTCTTCAACGGAACCCTTGCAAGGAGCGTCTTCTTTCTTTTTCTTCTTTTCTATATATAGTTTGCATTGACACAGCGTCTGTTAGTCAGCATGTACTTCTGGGCGCCACAGTGAGGTGCGTCTCGTAATGCAAACAAAGAATTTGGCCTCGTAGACGGAAATGATTCAACAGTCCATTTCTCAAAATATTTCTGGCAGTGATAGCTCTTGTTCCGTGATAATTAGGAATTGCTAAGAAAAAAAAAAAGAATGTTATGCTATTAATTGCAAATGACGAAAATTTCCGCTGCAGTTTTTATGCCTAACCCAATAAATTCTTTGTTTCCTTGTAATCGATGGCAACTTGGTTCTATCTGTTAGTCGGGGTTTTCATCTTGCAATGGATTACTTACACTGGATAACTCGCAATGGATTATCTTGCAATGGACAAAGGCTTTTATTTTGCAACGAATAACTATCACATTTGCAACCTTCGGCAACATCACTGTGCGTGTGTTCAAAGCGCCAATCACTTGGGATTTTGATCCATGGTTTAAGAGAGGGTGATGTATATTCAAAGAGTTTTTTTTTCGAACAATTCAAGTCCTTTTTTGTGTTGTTTACTCGAAGTTTTGGCAGATCTATTCAAAGGCGTTCTCCAGATATTCCACTCAAATGTAATGGTGCTAAACAGATTTTCACCAATGGTAGCAATGAGATTATGTTGGATTCGGGTGATATCTTTTTCCATGCATTCCCATAACTTTATTGCCGCTGGTTAGAGGAAGCCATATCAGGTTGGATTCTACACTTGTCTGATACACTTGGTCGACATGTCGATGTGTGCTGCTTCTTTGATTTTCGTCTGTTTCCAACAACGTTCCTTGTCTATAATCCGCATTTCTTCCCACAGAGGATTGTGTTCGCCTTTCTCTCTCCAAATATGGTCAGATAATGTATACGTATTGAAAGTTGTATGTCATGTCTTAGTGGAATGTTCCCGTTGAAAATGTTTGGGGAGTTAGTGTTATGCCTTGGGAAGGTTTTTTGTCAGATTATCGAAACGCTCCTTTCCCCAATGTCTCCACCTGTTGTACCTATTCGAGACAATTTTTGAGGTACAACGGATCAATGCGTTTCAAAATTATTTTAAATAACTTCGCCAACTCTTTGTAGTGAAGCCTTGATTGGACTTGCAAGCTGGAAGTGGATTATAATAAGATAGTCAAGTAAAATAAAGGACAATAAAAATGGACGGAATAATGCCAATACAATCTTCATAAAAAATCAATCAGTTCTTCCATAGCCCGTTTTCAGATTTTACTCAAAATTTCATTGAGATTCATTGTGAACTTTTGGGGATATCGTGTGGATAAACAGACAAACGGAAAGATAGAAGGATGGAATGAATATATATATATATATATATATATATATATATATATATATACCTCTCCAAAATTTCTTGGCAGTGGTGAAAAAATATGTGATGCAATTTTTACACAGTCCAAGAAACGTCATATGCGATATGTCCATTAAAAAAAACAAAAAAAATCTGACTCTATTCAAAAGCTTCGACGTTGTAAATACAATTTTGACAGCATTTGCCAACATTTATCTATTTTGTTTCTTTATTGAAAATACTAATGATATCGAAGAAAATGTACACATTAGTTATAAACACTGCTCAGCTTGCTTCCTTTTTTTTCTCCTTTTCTTTCTTTCGTGTATTCTATTTTTTATCTCGAGGATTGATTTTCGAAAATAGAATTTTTCTCTTTCTCCTCTCCCTTATTACATCGATTCTTATTCATATGACAGCTCTCTTTCTTTGTTGCAAGCGCAGTCCATCTCTTTTTAACCACCCTCTCTTCCAGCCAATTCATTCATAACTAACGCTGTTAACTTATTCAAATCTGGTCTTAATACAAAATTCTTAAAACTGTTGGCTAACGTCGAGAAATGACTGCCATTCTTGGGAATATAACGTGTATATTCTCATTTCCCGATATGGCGTCATTTTTGACGACACGAGTAAACCAGTAATAAAATACTACCTGAATTACTAAAGAGAAGAAAAAAAGGGGGAAAAATTTTAAACCGGCGTTATTGGAAATCGACGTAAATGAAAGAGGTATGAAGTCAGGAAAGACTGCGTATACTCAGAGTGAGTTTTTCTTTCATCTTTTCTTTCTTTTTCAACTTCTTAATTAAATGAAAAGATGAGAATTCTTATGCGACGTTTCGAAGCCCTCCGGGATGAAGAAGGCTCAACGTTTTGAATTAGCAAACTCTTTTGTTGTCGTTGCCATGGCAACTGTATCGTCGCGATGACTCAACCGATTCCAACATGACTTTCTCTCTCTCTCTCTCTCTCTCTCTCTCTCTCTCTCTCTCTCTCTCTCTCTCTCTCTCTCTCTCTCTCTGAAACAGTTACAGAGGACTGTCTTCATCTTAGTTCATTCCTTACTCGCCTCTCCTCCATCTTTTGTTTCATTGTCCCTCTTCGAGGAGTATATGGTCTTGCACTCTCCATTTGGGAAATAGAACCCCCTTGACCCTGTTATAACACGGCTCTTTATTGCTCGATTCGCGTTATTACGCAGTGGATAGTGATCCCTTAAAAATTGATATAGCTCTAAAGAAGCTACATTCAGCTTCAAAAAACCTTTATTTGGCTCAGAAATTGCTAAATCCGGCTCCAAATTGGTCAAATTTATCATGGCTCAGCTATTTTTGGACCCCAAACACCGCTTTATACCGGGGGTGGTTAGTACTCGTGAGATCTGCAGAAATCACACGATTATTCGAAAAACTGCTATGTGAATTTGTTTTTTCTCTCTCTGTAACAATGGACTCTTCCTCTTAAAGGTAACAATTTTGCTAATGAGAAATACTCCATATCTACCATTTGCAACGATGGACTCTTCCACTTGAGTTCAGATGTTTTTGATAAAACCTCAAATGAAATTGATTAGACGTAAACATTTGACAGATACTTTTACCAAATGCATTGGGGAGGGGAGTACAAATAAGTGTGCACTCGCGTGCATGTGTATATATATATATATATATATATATATATATATATATATATATATATGTGTGTGTGTGCGTGTGTGTGTGTGTGTGTATGACTGTACGTTATTTTTATCATCTCATAGAAATTCAAATATATTATTTTCTTTTCACGGGGAATGAATAGTTGTATGATATTGATGGGTGCGCATGATCAGTGCCCAACGAACCATTTTCAAAAAGTTGATTATTTCGTCATTTCCAAAGCTAAAATTCTAACTTTCTCCCTTATTTCGAAGCTTGAACACTCTGTATTGTGATCCATACAGTGTTTGAGCTTCACAATAACATAAAAACTGAATGTTGTAGCTCTAAAGATAACGAAAATGTCACCTTTTGAAAAAGGGTTCGTTGGGCACTTATCATGCTTGGACACTCATAAAATATGAAAATGAAGGCAGTTTTTTTTTTTTAAAGTATTCGTAATACTTTCTCAAAAATATATACAAAGTCAGAGAAAAAGGCTCCGAGATACATTGATGATTATTTCAATTTTTTTAATCTATTTTTTTTTATTCAATTAGTTTTATCTTTCAAGTTTGGGGTGACATTGTTCGAAAAAAGGATCAGGGAGACTAGATAAAAATATCTAAGATTATACGTGGTATAGAATAAAAAGATCCTAATGTATTTTTACACCGAGGGGTTTACCTGGGACTGAAAGACCACACATATACAGTGGAAGTGAATGGATTGAATATTAGAAAATTCTTTTTTTAGCAACAGAGTGGTAGGATTATCGAATAGATATATAGACATATCGAATATGTCGTGCCGTCAATAAATTTTAATGAGTTTTTAAAGAATTATGATGTTTATAACACCACCGCTAACGCTAATGTTTAATGACTCAGATATTGTGTAAATATGGTTATTTGATGTGTGTTTTTAGATATAAATTGTATACTTTTCTTTCACACTAAAAATAAATGTTAAAATGTTTGAAAAAAATTTATTCCGTCTTTTCAACTCAGTAATAGATGATGGTAAATGATCTTACATATAGTGTTTCTATTTTCTCCATCTTTCAAGGAACGCACTTTAAACACAGCTCTTCTCCTTTTCTTTGGGGTTTTTCAAAGCCACGCCCATCTTTGTGCAGTAGTTGCATAATAACCCTAACAGGTCATGTGACCCCGATGAATCTAATGTCACCGGAAGCCATACTCTTTGTCCGCAGAGAATCTTCCCTTTAGAGCGGTGTTTAGTAACCCTTTTTCAGTTCATGCCCAACCGCGACAGATAAGAATTACTATAATAGAACAAATTTCGTGTTGCAAAGGTAAAATATTATAATGTTCAATTCAGAAATCTATCAAGATTTAGATTGTTAAATCAGGAAGAAAAATTTATAAGGAAGCAAATTCTTTGTTTAAAAAACACTGATAAATGAAATATTTCTTCTTCTTCTGATTCATTTTCAACTTTTTCACTAATTCTATTTTTCCATTTTTCATTCTCATCTCTTTCTAGGCGTTCATGACTATATCCCTTTCTTTCTTCCAGGTTTTCATTTCTATCCCTTTTTTCTCTTCACACGAACTGGACATCTTTCTTTTTTCTCTCTATTTCGCACAAATTATAACAATACTGTTTTATGCTTTTCTTTCTTTCTTTCTTTCTTTCTTTCTTTCTTTCTTTCTTTTCTTCTTTCGTCACTCCATTCTCCATTCACTTACTTCATCTCTCTTTCTTTATTTTTCCTTCATTCTTTCTCCCTTCCTCTTCCCGTCTACCTTTCCATACCTTCCTCCTCTTCCCGTTTCCTTCTACATTTTCCTTCTTTCTTTCATTTTCTTTTTTCTCATTTTTCTCACGCTCTTTTCTTCCTTTAATTCTTCCTTTTCTTTCCATCCTCGCCTGTTTTTCGTTTGTATCATTTTTGCATTTCAACCCCCCCCTCTTCTGAAGCAACCAATTCAAGGTTTTCAACAAAAACCGCTCGATAAAAACGGCACAGTATAAGAGGAAATGGCATAAGAGACGACGTCGTCATTCAATTCAAAACCATCCACACCCTTCAGTCTCAAAACGACCCACCGACTGCTCCGTCCCCTCAGCCTTCTCTCTCCTTCATGTACCCCCTCTATTTCCTCGGCTTTCTACAGCCATTTTTCTACCCTACCCTCCTTCTTCAGTCCGAAATTGTTTTAATGTAGACCTCACTTTTGATTCTCTTTTCTTTGAAAAAAAAAAATGGTATTAGTTTTAGCCTTCAGCATTAATAGAACATACGACAATTGTGTAGCTTCGTGTTTAAATCGCTGAGACACTCTCTTTAGTTTAACATGAGGTACAAAACTCATTGTTATTCGATTCTGTTCCTCAATAGGTGCTTAATATGCTTAGCCCTGAACCACTACCTTAAACAATTTTTGGATGTGTCCACATGCATCTCTATAAGAAGGACTGTCGGTCGGTCGGTCGGTCGGTCCCTAATATGTTCGAAATCGATTTTCGGCACATGATAGAATCTTTTTAGCTTGGCATCTTCACCGTGTTCTAACTTGGAGAACAAAACTAAGTCAGGTAGTTTCCGTTCATTCCGTCATATTTTAGATGAGGGTTCAATTTACTATACAATCACAAAGCGGAACTGGGCCCTAACTTGATGGTGGCTTAGGATTACATCATCGAGAGAATTTTAAAAAAAACTCTGACGACGTTATAACAATTTGAAGAACAAGACGATCTGATCAGACATTCTTTCTTTAAGAAGTTTTTTCCCTGAATGTGAATCTTTTCAGTCTGTTACAGAAGAGTGATGTAAGTAAAAAGCTTATTGTGTTGTAGTAATGGCAGGCGCAATGTGGATGCATCGTTGGACTAATGTCCTTATTTTAACTGCACAGCCTTTGAGATACGAACTCAAAACATATCGCCGTGAAACAATGGTTAGCAAGCTACTTGATGAGTTTCATAACCACTCGAAAACAAACTCAGAGTAACGAAGAGGATAATGGAAAGAATATTGTTAGGAATAACTCTTAACGCTAGGAAAAGATCTGAGAGAGGACCAGGATGAAGGATATCGTACACTTGAGCAACACAAATAGAGATGGGCAGGGCACATAGCGAGAAGATTAGGACAACAGACAGAGCAAAAGGTTAACCGATTGGTGTTCGTGAGCCAGTGAACACATTAGGAGAAGACCAGACATATGGTGGAGAAACAAGATAGATGTCATAGATTTGCGCAGTTATGGTCGTTATGGGAAAAAATGGGAAATGCCTTTGACCAGCATTTGGCTGATAACAGATGATCATCATCACCCCCAATGAGTATCTCACACGTGTGGCCCTATGCAAGACTAAGCTAAACCAGTAAAATTTGTAAATACCTATTGACTTACGCCTTTCATGATTGGATTGAATTCCAATAAAATCGATTACGGATAGTTTTCCGGTGCCAAAACATAAACCGTTCAACGATGAAAATCCTTATGAACGTCGCCTCCAAAAATGGCCTTACTTCCTAGTAAAAAAAAAGCTGTTGTGCCCATTGTCAACCTTGACAGGTGCCTGTAATTATACCAATTTTCATTCAGTTTTCGCAGAAATCTGTGCCTAAATTTCATGCATGTGTAATCATTTTCGAAAATTAACTTTTACTTACGCCAAACCAACTTACATCTGATCGTAAATACTTTCCCGTAAGAGCTCAAGCCCATTTACCGCGGATAACTTGAATTTCAGTCATTGTTGTTCCATGACTCAACTGCGAATGACGGAACATTGTTCTTGCTGGCTAAAGAGAACGTCATGTTTGTTTCAAGTTTTTTTCTGATAGGGATGGTGAGAAGGAGAAGGAAAAAGAGCAGACACCTTGCTGGGCTGAGCTAATGACTTTGTAAACGAAACGTAATGGATGATATTTGTTTAGGAAAGGTTTCAGTCTCTTCAGAAAGGCAAGGAAGCTCTACATAAGTAAGGTGAGGCACTCCCATTGGAGTATGACCACCAGGGAAGAAGTCCTGGTTTCTGTTGCATGCATCAGCTTAGTGATTGTTGCAAATCTCAAGTCTGGTCGAGACTAGGACTTTATTAGTACAATTTTTATGACTACCTCCTTGGAAGAATGCAAGTCCCTGGAAGGGATACCTCCACCCTAATCACGCAGCTGCTGATTATAATTATCACAATCACAGTTAGCTGCTGGGTGCATGGAGTAATTTATCATAATGAAGAGTGTCCTACTTCACCTATACCGGGAATCGAACCCGGGACCTTCGTGTGAGGCAGATGTGCTAACCATTACAGTATCCAAGCGGACTATGTACAATATAGAGGTTTAGATAAATGTTTATGTGACATGGTATCTTATGATGCGTAGTGCATTTCAATAAACCATAAAATGGTCAACTCTAACCCAAGTCGATTTGCGTCCATACCACCAGAATATAACCCGGACGCAAGTCGATGAATATATTTGATAATAAAAACAAGAAAAGACTTTGTTGACGCAATTTTGACATTTGATTCTGACATTATAAGCAAAATTCCAGTATTTCATCAAACATACTATATTTCATAAAAATCTAAGCAAACATAAGAATTCAAATCACTGCAGCCTCACAATCACAACTTTTTCTTGACATCACTCAAAAATCTCTCTCTCTCTCTCTCTCTCTTTCTCTCTTCAATTTTGTTCTGAAAGAAAGTGGATTAGGCTCTCATAGACCTAGTAACGTTCTTTGCAGAAAAAAGAAAAGGGGGAACAAGTCTGGTTAGTCATTCAATAAAAAGCCATTAAAGTCTTTTGGCACTATACCATGTTGGGAGTGATCAATTAAAAAAATGGGAAAATGGGTGGTCAATGGATAAGTTACTTATATCGCCTTTTCACTAAAAACAAACAACCTTGAACACAACCAGACACAAACTAAGGGACCACTTTAGCATAAACTTTCATTGTAAATTGACCCCTCACTAAAAGCCTATTTCAGAGGGAATTTCGAAAGAAATGAAAACATTTTCTGCATATAAAAAAATTCCTGATGTTCAAGATATCAGTTTTCTCGCTCCATTACATACATAGTCAGCCAGCCAGCCAGACCAGCTTGAAAACTGAAGAAACCTATGTTGACAGTTTCGATTACGGTTTTCTTAAAAAATCGACGTTGTTACCAACTGAGCACACGTCTTACAAGAGCAGCCGCAGACCAGGACAAAGGGTAAAGGCGTTGGTCGCCGCCATTGGGATTAGTAGAAATAACAAAGAAGACAGGAGTCCAAGAAGCCATGGGGAAGAAAATGATGAAGATAGAGGAAAAAAGGTACTGGAGTGGGGCACTGGGGGCCGATGGGGCGATGGGGGGGGAGATCTAGGCAGGCTGAGGAGAAGGATGTGGTTGAGATGGGGATTGTGTTGTGCTTATGCAGGAAACTGGCGGTCGCCCCGAAACAGCCATTCAACTCTTTTACAGCCGAACACACATACACACAAGATCGGGCACGAGCTCCCCAGCGCGCAAGCACACACACACACACACACACACACACACACACACACACACAAACACACACACACACACACACAGACACACACTCTCACACACACAAGCATACACACTCACACACACATACATATACGCATATATATAATAGTCCGAGCCTCTCCCAACTAAGCAGCTCGCTACCCCCATTCTGGTACCCCTCCCCCCTCTATCCACTGACAACTCACCCACCCCCCAATCATTATTTCGGCCTCAACCTTGAGTCTAGTTTCTTTGTTGGCTCGTTGAGAGTTTCTCTTTCTTTCTCTTTTCCTTCCCTTCAACAACAACGCACATAACACACGCTCTTACGTGTACATAGACATACACAAATGAAATTCACTCTCCTCCCGCTACTCCTCATCTATTCCCTCTCCCTATTTCTATACACCCTCTCTCTTTCTCTCTTTCATTCATTCTTCGTTATTTACCGTGTTTAAATCTTTCGTTTTGGGTTTTTTTTAATTTTTTTATTTCTCTCTCAGTCTTTCTTTCATTGCATATTCTTCATCCCTGGCATTTTATTCCATTAACACTTCCACACGGACACAGACACACACATTCACACACACACTCACACACACACTCACTCACACACACACAGACACACAGACACACACACACACAGACACACACACACACAGACACACACACACACACACACACACACACACACACACACACATATATATATATATATATATATATATATATATATATATATATATATATAAAACGC
Organism: Thysanoteuthis rhombus; assembly: GCA_963457665.1. Taxonomy (NCBI): domain Eukaryota; kingdom Metazoa; phylum Mollusca; class Cephalopoda; order Oegopsida; family Thysanoteuthidae; genus Thysanoteuthis; species Thysanoteuthis major. The sequence continues at coordinate 9,257,495 of OY735206.1, read as the reverse complement.
AATGTTACCCATATGAGTGTGTTGGAAAAATCAATGAAAGAATCTACCAGAATGTAGCGATATATATTATAATTTACATATGAGTGTGCGTGTGTGTTTGTAATAATGATCATAATAATTACAACTATATATATATATATATATATATATATATATGTATGTATATGTGTGTGTGTGTGTGTGTGTGTGTGTTTATATAGTTCTATTTACTGTTTTAGATATTGAGCACTGTTATTAAATATCACCAACAACGGATAAAACCGTTTTTCATTTCTTTCTTTTGTATTTTTTTCTTACTGAAGAATACATTATGAATTTTATATGTGTGTGTGTGTGTGTGTGTGTGTGTGTGTGTGTGCACGCAACAGGGATCCTGATATATCTATGTATAATAGGTAGATAATAATCAAACTGAGGTAGATAAATGCTCGAACTCAATATTTAGTCGATATGATCTGTGAGACCAGCGTGCTAAGCGTTACATCAGCGCCAGCCTGCCAGCCATATACGTCTATTAATATGCACTCACGTACATACATTCCTGTAAGAGGATTTTTTTTTTTTTCAAGAGGTACAAAGTTTTTTTCGGGTCTCTCCCCTTCTCCATTAGTCATCCGGTTGTCGTCCTGTTCCAGCCCCCCCCCCTCCCATCCTTGGTTCCTGGGCCCTCTTGGGAATCCTGGCTCCGGATATAATGTGCCTTTTGCACAAAACTCTCATGTAACTGAATTTCATCCTTTAAACAAGTTATGTTTTCATGTTTACATATGCAAGGCCTCCGAGAGGATTTTTATAAGGAGATACAATCTGTTTTTGCAACCCACTCCTTCACACACACACACACACACACACACACACACACACACACACACACACATACACACATACACACACACACACACACACACACATACACTACGGAAACACCCTTGTCTCTTAGCCATCCCGTTTTCATCTGCTATAACACTTTTAGCAAGCCACATTATATTTGCTCACCGGTAAACGAGTCAACGTATCCAATTTATGGACATATTGTACCGACTTAAGAAGGTTGGGGGGGGCAAAAGGATTTTTTCGGAATATTACCAGCGAAGAATATGTATACATTAAGTTGGGGTCACTTAAAACAACTGTACAGCACCATTATCCTTTATAGAATTTAAGGTCCCAACTTTCACATCCCTTCACCTCATTTGAGAAGGCCTAAGTGGATACCCATCTTTGTTTATAGTGATAAAAGTAATTTACAAATTCAGGAATGTTCCTCAGATATGTCTTTTAGAGTAGATTGCTTATATTACTTCATCATTGTAAATGAGTGAATAAGTACATTGAATGTGCTGTAAAACCTTTCCCGAGGAGGGAGAAAAAGCATCTTCTTGCCCCCGTCGCCCTTACGGACACCCATGACCTCGGGCCCCGGTGTGATGCACAAGCTGCACCTTCTTTCAGAGGCTCTGTACTTATATTTGTGTTGTGTCTAAATATCTGCTTATGTATCTAACTGCAAATCTCTTCAAGTAAATACATATTTATTCATCTGTGTACGTATGTATGTACGTAGCCCCACGTTGCCTTTAAAAATACATTGGTCCACACCCAAGATATCTTATCTCTTGAAATCTAGAAGGGAGAAAGATTGCTTCTCATTAATCAATGGAAAATGTCAACACAAGTCTGAGACGCCTTCTCCAATGGGTTCATTCCATTCATCTACTTTTTTTTTTTCTCTTCATGCCGACCCCAACTCCGAAGTTAATACGTATCAGAACTGAGCGTCAGTCTACGCTTATACTGATACGGAGTCTTTAAGAGTGAGTTTATTTTATGCATGCATGTGTGACAGAGAAAGAGTGAGAGGTTGAGAGGGAGACAGACAGAGAGAGAGAATGTGTGTGTTCCTATAATCTCCCTTTCTCTCTCTCTTTCTCTCTCTGTTTGAAACCAGATTGATTGTTACAATTGTTAGTTCCAAGAGCTTTTCAGTTGTGTATTTTTATAAATATATATATATATATATATATATATATATATATATATATATATATATATATATGTATGTATGTATGTATGTATGTATGTATGTATGTGTGCGTGTGTGTGTGAGTGTATATGGAATCTTTTACTATGTGTCCACACGCGCATATATGTGTGTGTGTGTGAATATAATGAACAATTGAACTTTAATTGTTTATTCTATTTACACTGTCTAGGCTAAAAGATACATTCACCGCGTGATGACGGGATATCATTTCAAATAGAGTTTCAAAGTAATATAACACATTTATATCTATTTCTGTTGGATTATATATCCATTTCTTGATAGTAATGCATATATATATATATATATATATATATATATATATATATATATATATATATATATATATATATATATATATATATATATATATATATATACTGATTATCAATTTATATATTGATCCAAAAAATGTTAGTTTTTTTCTTTACAGAGGATAGTGCGTGTGTACTTGTGGGAGTATGTGCGTATGCATGTGTGAGAATTTGTATGTGTTGGCGATTTAAAATACACTCCTACTGGTACAAAAATCTTCAAGAGAAAGCTCATTTTATTGACTGCATGTGTGTGAGAGAGAAAGAGAGAGAGAGAGAGAGAGATTGTGTGTGTGTGTGTGTGTGTGTGTGTGTGTGTGTGTGTGTGTGTGTGTGTGTGTGTGTGTGTTGGCGATGATAAGTCCCTGTGTGTAATTATTGCCCCGACAATTCTCTAGGGCCCCTTTTCATCCCTCATACCCGCCTTTTTTGTAGAAGTTCATCGCTCGATTGCCAGTAGAAGACAGGTTAGGAGAACTTTTCGAGATTTTTAGGATTTTGAAGTTCAACTCATGAAGAACTAAAAAGCACACAGAGAGCGCATACATCTATCAAAGTCGTACTCTTAAGTAAAAACCTGATGAGAATAAAACTGGTCTGGTTAGTCACTCAATAGAAACCATAATGGTACCAATTTTTTGGGTAGCATACCGTGTTACGGGTGATGGATTGAAAAGGGGGGGGATCAGTGAGTTATTGTTCTCTACTTTTGTTTGGCAGTGATCATTAAAAAAAATCTGAATAAAAAATCTCAAGCGTGACATAAACGGAAAGATCAATTAAATAAAAACTCTCATTTATTTTATTAGACATCAAATATTAAAGAGCCCAAACCCAGAACTGTAGTTCCTCAGTCAACGTTTTTGCCAACAAAATTCTCCCTCAATAACTAGTGCAGGAATATTTTTGTGTTGGCAACATGGGGAACACCCTTCACCCCCCCCCCCACTGCCGCCCCGAACATCCATAATTGAGCAATGAAAGTAAGCAGAAGGGGGAACCCCACCAAACAATGCTGTGCATAGAGAGGTTGGCAGATGGTGCACTTTCTACCAGATGTGCATGATGCACTCTCTACACAGCGAGAGCGGGAATTTGTAAGATAGGAGACAATATAGCCAAGTGGGGTTTAAAGACCAACGAATCCAGTGAGTGTGTGGAGGAAGGGTGCAAAACGTTGAACAACTGCCAACCCTCGTCTGATTTTGCTAACGCTGTCCTGCTAAACATCAACCAAATAATATTAGATTGGTTGGCTGTCTGACACGACATGCTATGATGATGAATAAGATATTGTAATAAAGACCAAAGTTCCAAGGTCTAGCATCTCCATTGCTTATCACTGTTGTCAAGTAATCTTCACTCAGTATTCGATCTCTGAGCTTTGTGACAAATGATCTGTTCTTATGAAACAACCAAGACGAGATTCTTGGATCAACTTGTCCTTTTTTATTCATGGGGCGTCAAATTGATTGACGTCTGCGGACCTGGAAACATTGCTGCAAACCAAGAGAGAAAAAAAGGCTTTGCTTTTTCCGATGCGCAAATATCTATGGCAGTAATCTGACTAACAATCAAACAAATCGACATCGCAAACGCCTCATGCCATCTCCACGAATCATTTCCTTACATTTCTTCTATGAAAGAAATATTCTTATTTGATGTCGCTTGTGACATTACGTCTTCAGAACATGGAATTCTTATTTACCACGTCAGACGACAAACACACGTCTGTAGAATAGATTTCTGGATTAAGGGACTTTTAAAGGTAGTAAAGATCATACTAGCTCATCCATGGTGTGACTTTCAGGCTCGTTTGATTTAGAAGAAACATTATCAGAAAAATTAGAAAGCACTCTTGAGTGCATGTTTCTGCCAGCGCCGTACACTGACTGAAACCTGAATGAAAAGAAAAATTCGAGATTCAATTTAATTTCTTTTCCTGTGGAATAATATAAATATATCTTAATCAGAAACTAATTCCAAGATCCGACCCAAAATTCCTTTCATTACAAAATGTCATTGAATTTCATTGAGAATTTTTGGAGATATCAATATAACTTCATTGGCTAAGATAAAAAAAAAATATATATATATTGGCTTTTTTGTTGAACTTCGGTCCAAACTGAGAATTGACTTAGTTTTTACACCGTACCAAGAATAACGAAAACAATCCTTGCCAAATTTAGGAGAGTAAAAATTAATATCCCCCATCATGATTGGTAGTCATGTCTCTTACCGACTGAGCTAAATTGACGTCTTACATATCTACCAAAATTTATGTTGGAAATACAGAAGGGCTTATTTCATTATAATAAAAAAATCCATTTATTCTCAAATAATTTTTTCTCGTTCTATTTATATACAATACAAAAGCTGCAGTCGAAATAAAAGTAGGAGTGGAGTCTGGCCGTGCAGCAGCTAGGCTTGTTTATTTCTCTTTTCAAAATATCTATTTTCATGTACGATACTCAATAAAGCAGATAGGCGTCTGATGGTTAACAAACAAGCTTCACAGAACATTTGCTTGTGTACTTCAAAATACCTTTAAATAGGTTTTTAATGACAGCTGAATAGCGTCATGAAACCATATGCAGTCCATCAAATAATCTTGCCCAGCCAGACAGACAGGGTGGGACTGCGCAAATATGAAAATTGATAATTGAACTTTGAGTCTCCGATATCCTCCGATAAATTGTTTTGAATGTATTGATTGATTCGGGGGGAATAGAATCTTCATTGAAAGCATTCAATGATTTGGTCACTCGAGTGAAAAAAAAAATTCTTTCTCGGCCCAGTGGATGTCTGTACCTGAAGTTTTCGAATATGTCCTCTGGCGCTGTACATTGTCATGCAAAAAAAAAAAAAAAAAAAAAAAAATAGAACTTTCAATGTGGAAATATTAAGTCACACCCCTTGAAATTTAGATTTAGTCCTTTTATTTACTGTTGTTTTTAACCACGTATCCCACGGAATAATTTTGAAAAAAAACAAAAAAACAACGTTCGCATCGGAAACAAATTCTTGGATCCACTCCAAAATTCAATCACCCCTTTCGTAGCCCTTACACGAAATGTCATTGAAATTCATGACGAGCTTTTGGAGATTTGTCCACCTATTCATAATACCATACACTTGTCTGGACACAAAGAGCAGTGACAGTTTTGGTCTGCAGTATAGATTTTATTCGGTATACGGTAGACCTGCCACAAATTAGCTCGGTTATAGTTGAATTCCAACGTATCAAGATTGAGTTTACTCAGTCTCTCTGAGCTGAATCTGTTTCTCAATCGGTTCCTCAATATGATGGCTTTGCGTCAGATTAAGCCAAACTACGTACCAATTCCCACTGTAGAGTAATTATTACCTAGGCTTGTCAGCAATTAAGTGGCGAATGCGATTCAACTTTTCCTAATACCAGCACATTAAGTACAGTGTATTAGTTGAAGAATATTTTACGGAAACAGAAAATCGCATCTTATGTAGCAAATATGGTATAATTCCTTCAACGCTTGGAGACTCCTGGGACATATTCGATTCACAGTTTAGAGTGGCCTGACACTATGGTCAGTTTCTCCTTTCGCTATAGGATTGTCATTAACTCTACTGACCATCTCCATATCGTGCTTACATAAAGTGCAGCATTTCAATAAGCATTCACTAACCTCCTGTGAATGTTTGCAGCACTTACTCGTTTCAGAAACAGAAATTCTATGACAGCTCTTTGCTTTGTACGTGTCTCCAGAGGGGCAGCCATTTTGAAAGAAGACTTTGGGTATTAGAAGAGAAGGTAACTCCACAAATTTCTCTCCTCGGCTTTAAGACACTTCATGGTTTATTGCTATAAAAAAAAACGTAAAAATTAAATACGGACAGGCATTACTTTTTGACCAATCCTCGTATATCCGAAGGTTTCTATAACTGCAGTGATATGTACGTCCTAGAGATTTTTTTAAAAAGTTACAGGCACATATTAATTCAGGCATTGAGCACCATAATAGGTTAGTCATGAAAGGGTTAACGGAGGGTCAATTAATAAAAACTTAACAAAAAATGATTTCTAAGCATCTTAATATTAGTTTCAAATGTTAAAAACAGACGACAATGGGTTTCGTATACCGGATGTATGTATATGTATGCCATTGTGCAAATGCTTCGACGTGTGGAACACAGTTTTTTTTAATGACAGGTCTGGTTAGTCATTCAATAGAAAATGTTACATGACCGCCGTCTTTTGACAGCATGCAGTGATGGGGTGATCAATTGAAAAATAGAAAAGGGTTTATCATTGCCTGTTACTTCTTCTGACTAACAGGTTGAATTTAATATTGACTTACATTGCAAACTGAATCCCCAATTAAAAACCCATTTTTCGTGTGGATGAGGGTGGGGGTTAAAACACTAAAAAAAAAGTTTTCTTTTGACATAATAAGGTGTAAATGTTAAACATTTCAGACCTCTGACTCCATTGGCACGGCCTGTACGCTTGATACATACAAAGCCAGTCAGCCAGACCAATTTGATAACTGAAGAAACCTAATATGAACAACCAAAAACATGTGAAAGAAAGAAACACGGGAAGATGGAGAATGTCAAACTTTCAAGGAAATAAAAATGAAGAGAGAGAGGGGGAGGGAGAGAGAGTGAAAGAGATGCATAGAAGCATAAAAGGAAAAAAAGAAAGAGAGAAAAAGAGAGAAAACGAAACATGCAGGGGAGCATTAAAAAGACAGAAACGAAACTGATAAAAAAACGAAACATACAAGGAAGCATGAAAAAAGAAATAAAGAAAGAAAAGAGAGAGAAAAAAAACGAAACATACAGGGGAGCATAAAAAAAAGGAAAGGAATAGAGAGAGAAAACGAAACACGTGAAGGAGTATGAAAGAGAAAGAAAGGTAGAAGAAGAGAACCAAGAGAAATCAATTGGAACAATATTAGGCTTAAAGCAACCCGGCGTTAACTGCTGTGTAACGAACTCCGTATTCAAATTTCTCACGCCCCTCAGTAAGAAGAAGTTTGCTATCGTTAGGTGTGCCTGAAAAACCATGAAGGACTCAACCCCTCCCTAGCAACGTATTTCCCTGTTGAATTGTAAGTAATAATTAGATAAACTCAAAATTTGAACTCGCAGTACCAGTTCGGAAGGAGGGGAGAGGAGAGTAAGGAGGAGAGAGGAGAGTAAGGAGAGAAAAGGCATCAACTTACCTACTAGGGGGTGGGGGGCAGATATCTACTTCTGACTTGAAGAGAAAAAAAAACGAGAAAGCACTCGAAGAACGCACACCTCTGCCAACACGATACACTATCAAAAAACTGAATGAAAATGAATTCATAAATAGCTACGATGCAGGAGAGGTAACGGTGTGATTTCTGATGTTTCATATCTAGGACTATTATCTTAACATATGAAAAGTACACTGTGCACAAAGGTGTCTGATGCATTAAAAATGTTGTTTTTTTAACATACTTATTTAATCAAAACAATGGTAAAAAAACAACCATATTTTACGATCAAATGTTTATGTAATCAAAGTGAAATCGAATTTTGTCGATCCGGCGTATCGTATGCTCCCCATTCGATATGGTTCACAAAATTCGCTTGATGAATAACGGATTTTGTGTTGATATCCGATGTATGGGATGTTTCGGTAAACTGTCCAGTCCATTCATTAGTTATGGACGATTGAACCGAGACAAATCACTTTTCCAATAAGTGGATGGAGGACAAATCGTCAACCAAAACAGTCAACAAAGGTTTCGTCAGTTTCCAAGATGGTCTTGCAGCTGATGGTAATTTCCACCAATGCAGTTGTGTGGCTAACTCGTTTTATGATTATGAGAGATAGAAATTCAATTCTATCTGTGCGTCAGGGCTTTTCTCTTGCAATGGATCATTTTCTAATGGACAAGAGCAATGGATAATTATTAATGAACGTTTAATAAACGTTGTTGGCTTTGTTTCAACCCTGGACGCAAATTTCAGAAATTCTTTACCATCTTCAGTACATTCATGTTCTTCTAAACTCCACTATAGCCTTTCGATATACTTATTTGAAACCGTTTACCCGAACTGTCACGAATCTGTTACATAAGTTTCTCTAGTTTTTAAGTCGGTCTGTATGTGTGTATGTATCACGCACACGGGTAGCATTAACGGAGCAAGAAGACTGACATTTTCATCTTGTACTCGTCATATCTTGAAAAAACGTTTTTTTCTCTGTTTTTTTGTTTTTTTTAAATTTCAACTGTAAACAGGTTCTTAGTTTGGGGGCTTGATTTGCAATGTAACTTTATGCGAAAGCGATTTCTTAGTATGTGACCAGTAGCCTGCACGCAGCATGCAGACGTTTTTTAGGGATCACCATCCAAGAAAAAGCGAAAGAAGTAACTACCCCTTTTTCAATCGATCACCCCCAACACAGCGTGCCACCAAAAAAAAGTTGGTCATCTCACGGCTTCTATGACTAATATAACTAATAATTGATATAACATATAACTAACATAACTATTACTAATTCGGTGACTAATCACACCCGTTTGTTTTGTTTGTAAATTACAAGTACTGGGTATCCAACCATGGTGTCAGCCATGTCACCCCCCCCCCTGCTACACACATACATATTCACACACACACACACACACACACACACATACGTACACACCTTAGTTTTGGCAATTATACACCCTACCCTTAAACCAGTCTAGGAAAAAGGAAGTTGAAATGATCCGTAAGATACTTAAAATAAGTATCAGTAGTCTTAGTGATTACTGGAACAGTCGAAGAGTCAGTCGGTCGAGAATATTTAACATGTAACTTTAGCCTACTGGTGTCTGTGTGTGGGAGGCGGGTTCAAACAGAACATATGTCCGTCTCCCTGGATCAGGCCTTCTGACTCACTGAGTATGAGGGGCTTCGAAAGTTGGAACCTTGTACAGACTGAGGATTAAGTGGTCACTATGGACAGCGGGCAGTGACAGCTCAGTACGAGTCACAGCTTGAGCATCCCCTGGTCCCTTGCCTGACAACCAACCTCCTATTGTAGCTCTTTTACTGCCCTCCACTTTCACTTGAAATATATCCTTTTTGCCCTTCTAACCTCCAGAAAAGTGGTAGCGGACGCCCATGCGAAATGATACCATTTTTTTTTTCATTCTTGACAAGCCTGATTGATGAGGCAATTAGTGGAAATTTCGCTACAGCGCCAAAAGCGTTGCTGATGGGATGATATGAAGAGTCGATTGCTGATCATGTGGAAGGCTAATATATATATATAGATTGGGAGACAGACAGACAAGCAGACTTTCCAGCTACTACTTTTTATTTAAGAGAAAGTATAAACTCAAACAGTCGAATTCATATGATTTATTTAGAGTGCCCAATACAGTTTGAATGGTGATAAGACAACACAAATTGCAGAATTCGTTGAAATTCCCACTATGTCTTTAGGTTTTTGAACAACGTCTGATGAGCGTCTTTCGCGAAACACAATGTTGGATTATTTCTTGTTTTTTCTACTATTTATATGTGTGTATGTGAGTGTGTGACAGCCTTAAAATTCGAACAAAAATCAATTTTTCCAAATGACCTGTAACTACTCGTGCTGGACAGCGAATACTCTCAAATTACACCAGCAGATTGTGTGTGGAATAATCTTCCAGTCAGAGCAATGGGGTACAACTCTTCCAGGACTGATCCCATCCTTTGAACCAAGGGTTTGAATCCTGTGGTCCACCGATGCGGTGCAAATAGGAGCAGGGTCCTGAGTCGTAGGTTCAATAGGTGCCTTTCTCCTGGCAGATGCCTCAGTAAGGGTCTGCTGCACTTTAGCGAGAATATTCCGAAAACTTGGTTGAATGTACAAAATGAGAATTCGTAATTAAGCAGTTATTTCTGCCTTTGCATAACCAGTGGTTGCTTTGCTCAATGGTAATATCAACGCTACATTGAAGCGCCTACTTCATCAGTCGTAGATTCGATTCCTGCTGTAGTCCCATTTTCTCTAATTGTTTCTTCTATTTGCGCTGATTAGGCCAAATGATACATTCACCGTGTAATAGCAGGGGATCATCTCAAATTGAGTTTCAAAGTAATATAATGTACTTATAATTATTTCCGTCGGATTATATCTCCATTTCTTAATTATGCACACATATTGCATGACTTGAGCAAGAGTTTGATGGAACCATCGGAACAGTGAATCCGGGGTATTTCGTTAGTTCCCAAACATTAATACCCGTCAAAAGTGACAGGGTTATTTACACAAAGATCGGCACTTCTGCCTGGGTCAGCCCTTTTCCTTCGTTTTCTCAAATTGCTTTGAACAGTCACAAGGCTAACAATGAATCGTTCGCAAAGTTTCCTGACTCCAACAGCAGGATTCAATCAGTACTAAAAAGAAACTAACAACAAAAAAAAAAGCGGATAGAACTTTCGGTGCAACCAGATACATATAAGAGGTTTGGTTAGTCAATCAATAGAAACCGTGATGTGACCAACGTCTTTTGGCAGCATGTCGTGTTCCGGGTAATCAATTGAAAAATTTGAAAAAAAAGGTGATCAGTGTATAAGTTACTCCACTCACCTTTTGTTGGGCAGTGATCACTAAGAAAGTCTGAATTTTCGAAAAGCAAGCGTGAACGCTGGGCATAAAATCGGATCAATTCAGTATAAGATTATCTTGCAAATTGAAAACCCCACTTAACCCCAATTAGAAGGGATTTTTTTTCAGAGAAGTTTCTTGTAGACATAACAAGGAGTAAATGTCGAAAATCCCAGCCCTTTTGCTCCATTGGGGCGACCTGTACACGTGATACATACATAGTCAGCCGGACCAATTTGTTAACTGAGAGAAACAGTTGAGAGTTTTGGTAGACGGTTTCAATAAAAAAAAAAAGAGAACCTACCGTACCACTTGATACATATAATAACACATGTACCACACACATTAACTCACCTACCTTCTCAACTTCGCAACAATTTAATATCATTTCACATACCTCCGGATCAGTTTACGTTCACCAGTGTTTCATGTCCGGTCGCCCGTTACCCCGCGATTTAATCATTTGCCGACCAAAAGGCATAATTTGCAAGAATTTCTCATTTGTTATTTCTCGCCTGGCGGCCACCGTTCTGGTCAGGATGCAGAAAAGATGGAGTGAGAATGCAAAACTGTCCCAGCCTCGCTTTCGTTCGACATTTCTACAGTTTCATCTCTACCCCGTCTTGTAATAATGCATTTCCGTTGATCTTCTTCAAACACTTTTTTGCGCATAAAAAAAAAAAAAGAAAAAAAATGGAAAAAGAATTGTTGTCTGAATTCCTGTGGTGTCGAAAATTCTTCACCATCAAGTAAGGGTTTGGGCATCCTTCCAGATATATTATAAGCAACCATATTTCCGGACCTACACCTATTGAAGCAACTCTGAGCAGTTCACACTGTAGTAGCGTTCGTTGATGTTATCAGTATCGAATTTGAAATCGTACTTGAAAATTAGTCTAAGTCAGAGTAGACTCCATGGTTATTAAGGGCTAAAAAATCTTCCAATTATAATGAATTATATTTCTACAAAAACATACCGGTAAAAAATGACCAAGCTATTCATGTATGGGTCAGCACTAAAGCTATTATATTAGGTAATATATTTTTGATAATTCAAGTGTCCTAATTTTAAGGGTTTTTTCCAAGTCTCAACTCAACTCAGGCTGTTTGATGTGATCAGACATAAAATCTTACGGGTTTCATTGTTAGGTCATAACAGAGAAGCAAATGGGATCAATGCGCAAACAATCAAAGAATAAATTTACATATTTACCTACTATATGGTTAGATTTATATTGAATCTGCCAAAATGCAATTGCATCAGTAAACCTTCCACTTTTGGCAGCATTCCCTGTGATGAAGAGAAAAATCATTTCATTTATAACAACCTTGTAGATAGAGAGATAGAGTGCTTGAATGAGTGCAAAACGTACCGGATGTATAAATATATTAAAATTAACTTCTTGAAATGTATCAGATACGTTAAGCCCTCACTTTAGACGGATAGGTCTGGTTAGTCACTTAATAGAAACCGTCACATGACCAACATCTTTTGGCAGCACACCGTGTTGGGAGTGATCACTCAAAAAAATTGGAATAAGGGATGATCAATAAATGAGTCACTTCTCTCGCCTTTTGTTGGGTCAATGGAAAGTATGACTTTTCACAAAAACAAGCGAGTGTAAACTAGTGACCAATTTAGCAAAAGTTTACCCTGTAAACTGGCACCCATCAAATGCTTGTATAGGGTGGAATTAAGAAAAAAATTTTCTTGACATAATAAATATTGAATGTTGAAAATTTCAGCCGTCTAGCTCCATTGGTGCGAACTGTACGGGTAGTACATACATAGCCAGCTGGACCAACTCAAACACTGAGAGAAACACATGTTGACAGATTTTGGGGTGACAGTTTGGGTTGGCGGTTACTAGTAGATATAACCAGATTATTTTACGAATTAATTTATAAGCATCAGTGGCTGTATAAACGTACTACTTATACAGACATGAGGATAGAGTGTGTATTAAAGTGTGTATCTTTGGTGCTTGATGGAACTATGTAATCATAATAGGTGCGACCTTTTCCTGATGAGGGTCTTAAATAACATCATGTGAAGAAAAGAAACCGTTTTAAATGTCATTCAAGAGGGACACGTGCCGAAGATAATAGTGATCATCCAACACGCATACACATCTATCTATCTCTCTATATATAAATACTAGCATTTACCCATAAAAAATAACGGGGTTATTTAGATATGGCAAGACACTGAGGAGCCTAGAGCTAATTTATAAGTTAATTTATTCTATTGTTTTTTTTAAGTCTCAACTCAACTCAAGCTGTTTTAATGTGTGATCTGACTGAAAGTTTCAAGAGTTTCTATGACGTAATCTTCATTGTTATTCCTCAACAGACGGTCTCACATTATTGAGGCCCTCTGATTGTTTTATTAGCTATGTTATTCCAATTCACATGGACCAATCCATCATGAGCTTTAGGTTATAACAAAAATCGGATAAGACACCAAACAACCAATTATACTTTTAAACATATCAATTTGCATACATGGTTTATATACGTTTTTATATATACCTATATGTATATATATATGTGTGTGTGTGTGTTTCAACACTATGTATATATATGTGTGTGTTTAAACACTATATATATGTGTGTGTATGTGCACATATGTACGTATATACATGTATATATGCATATATTGCATACATATATATGAACATGTAAACATATATACATGTGAATTCATTCATACATAATTAGGCATACATGCGTATTCTTATATTTTCACTCAGCCAATTGCACACATATACGCACACGTGTGTGCATGTGTATCATCTCTGTACATGGAGAAGTATTGTAAATGTTTTGAGGGTACCTTTTCAGCAAAGGAGAATCAAGATTTTTTAAGCCTGTCCATTCCCCGGGGGGGAAACTTTCCATCATTTTTGGCAAATTGAGGACAAATGCCGGAACAAGTATTTTGGCTTCTTTTCGTCTTCTGCGACGCATTTCCGGCCTGAAATTTAAAAAAATTGCTTGCGTCTGTGACTTCCGGAGTAAATAAGTTGGCTTAAAATTTTGATTTTTTTTTCATCTCTCCTTTCACTGATTAGATCCGCTTGGATAGTGTACTGGTTAACACCTCTGTCCCACACGCAAAAGATCCTGGGTTTGATTCCTGGAATGAGTGAAGAGCGTGAAAAGCTCTTCATTACAACAAATTTCCCGTTGCACTCAGCAACTAATTGAAAATACTCTGAGCTGTGTGATTAGGGTGGGGATCTCCTTTAGAGGGACTCGCATCCTGCGACTGAGGTGGTCATTAATAAACTTGTAGGTACAAAGTCCTAGTCTCGACCACACTTGAGACGTGCCAGGATCGCTAAGCTGGCTCATGCAACGAAAAACCGGAACTCCATTACCAACCGTTTATACTCCATTGAGATTTGTCTCTTAAGAGACGGAAGCTCCACCTTTATCTTTCACTTTCACTGATAAAACAGGAGGAAAGGGTCTATTTTTTACTTCTAAAGTATCAAAAAGAGGAAGCTGGTTATTGTGATCACTTTGTGGTGGAGTCTCTTGAGATAACAATAAGCGGCTGATAATTGTGATGGATTCACCGGTTCTTCTTCAATCATATAAGTAACGTCGAGCCTAGTCAGTATTTAGATTGATGACTGTCTGGGGATATTCGATGTCGTAACCAGCTTGGGGGGGGGGGGTCATCCCCTGCCATCATGATGATCTTGTAACGTACTGAGCACTTCTTTTCCTTAAGAAGCCTTCAGCATGTTGGAAAGAGGGGTAGAGAAACATGGGAACCATACTTCCTCCATACTAAGCGCCAAGGCATGGCAGCTCAAATTTTGAAACTGTTAAGACGAAAAGAGTCATACATTCAGCTGATGAATTGAACCTAGGGATCGGCAAACTACGACCCACGGGCCAAATCTGGCTCGACTCGAACTTCACTGAACATGTGACGTTCCTTACAAAAATTATCTCTTTTCCATCTATCTTTGATGAGCAAACAACAAAATTAAGTATTATAGATATAGCAAAAGTCTATAAATTTGACTGCTCACATAGCGTAGGGGCGCTAGTCCGTACTACATTCAGTGTGCTATTTAAATTCTATTATTGTTTTAATTCCATAATTTTACAGGAAGCATTGTTTGTATGTGCACTTACGTAGGTACAACAATAAACACATAGCTTGACATTTTGAAAAAAAAAATGTATTTACACAACAAATATTCATTTTTCAACATAATCTCCTTCCTTACTAATGCACTTAATTCAGAGGTGAATATCAATCATATAGGTCAAACATTATACAATGAACATTTCAGACCGAAGTCCAGCTAATAATTACGTGTCAGCCCGCTGAGTTATTGATGCTCCTTCGTGTATATTTTTTCTTGATCCCCTCTTTCTTTTCTTCTGTCTACTTTCCTTCCTTCTTTCGTTCCTTTGGTTCGTTTTTCTTCTTTCTTTTTCCTTTCTTGCTTTCTTTCGTTTTTTTCTTTCTTTCATTCTTCCTTCCTTCCTTTCTTTCCTCCTCTCTGTCTTCTCTTTCTCCAACGGATAATCATTTCAAGCATCTTCTACTTGCTCACCACTTCCCCTACTCTCCTACCTTTCTTCCTATTGTGCTTCTCCTCATCCCGCCACTAGCACTAACCTCACTTTTCCTTCCACCTCATCCTCATTTCTCTCCCTCATCCCCCCCCTGCAGTTGTCATGCCCCCCCCCCGTATATCTCCAATCCCCCCCCCTCTTCTTTAGTGACTAATTCTTTCTGCGCAGATATTTCGTCTAATAGCCGCTGTCCATCAGCTAATCTGGGTGCATTCCACCCGGCCGCAAATGTCTCATCGAATCTCGGCTAATCGATCGAAAGTGCCCGCGCTTGTCGGTTGTGAAGTGCTCGCTCAGGTGGGGCTGACGTTGGAAGGGTCGCTCGCTGTGAGGCTGGCGTTGGAAGGGTTGCTCGGGTTGGGACTGACGTTGGAAGGGTTGCCTAGGGTAGGACTGGCGTTGTGGGGGGGTGGTTGCTCAGGTGGGACTGGCGTTGGAAGGTCAAGATAGCAGATTTACCGCTCCGGCCAAAGCTGCACGGACCCACCATGCCCAACTCATACCCTGGCCGTGGGTCATGTGAAGACTAACCCTAATTGACCCAGGAAAGATTACGCTCGGAAAGTAATGGAACGTCACCCCACACGACGGGTCGGTTATTAGATGAATGATAAAAGGCCTAAATACGGCCTAGGCAGTACAGAGAGGCCCGTACTTGCGAACAGGATTACTCCCCAGGGTTTGTTCGTAAATCAAAACTGAATATTGTGAACGAACCCTAAAAATAAAGGTATTTCTCCGATGAGTTTTTCGTACATTTGAATTAATTGTTCCTGTTATTTTTCTACTGTTAACACAATTTTTCAGCTGATCTATTCTATGGCCTTCCTCGGATGTATTATCTGTGCGCTGCTCAGCAGGGGACAAGTAATGGAAAATCTCGCCTAAAGACAGGATTTAAATATGTGATTATTTTTTTTTAAATCTCTTTACTACAGTAATTTGACACCACCTGCATGATGAGTACCGTATGGATAGTACAGATAAGGAAGCCCGTAGAATGGATCTTCCGAAGCATCGTATGAACAACAAAAATAACAAGTACGTCTATACATATTTATGTATGTGTGCATGGATGCGTGCATGTGTGTGCATAGATAAAGAGACAGAAAGAGCGGGGAATAGGGTGTGAAGGATAGAGGCGAGATTTTATCCTAATTCGCACGAAATTAGTCCACAAGGAGTGTAACTGCTTGGATGATTAGTGTTTATGAATTTGCGTAATGTTCATACAGTTAAGATCTTTCATTGGATTCTTTTGCCACAGGGAATTGTGAAAAATATCAGACTACATCACAAATTCACACTCAACAGAAAATCACGTGTTCTCAAGGGTCCATTTCTTCATCATGTAGAAAATATTTGCCCCGTTCCCACACACGTGCGCTCGCTATAATGAAAAATCAGACAAGTACATAGGTCCTGGGCAGAAAACGCTTGAAATATATATATATATGGAGAAAGAAAGCTGCAATTAGTAATTTATTAGGACTCCAAGATACCCGATTTTTTATGCATATAAAATCTAAACGAGCAGGTCCGTTTAGTCACTTATTAGAAACCGTTATGCGCCCAAGGTCTTTTCGCAGCATGTCCTGTTGGGGATGATCAATCAAAAATTGGAAAAAAGGGGATCATTGAATAATTTTGCATTTTGTTGAGTAGGAATTGCTAAATAAAAGTCGGAATTTTCAAAAAAAAGATATGGCACAAAGTGATCAATTCAGTAAAAGATAACATTAGAACCTTCACTTACAACCCATTGAAGAGGGAGAACCTTAGAAAAACGTTTTATTGTTGGCATAAAGGATGAATGTCAAAATTTTCAGCCCTTTAGCTCCATTGGTGATAAATACAAAGATAACCAGTCAACCAGCGGGACCAACTCGAAAACTGAAGAAACCTATTTTGACAGTTTTGGTTTAAGGTCCTTAACAATTGGATCAGCTATAATCCCCCTTCCCTGGTAGAATCTCTCCCCAAGCCTACCTACAAAATCCTATTGAAATATGTTAAAGAATAAGTTATCCAGTTAAGAAAAGAGTGATAACGATGTTGAAAATGACGACAGACACCCATAGCAAATGAAATGATAGTCAGTGGTTACTTTTTCCACGAGGGACAAAAAAAGTGGCTTCCTCATGCTGGCCATGGCTTCAGTCGTCCCTGTTTTGGTTCTATATACCTCATCATTATTCATTCAGCCCATTGGCGATTTGTGAATTGAACTGAGAGGCGACAGGCACCTGAAGTAGTGTCTCTTACTACACCCTGTGACTTTTTTAACTGTAGTTTGAACAATCTATAACAACGATTAGAAATTTCCTGTTGATTTTTCGAAAAAATCTTTTAGTGAGATAAATTCATAGCATTATTATTCAGTCATCAAAGTATTTTCTGTAGCTCCCTACATAACTTTATACCATTTCCCATGCAAATTGTGAATTTCGCCCTCAATATCCTTCGCTTAATGTTATCAGCCTGTTATCGTTATATATAAGACCCTGTTTCCGACATTTTCTGTTGTCTGGTAATAGCCAGATGCCAAGGTTACCGAATAAAAGAGGTACTATTATTATAAGTCGATTGTGCTCCGAAGATTATTCCCGGATTTTTAAGACCCCCTTTTCTTCGTACTCTAAACGTCTGAATAAGCTAGTGTAAGGATCACTGAAGATGCTTGGAAATGAAAGACCTCCCTTACATCTTCGCCGGAGATGCCAACGATTGAACTGTTGCCAAGCATGTTTCTGACAGAAGCCGAGCCAGAAAATAGCGACGACATCACGAGGAGCAGCTGAGCTCAGCCAATCATATCGTCTGATTTTGGCAATGACGCTATTTTCTTTCCGTTCTTTTCCTTCCCCCTTTCTTCCTTTCTTTCCTTCTTTCTTTTCTTCTTTCCTGATATTGCTTCTTGCTTTTTTCCTCTACTTCCTTTACAGCCTTCCTCTTTTTTCTTCCTTTCTTTCCTTTCTTTTTTTTATTTTTTACCTTTCATTTCCCCTTCTTTTTCTTCCTTCTTTCCTTCCTTACTGTGTATCGACTTTTACTTGCTGCCGGGGACGAGAGGGGGCAATCGTCCCCGGGTGTAGATTTGTAGGGGTGCAAAATTACTTTTGGCCTATAATGCCTCTTAGTCAGTAATTATCCCTTCCCTTTGGGATATATTGCACTCTTGCCTCCGGGTGCTGTCTTTTGCCCCGGGCGCCGAGAACCCTGGCTACGCCATTGCTGGCAGCATATGAATTATTGATAGGTCCAATAATCAAGTGTCAACCTATACACCAGATCGACTTGAACACGAGTTTATACGGCATTCGTTTCTCTTGTGCCCCCCTCCCTATTCATCACATTACCCTCTTTCCTTCTACCTTCTCTTCTTTTCTTTACAAACTAATTTCTTTGCTTTCTTCGCTCTGTCTTTTAGCATTTCTCTCCAACTTTTCTGCTCGACTCTCTTCACTTTCTTCCTCCGCTCTTTTCTTTCCTTTTCTTTTTTCTTCTTTTGATTTCATTCCATCTTCCTTCTTACTTTCTTTCTTCCATCTTTTTCTTTCTTCTTTTTCATTTCACCCTTTGATCTCTCATTCCCTACTCTTTTTTTTCTTTCTTTCTTCATTGATTCCTTTTTTTTTACTTCATCTCTTTTTTCCTCCTTCTTTTTTTCTTCATCTTTTTCCTTTCTTCCTCTCATTCTTCACTCTTTCATTTTCTTTCTTTCTTTCCCCCTTTTTTTCTTGTCATTTCCTCTTTTTAGGAACCAAAGACCAAAACGGTCATTATAACTATCAAAATAGGTTTCTTCAATCTTCAAGTAGGTCTGGCTTGTATGTATATACCACACGTATAGGCCGCACCAACAGGGGGCTGAAAGCTCTTCTGTTTATCCCCCTAGTAGGTTCTGCAGGGGTTTCAATTTGCTATGTAAGTTTATGCTACAATGGCCCTTAGTTTTTGCCCGTTAGTATTTCAAAAACTCGGACTTTTTAGTGATTATTCCTCGACAAAAGGTGAGAGAAGTAATTTATTCATTAATCACACTTTTTGGTTGCTCTTTTTTTTTTTAATTGATTACCTTTAACACGGCACGCGACCAAAAGACGTTAGTCTTTATTGGGTGACTTACCAAACCTGTTCTTTACTTTTTCACCTTTTTTATTTTCTTCATTCCGCCTTCTTTCCTTCCTCCTGAATTGACCCCGTTTTACTATTTATCTTGAAACAACATTTATTTCTCCCAACTTATCACTTGTTCCGGATCACGGAGCTCTCCTGTAGTAAAGTTACGATTAGATAAGGACTTTCCACAGAATGAATCCGCGGGTTGCACGATCTTATCACACACTTTTACACATTTAGATAGCTGTAGTGAATTGAAATCTTCAATAAAGCTGCTATCTTCAAACTCATTACCGAATTAAATATTTGGTGTGTCTATATCACCCATTCTCACCTCTTTTCGAGTCCCAGGCCCGGCGCTACTTTTTATGCCAAACATATCAGCCATTCCTGCCTATCTTGCCAGATCGTTTCTAGATGTGTTTTTTTCCAAATACAAAAATCTCCAGTTCTAAAAAAAAGAGTACAAATACTTTTTTAGATTGATATTCATTCATATGAGTGAGATAAATGCTCCTAATAATAAACAAAATTCTTATATAAGTGTTTAGCGGTTTTTCTCATCGCGTATCAATTTTCCATCGAAGGTTTACTTGCAGAAATGGCAGATATTACTGGCCTAAAAAGTAGCGTCCTTCTAGCCAACCCTGTTGAATAGAGATACAGAAAGAAGTGATTGACATAAGTTCAACCATTATTATATCAGTCTATGGCACTTTTTATATGTGCTATTCAGATACAATTCAAATGCTTTTAGATGTTTTTTAAATCTAGAATCAGATGTTTTTTACGACAAGGCATCGGAAATTACTATTTAGATGATTTTCGATATTTTTATTTGTGTTTTCGGATTCTATTTTAGATATAAACCTGACAATAAATTTGGCATTTCGTTTTTAATCATCTTTCAGTTTCCATGAGAAATGCATATAATTTCACAGCAGAAATAATTTCACAGGGGAAAATTATTGTAAGTGAGTCTATTAAAGTAGGTATCTCAAATTAAATGCAAAATCATATTGCTTTATAAAAATATTTCATCAAATGCCAAATTTCTCTTTTTTTTAAATTGTAAAAAAAAAAAATTGTAAAATGATATTTTATGCATACGAACCAAAACTTATGCCAAAATTTGCTGACGTCACTTACCGCATCAAGTAAAATCTATGCAGCCACACCTTCATCTGCCACCGTTGCAGCACTTGACCTCGCCCCCAAAGTTCAAAAACTTCACATTTTGACGCCTTGACTTGATTTCACACAACAAATACTCACTCATTTCAGAGACTTGTCAATGAACTTAAACCCACGCTTCTCCATATGTAACATTATACGGGGGGAATTTCCTATCGAAATCCAGCTTTAGGCTATGTACATTGATCGGCGTTCGTATGTCTAACTGCTGGAGGTACGAGGTTGCTCGGTAAACAGCAATCCGAGTTCGATTTCCAACCGGAGCTGCTTGTATTCACTAAAAACTAATCTCATTGGAAAAGGTATGAATCCACATCTCTACGCTATGCCAAATCGCTAGAAATCTCGACAAAATATGTCGTCACTGGCAATGGTACGGTGTTTGACAGAGAAGAGAGTGAGTCAGAAAATACTTAAGCAAACCTTTCTCCTATAATTTTCGTACTTGTCTATATGATGGTAACAGTCAAAGGCTGTTACACCCATTATCAACCTCGACAGGGACCAGACATGTAACGGGCACATATTCGATATTGTGTGCCTACCATAATTTTATGTTTAGAAAGCTCGTCTTGTACACCAATCCTCAAACCTAATGAACACGATCTTCACTGGGTGCTACTTTTCTATGGCCTTGTGCCAGACTAAGTCGAGAACAATTTTTTATCGCACTTCAAGCCCAGGTACTTTGAAATCGATAGTTAAGCTTGTATCTCTCTCCAGACGACGCTGGCAATACAAAGACTGGCTCCCTGGTCACCAGGGATCAGCGTTTCCAATTCAGCAGGTTTCGCGCTTAATTCACCGCGTTTCTTATTTTGGCAGTGTAAAATCAGCGTAGGGCTGCTTAAACATTTTGCCGATTCCTTGGCGTATTTTTGACCATTTTTGGCATAATTTAGTGTTTTGAGCCATTTTTAGCTTGAATTTTTTTAGTGCTTTTTAATGCTATATATCTGTACCCTATTGCAGTTGCTAGTAGGGCCAGGCATACACCCTGACGTACGCAGCAATAGTCGAAAGAACTGGGATATATTTGGATGACCCATCCCTGCAATAAGAGTGTAATCAAACGTTGACTCATTATTGATCAAGTGCGACATATCCGATGGTTAATATTGCATGAAATTATTTTTTCATCAGTTGTGTTGATTGATACTTACTTGGTCTACTGGTATTTCTGTTAGTCAAACAACACGCACTGATACCATTGATTTATTGCAAATTAACTGTTTGATGAACGTCCAAGGTTTAAATATAAAATCAGTGCAGGGCTGTGGGAACAGTGTTCCCTTACTTTTTGAGAGAGGGGAATAGTGTTCCCTCAAGATTAGAAACAGTCAGCCAAAACTGTAAACAAAGGTTTCTTCAGTTGTTAAGGTAGTCTGTCTGAAGGAGCAGGAAATTTGAATATTTACTCGGTATTATGTGTGGTGAAAACTTTTTTTTAAAAACCATCCCTCAAATATGTTTCTAGTGAGGTGATTAATTTGCTATGTAAGTTTATGCTAAATTGATTCCTAGTTTGTGTCCAGCAGCATTCACACTTGCTTTTTTGTTTCAAAAATGTTAGTGATCACTGCCCAACAAAAAGGCGAGATAAATATCTTATTGTTTGATGAAAGTTTGTTTTTATTCCAATTTTTCAATTGATCACCCCTAACGTGGCATGCTACCAAGAGATGTCGGTCACGCACCGGTTTCTATTGAGGGACAAATCTATATACTATTAAAATTCCCTATTTCAAACAATTCCTTTGTGAGAAAGTATATCAGTAAATACTCATCCTATATGGCACGAAAAAGTCTTCGAAATTAGTTGAATTTTTTTAATTTTCGGGAGCAGGGAGGGCTTAAAGCCAACCCCAAGAGCAGACAGCCCTGCGTTCCCAGACTTCTTTTTTGCACTACACCACTGTATGAGACCAAGTAAATACTGACCAAACCTTTCCCAACAAACCTGGACCGCTGTTTGTATCAAAACAATATATTTAGCTGTTCATTTGCGAACGCTATTTTGTGAGTCAGTTCTACAGATATGGATATAGCAGACGTTGAAGTCGTATCAAGGTACATACATCAAGACGCAATACCTTCACACTGTATCCGCCGCAGTCCGCTAGGAGGAGCTAACACTCATAATACACAACAGTATGAACAACTACAAATGCGTCGTTGACGCACCCAAAGCCGATGAGAGAGACAGTGAAAGAGAGATGTTTGAAAAACTTCCCATTTTGGTAATTTTGGCAAACAGTAGTCGATAGCCCAACAAAGACAACAAAAATATTGATCGTCAGGTTCCTGTCTATTTTTATCAAGCGATGGTTGCCGACTTGCAACAATGAAAAGCAGCCAGGAACTAGCGTCCATCTTGACGTCCAACACATTATGTTGTGTGGAATTGCGATGAGTCATCAGTGCGCATGCGTAGACGAACTAAGTGCACATGTCCGGTTAGCAACAAGAACAAGAAGTTCAACGATGCGTCCACCCTCTGTGATAGTAGCGGCAAGAGGAGGAGGTGGAAGAGGAGCAAGTAGTCTTTCTCTGAGTCAATTAATTCTCACACTCGTAAAATATTGCGATAGGCAAATATTCCGAGAGTATTATTTTCCATTAAAATCGTAAATGGCCATTTTGGGAGTGGGGGATAATTTTGGCTTTAATAAATACAAAAATGTCTAACTCGCAAATTTAATTATGGAATCATAGCAGTTGGTTTCTTAATGATGTAACACCTTTAATGACATTACACCTCGTCCTTCCTTCCTGTTTCCATTGTTTAACGTAACTAGGACCGACTGTCCGACCGATCGAAAAGTGTCTTCTTGAGCACATCCAAGAAAGTGATTTTCTCTCATGTTTATGGTTACGTGTTTTATTTTTTGCTTTTTCAGAAATCATCAGCAAAACATAAGTTTCTTCAGTTATTAAGCTGATCCGGTTAGCTTATTGACTGGCTATGTATCACGTGTACAGGTCACACCAATGGAGCTAGAGGGCTGGAAATTTAAAGATGTACTCCTTACTATATCCAAGAAAAAAACTGTTTTTGGAAAATTACCTATAAATATGTTGTCAGGGGCGAGGGGTCAGTTTACAATGTAGGTTTATGCTAAATTGATCCCTTGATTTGTGTCCAATTGTTGTTCTTTTTAATTCAGATTTTTTTAGTGACTACCGCCCAACAGAAGGTGAGAGAAGTAACTCATTCATTGATCACACTTTTTTTTTCATTTTTCTAATTGTTCATCTCCAATACGGCATGCCATCCAAAAGACGATGGTCATGTGACGGTTTCTTTTAATTGACTAACCAAACCTCTGTGTTTCGGGGGGGGGGAGTAAGAGGTTAAAATCGAATAATTTTTTTTGGATTGTTTGACGTTCGTTTAATCACATTGAACACATTGTCGGTAGATCTTTGTAGATGTTTAAGTGATTGGCAGTTTTTTAAAGCAAATTTTAATTTTTCTTGTTTTAAACATTTTCATTTCGATGGTTGGATGGGTGAAACCGATGTGCTCGTTTCAGTAAATTTAGCCATGTTTGTTGTTTTGTGGCTATAAATTTTTTTTAGCACTTTTCGACTGTCAAATTAGTGCGGAAATATTTTAGAGTTAGCAATATTGCTTGTCGCCTCTAGGTCCGTGATGCGAAATCAAAAAAATATTTTCCTTCTAGTTTGACTGCCAAAAATAGCTAAAAGGCGGTAAATAAAAACAAAATATCAAAAAACACCTAGAATTGCCAAGATGCACCAGAAAGTCGCCCCAGAATGGCCAAAATTTTAAAGTACACCCACATTAATTCCAGGCTTTTTCGCACAGCCAAAACGAAAAATACGCTAAATCGGCAGCACTGTCCTAAGTCTATTTCACATATCGCAAATGGACCGAGTAAGTACTTATATAATATCTGGAGCCCAAGCAGGGACAGCTTTACGCCGCTATTTGAAAGTAGGGTTTTCTTATAAAAACCTTTCTTAGATTGAAATGACGTAGAGCAGAGAAGCAATTACCGTTGATTCATATGAGAAAGATTTTTAAGCGTTCCCAGACCCTAATTAGATGACATAGGTAGTTTAGGCTAATTTGGTGTGGGTTGGGTGACGGTTATAGTAGCCTAGAGTATAAAAGAGAGGTAAGAAGAGAGTGCGCACTTCATACAAAGGATTACATATCAGAATCAGTATCAACGTAAATAGAAATAAACAATCCAAGAAAATGGGGCGACTGAAACAGTATAAAGGATTCTATATCAGTATTTTTAGATCTGTATCACGTAGAGAAGCAACAAAACAACACTGTTTATGAGAGAAAAACAGGGGGCAGATGTATCATAAAATCCATTAGAAAATCCAAATGGCAATGGGCGATGTTGCAAGAAAGTCAGACAACTGCTTGACATTACGACTCATAACATGGATCCCTATAGATCATAAGCGAAACTGCGACCGGAAGAAAAAATAGATTCTGTGACGAATTAGACAAGTTCGGAATAAATTGGCTCGGCGTTGTTCACGATCAAGAAGCCTAGCGAATCTTGGGAAAGGGTTATGTCCAAAGACGGACGTTAAAAGGCTGATGAGGAACGATAACTGAAAACTGGATTCGAATTAGGTTAGACCTTTTTGTCAAACTCCGACTGAGTTGACTTTATTTTCCTCACCTAACAACAATGACATGTTCAGACTTCCGGTCAAGATTAAGAAAGGAAATGTTTAGCTTGATGGGAAGCAGGAGACGGATCCTATTCCTAGGTAATCAATTTGAAAAATAAAGAAAGAATGAAACAGAGGAAGAGAGAAATATATGAGCGCTAGATTGAATTATCTGGTGTCGCTAAACATATTTTTCTGAATAAGAATTTATTATTTTTTCCCTTTTTTTTCATCTTTATTATAATCATTTTCCTTTTCTTTCTCTTCTGCTCATTCTACTTTTCGTCACATCTCTAACTAACCATAGTAGAAACTTAAAATTTTGCAAACACTCTCTTCATTGATTAAGGGAAAACGTTTTCTTTGTTTTGTTTTGTTTTGTTTTGATTTGGCCAAGTAGCTGAAATAGTTGCATTCAGAGCGGAGTTTGACCTTGAAGCCTTGAAGCCACTAGTCTTGTCTTTTTTTTTTTTTTTTCAATTCTCTTTTCCAATCTATTCTATTTCGGCTATGAATGACAGTTTAGCAATAAAATAGCGTACAAATCTTTCAGTTTATATATTGTTTTGTAAGATTCTATTTTGTACATCGAACTATTTCCGTCTTCGTGTACCGATGGGCTTCTTCTCTCCACCACTAATACCCTCTTATCTTTCACGTATAGACAAGCCCCCAAACCTCTTGACTATTTTTATGAAACACAGAACGAATCTTCCATTTTCTATCCTCTTTTATAACATTTCATTTTATACATCGAATTATTTATGTCTTGGTGTAACGATAGGCTTCCTCTCTCAATCAGTAATACGCTCCTAATCTTTTACATACGGCTATCATACGCACGCGTGCACTTCGCCCCAAACCTCTGGACTATTTTTATCAATTGGGATTTGGTGAGATTTTCTCCATATCTTTTTGTATCCATTTTGACAACTCTGAATTATAAGCGGTTATTTTCGGCAAAATGTGTCGGTATCAGATTACTTTCAAAATATTCCGGAAAGATACGACTGCCTCAATACAAGAATAAAAACATCTTTTTAAAACAAAGTGAGGAAATCTTGCAGCCAAATTAGTCTCCATTATTTAATGTGACATTTCCTCTGTAAATTGATGACAATACACACACACACACACATACATATCAAATAAATAGCAGTGTGATTTCTCTCTGTCTGTAACAATGGACTTTCCCAATTGAAAGTAACAACCTTGCTTAAAAAAATGATCTCATAAAAACTAAAATATATCTGCGATTTTTCCACTGGGATTGATTAGTATATATATATATATATATATATATATATATATATATATAGAGAGAGAGAGAGAGAGAGAGAGAGAGAGAGAGACGCCTTGGTACCTAGAAAGAAAGCATCCAGTCATTCTGAATATCTTGAAAACCGTTTGAGTGATAGCATGATGTAACTTGGCAACTAACAGTTATCATCATTCTGTCGGATTATACATTCATTTCTTGATAATATAATTGTCTGCGTTGAAGAAACAAATAGAGCAGACATAGACCGTGAATAAACAAATTGAGAATTAGGGGTTAAAACAATCATTTGGGTCTTTGCATCACCGGAGGATATTCAGCTCAATCGTAAGAGCAACGCTACGTTGAAGCGGATACTCTATCGGTCGCAAGTTCGATTCTTGCAGTAGCCCCATTTTCTTTGATTGTTTATTCTATTTACGTTGACTAAGCCAAATGATGCATACACCGTGTGATATTGGATGATCATTTCAAATATAGTTTCAATATATATAATGCAATTTATAATTATATAAATATATGATACATTTACCCGGAGACCATTTCAAATAGAGGTTCAAAGTAATATAAGACATTTATGATTATCTCTCTCTCTCCCTCTCTCTCTCTCTCTCTCCCTCTCTCTCTCTCTCTATATATATATATATATATATATGTATATATATATATGTATATATGATACTGACGTAAATGTGGCTATTTATGAAGCACAGTTTTATCCTACACTTGACCATAAGTACTAGGTATGAAGAGAACATCGAATACATTACTGTATATATATATATATATATATATATATATATATATATATATATATATATATATATATATATATATATATATATAAAGTGAGGGAGAGAGATTTGGTTGGTGAGTTTGCACTTAAGAGCAGCTGTGAAGTCAAATTTCCTGAGCCAGATGCAAAAGGAAGTAAATTTATGGCCATTAGTAAATGTAGATCTCCACAAACGATCCAGTGGTTGACGAATTCATCTCGCCGATCTGAAACTAAAAACTATGCAGTGTGTACCGGGGAGAATCATTCTTGGCTACACATGAACAGAATCACACGGCTGTGCAGTTTATAAAAAATAGAAAAAAAATTTAAAAAAACAGGAGTTGGAAATATCAGAGAATCCATTAGAAAACTCGAATGGCAATGGGCGGGCAATGTTGCAAGATTGTCAGACAGCCGCTGGAAATCACGATTCACATTGCTGATCCCCAGAGATCATATACGAAATTGTAGCCAGTAGTAAATAAGATGGTTCTGTCGATTTAGAGTGTTTATGGAATGTTTAGCACTGCAACACACGTAGAGATCAGGTGAATCTAGGGCCCGTTCATATCGGACGTTGAAAGGCTGCTGCTGCTGATCCTACTGCTGCTGCTGCTGATGATGATGATTCCTCACAGAATGCTGAATGCGTCAAGTTGTTCCACGTAAAATGACGTTTTTATAACAAAGAGAATAATGCTAAATGTTGAAGATTCACGGCTGTGCTTACATTTTTTGCAATTTCAGTGTAAATAGAGATACAAGTAGTTATTATTAACGGCAATGGTTTCTACCTATTAAGTTAAGCATTTTTTCAAGTATGATTTCAGATGAGGATCTGCTATTCAAGCAACAGAACGAAGCACTTCGAATGAACACTATCAGTGAGCAAACAGTTCAATATATATATATATATATATATATATATATATATATATATATATATATATATATATATATATACACACTGAACAGTTTGCGATATTGTAAAAAACAAATAACTGACAAACTCTATGTTTTGGGTTATTTTTTTTAGTTTGCGTACAAACCTTTCATTAATGTCATCGAAGAAAAAACGTTCTTAAGTTAGTTGTTCGAAATGTTTCGGCCATTATCGATAATTACCAAGAAACTGTGATAGAGATGTTCAAAAAGTAATCTGTACTTCGATGACATTAATCGAAGGTTTAGATAGAGTTTGTCATTTTCAACAATGTAAATTTACATTAAGATTGCTGTTTCGTTATACTCTTTTTAGATTACATGACCCTGCAGCCATTAAAGAATTATATATACGTACATGATGAGTACTTTTTGAATATATGGATCCTTTTTTTCGTTTTTCAGTTTCTTCGTAATTCAAAGTACTTAGCGCTCTCGCTTAGGTCGTATGATATTACGTGACATTATCGACTTGAAAAAATGAATGTTTCAAAATTGTTTCATTTAAAATTACTACTTTGACAACGCCAAAAGGCGGAACACGTTTGTATAATACACTTTATTTTAATATTACTATTTTCCATATCGTCCAACTAATATATAGTTATCGCTCTCTCTCTCGCTCTCTCTCTCTCTCTAGATGGATAGACGTACGTGTCTGTGGGTTTAACTGCACGCACGTATAAAGCACACCTACGTACACAGATGTATATATATATGTGTGTGTGTGTATGTGTGAATGTGTGTGCGTGTGTGTATATTCTTTGCGAATCGATAGAAAAGGAGAATCTCCTAAACTTGTGCACAACATTGTCGGCATGGCCTCAAAAGAAAATTATTAAATTTTCAAGTAAGCTCTTTGTACTGAGGAAATTGGTTGGTACTTATAGATAAGGTTTATTGAAGTATAGGCCTACTTACCAAAATTCTGTTTGAAATTTGTATGGACACAAAGAAATTCTGTTGATCAACAACCCATTCTAAAGTAAGAACATTCCATTACTGGAGTTTACTAAACTCGGCTCAGAAGTGCAGAGTGGCGTAACGATTACCGACGGAATCGGTGGATCGGGTTCGTGTTTGGGTCGACACTGTTCACGTTAACATTGACCTAATGCCCTCGGGAAAAGTATGAATCCGTTTCTTCTCACCACGGTTAAGGGTAAACATCAGGACTGTTGGATCCTATTTTCACCTAGAATCAATCACGCTAAAACACACGAAATACATTCATAGAAAGACAACACACATTTGTGAATGTGTGTGTGTGTTTGACATGGTAGCTTTATCAGAAATTAAACAACTTATACATATCAGAAAAAAACTACGATAATGAAATATATATATATATATATATATATATATATATATATATATGGTTAATGTATCACTCAAACTAGGCAACGTAAATAGAAAAAGCAATTAAAGAAATCAGGGCTGCTGCATGAATCGAACTTGCAGCCGATAGGGTAGCCACTTCAACGTAGCATGGCTCTTACCATTGGGCTAAACAGCAGCCAGTAATACAAAGGCTCCATTTTCTTTAATCGTTTATTTTATTTAGGTTGTCTAGTTCGAGTGATACATCAACCCTGTGACGACGGGAAATCATTTCAAATGAGAGTTTCAATATAATCTAGCTCAATTTATATATATATATATATATATATATATATATATATATATATATATATATATATATATATATATATATATATATATATATATATATATATATATATATCTCAAAAAAACTTACCCATCATATATTTATATTTACACATGCACACACACGTAAATATACATATTATTTGTTACAGTAATGTTTTAAAATACACACAATATATATATACTCACGCACTTATATACAATATTTTGACTAATGCAGCAACGGTACACGCCTAAACATACACTCTGATAACCCCACCCATAGAGTGAACCCTCGTACACATACTAACACATACACCGGTGTATATATATACCTCGACTCTCAAGTGCATACAAGGCAGAATATTTCAACTTAATCACAAAACTGAAGGCTTCAAAGAAATTGTTGAAATTTCAACTGGTTTTGAAAATAAATGAGTTGGCACTTAAAGCCAGGTCTGTTTAGACTCTCAATAGAAATTGCTACGTGATTAACGCCTTTCGGCCACAGGTTGCGTTGAGGGTAATCAATTAAAAGGGGTATCAATGAAGTTACTTCACTTGCCTTCTGTTGAACTGTGATCACTAAAAAATATCAAAGTTTTTAAAAAAAATGTTGCTGGACACAAACTAAGGGATAGATTTAGCATAAACTCACATTGCAAAATGACCGCCTCTAAAAACCCTATTCATGGGGGGGGGTTAAAAATGTTTTTGTGGATATAATAAGTGAATATTTAAGTTTTCAGCCTTCTAGCTCCATTGTACGCATGATACATTCATAGCCCGCCAAACAGCCAGAAAACTGAAAAAATGTATGTTCTTGATTTTGGTCAACAATCTCTTTTAGAGCTGGAACTGAGCTTCAGTTAATATTAAACTGTTTTGCTCAAATCGTGTTGGATTCACTGGTTCTCGTATGATCACTGAAGTTAAGCAACGTTGAGCCTGGTCAGAAAATACCAGTTGTTGTTTGCGGCTTTAGGTAGTCGGAAGATCGTGACGGCATGAAACTCCGAGGTACAAGTGTCGATCTCTGTGTTTACACCATCTATATTTATGTCCCTGATATCGAGCATCCTTCCTTTATAAAAAAAAAACAAACCCCTCAAAAGCAATAACGATATGCATATAAATACCACTATCACACTTTCTTGATAATGACCGATGATGGTCGAAAGATCTCGAACCACCAATTTTGGAACGTTTTTAGAAATAGAAACTTTGTATCCAAACTAGAAAAATTGAGCCAAAATGAATTGACAGAGGTCTGTTACTTTCAACAATGTATGTCTAAATGAAGGATTTTTGACTCGTTATAGTTTTATATATATATATATATATATATATATATATATATATATATATATATATATATATATATATATATATAATGTAATCTTTGATTGCATTTTCATTAAAAATGACAGAGACAATGATCATCTTCTAAATTTTTTGGTAATCTTCTGTTGTTTCCGTTCACGTTAACGGACCTTTGGTTTCAACGAATATACATATTGTCTAAAAGATAAAGCTCTTTCAGCAGCACTATGTGTCATTTTTAATATGAATACAACTCCATCTTGATAATGAAAATGACAGACAGTCCTGTCGGAAGCGCTTTATCTTTTAGACAATATCTATTTTCATTGAAACCTAAGATCCATTCACTTGTGGGCAAACAAGATTACTACAAGATTAAAAAAATGCTCCTTGTCTGTCATTTTTAATAAAAAGATATATATATATATATATATATATATATATATATATATATATATTGACGGTACATGATGAAAAGAGAGTTAAGTGAGTGATTAATATCATAGTTATCGCGAGGACATTCTATTCTACATACCTGTTTGTGACCAC
Organism: Thysanoteuthis rhombus; assembly: GCA_963457665.1. Classification (NCBI taxonomy): domain Eukaryota; kingdom Metazoa; phylum Mollusca; class Cephalopoda; order Oegopsida; family Thysanoteuthidae; genus Thysanoteuthis; species Thysanoteuthis major. The sequence goes on along the minus strand of OY735206.1, from coordinate 9,225,434 downwards.
CAATTGCACTTACCCGAGATAAAAATATCGTTCACTGTTAATCAGAAACGAGAATAATACAAAACGTAGCATTTTAATCAGGTTGTTGTTCGCATAAAGCCTCAATGATCTTCGGCTGAGCAATCTTATTGACAGGCTCACCGAACGATGTGGCGGCCATAACACAAAAGATTCTCAGCCAAATGGGATGGGGGTGTCAAGGTATTACGATGTAAGGGAATAATCTGACGTCGAGCTGACAGATGATTCGATCACAACAGGTCTAGTTAGTCACTCAATAAGAACTGTCACGTGACCAACATCGCTTAGCAGCATGCCTTGTTGGGGATGATCAAGTGAAATAATTGGTAAAAAAAACAAAAAACAGGTAATCAATGAATAAGTTATATCTCCCGACCATTGTTTCGGCAGTGATCACTAGAAAAAGGTCTGAATTTTCAAAAAACAAACAAACATGAATGCTGCCGGGGACAAACTAAGTAATCTTGGCGTAGACAAATCGAACTCACCCCCACCACTAAAAACCTATTGGCGGGGTGGAAGGATTCCAAAAAACAAAATAACATTTTTTCTCGGCGTAATAGTTGTAAATGTCGAAAACTTCAGCCATCTAGCTCCATTGGTGCGGTAGCTGTAACGTTAGCTGCGAAAAAAAGCTTCGAGGTTAGCAATCTAGCAATTTTACCCACCATTTAAAACTATGGACTCTTCTATTGAAAGAAATTTACTTTTTTTTTTTTTCTTAAAAAAAGAAGTCCCATTGGAATTCAAATATATCCGTGGACTTTTTCACGGTTATTAACAAGTATATATATATATATATATATATATATATATATATATATATATATATATATATATATATATATATATATATATATATATATATATATATATATATATATATATATATAACTCGGCAACCAAGACTTTGATTAAATTCCCGCAGAAAATTCTCTGTGGCATAACATTTGGATTTCCATCCTTAACTCCGTTCTGGTTCACAGACTTCCGAGTATTTTCATTTTTTGTATCGAATTTCGTTTTAAGAAGTAACAGTTTCAAATCATATTTCACGATTCTGTAAAATTTCCGGAAAATTTGGTGACATTCTTAGCATAAAGTTTTTCAAATGAAGAAAAGATTCCCACGGCTAGAGAGCCCAGTCCACCCAGCTATTTTACCCATAAACAGGAGAAGGGAAGGGAATTCATGCCTTTCCCAAAGGCATTTGTGCGAGATGAACGTAAACAGCCTCGACTAGAGTTTGAAATCGACTCGCGTATTCCGGTGTCTGCGCCGTTAAAAAGCTACGCTAGTCGCATTACAGTGCTGTTCTCTTACTCTCAATCAATCACTGGATGCTCAACAAAAGTGGCCTTGTGTTCGATTGAACTGAGCTTAGTAAATACTGTGGGTTACGAAAAGAAATACGCACAGTGCATTGAGATTTTGATCTGAAATCTTAACTGTAAAAACTACAGATATGCTATAACTTTTGCTCAGAACTAGAGTTCTTACGCTTCAGTTGTGTGACCACACGAATATTGAAATTGAAAAATCTTGGTTTCTGCAGGGAATGAACCAGGGACGGTTACTGAGCAGGAACCAACCTCTGCTGGCTGATTCGACTTACGTACATTGCATTCAATCAATGCATTGAAAAATTAAACGACACATTCCAAACAGGGACCAAGCTTTTTTTCAAATCGCTCGTGTGTTCACTAAAATACTAAATTAAAAAATCATGTTAAATACTAAAAAAAAAAAAAAGAATTTAATCAAGCCTGATTCAAATATGAAAAAAAGTTGCTTCATTTCCATCTGTATTTTCATTTGAATGGAGTTTTTAGAGCTATTTTATTGGATAATTTGTAATGAAACAAGACGTTGAAAAAAAAAGCAAAAAACGAAAGAGTCACTTGACGTGATGGAACCACGTGGAAAAGAGAACATTTTTCCTTAAATGGGCGTTAAAAATATTTAATTAGTCACTTAAAAAGTTGAAAAAATCAACGAAGCATTTTGTCAGAATGTAGAGAAATATAGCATTGAATAATGTGTGTGTGTGTGTGTGTGAGAGAGAGAGAGAGAGTGTGTGTAAATATCTTTATATATATATATGTCCCAGGGGTCTCTAAAGAGTTTGTTGAAATACACGTTTGAAATGAATGCAAAGTAACATGATTTTGTGAGCCGAATTATAAATGAGTAAGTTAATCGGAAATATAGCGTCTGGAAAACGCATTGTAGATGGTAGTGTAAAATTTAAACTAGTTATGAAACAAGAAAAAAGACGACATCAGCTTTCCCGTGATCAGCAGATACACGTTAAACAGAAACAATCACACATACCCATGTATATTTTCAACAAAAGTACTGTTTAAAAGATTTGAAATAACATCACGATATTGTCGCCTTTGATTGTTCGAAAACGCCCCTGGGCGCCAGTTAAATAGTTTTACCGAAAAAACTAATTCTTCCTGTTTTACGATTTCCTTGTTTTTCCTCAACTCAACTGGTGTACCTGTAAACCCTCTAATACGGAATTGCTATAAATCTGTCTATCTATGTCCATCATTCTGTCCGATATACCTCTGCTAACGAAGTTGGAAGAGGTAATATATTCTCTCATTTCTGATTCTTTTAGATGAGGGCTCATCATTGTGTATGGGTTTTTCCGAACTGTTGTTATCATCTCAGTTCATCTTTTTGAACACATATCGGCCGTAGTAACCTACGACCTCCTTCAGATGGGTGTCATAACTGGAGATATTCCCGAATGCTGAGGCAGGAAGGAATAGTGCAGCTTTAGGCTAGAATGTCCCCATTCTGCTGTCTAATTTGGAGTGGAAGCAATTCGTTGGTCATAATCCTTGGCTGGTTTTGATGTTATAATCCTGTCGATGTCCGAAACGGGTGCTACATGAGCCTTTATGAAGAGATTAGTAAAAATTGTTGACTGTAAAGTCCGCCATATTGAAATGGAATTCTCTAACGTCTGTCTGTCCTCACAATATCTCCCAAAGTGATTAGATTTTGGATGGACCCATGAATATTATACAATTACCTCCACTGCATCGCAGTTGCATGTCCACACAACGTCTACAAAGGTTCCGAATGGATTTATTTGAAATGTTCTTGATGAGTAGACTATGGAGTAAGGCAAAATAGCTTAAATATGGGGCTAGATCCGGGAATTCCTTTCGAGTGAGATATTCTTTTCATTTTTCCTGTATAATTGTGTGTCTCCACTATACCTCCGAAAGTTCTCAAAAATTCCATACATACGATTAGTGTATTGGTGCGGATTATGGTTAATCTGAAAACAATCAACAACTACCCCACCTACCACAAGTCACAGACCACTTCTAAGTATATCAGTTTTTTGTGCAACGTCCTCGTTCCTTGACAGAGCCGAGTTGAGCAAAACGTCGGAATAAGGGAATCATTTGCACTGCAAGCCTTCTGATATTGTTTTTTCACTATCACGCAGACATACATTTAATGCAAAGACAATGTTTATTGTATTAGAGCAGTACTTTCGACCTTCTTGTGGCCTTGTCACCGTGATTCATTTTGCGCAAATGCAAGATGATTGATCGGGCATAATATTAAGGATGAGAATACTATAAACTTCTATTTTTATTATTTTTATATTCACGAACAATATCAAACAAACCAGTTCCATTCACATCTATAATTGTCAGATAAATCAATTTAGATTGACTCTTGTTCTGAATTATCTTGAATGGGATATTCGAGCCGAATGATAGGGTTCTGGGTCAGAGGTCATCAATGTTGAAGTTGTTGTGTTACCGATGTTATTTCGGAAGGTTACTGAATTCGTAATTGTCAAACTCCCAACAAGTTTTGACTCTGTTTTCCTCACCTAACAATAATGACAATTTCAGATTTCCGGCTAAGACCAAAAAGTGAAAACATTAAAATGGTAGATTGAGAGAGAAGGGATAACAGAGAGACTGATTCTATTCCTACATTATCAATGAATGAAAGAAAGTAAGGAAAAAGAGAAGGAAACAGAGGAAGAGAAAATATCTAGAATTATCTAGATTTACGTGGCTTTTATTTAGAAATATATCTAGATACGGTTTTAACAAGTCCCCTTCAATGATCAAATTTAAAGACCTTTTTCAGTCAAAGGAAAATATTTTTTCAACTTGTAAGCTTCTGCTCGATTGGAGCTCGACCCTGAAGCAGCCAGGCTTGTTTTTATCAAATGTTGTGGTGTGTAGTTATTTAACTTCCTCCCCACGAAGGCATTTGGATGCCGACACGTGTATGCGTGGGCAGCTTCGATTGCAATACCTGGTCATTCCAAACGGTCACCCATCGAAGTAATCATCAGGCTTGACACAGCTTAACTGCGGTGATCGAAAAAGGGCCAATGCTTTTAGTGCGATTTGTCAGGTTCTGATGTGTAATTGCGTTCCTGGTTATTGAGTGTATCTTCCATCTTCTCTTCGTTTGTTTTGAATGGGTGCTTCAATTTTTTCTCTTGTTGTTGTCGGTGGCTTGAGATTTTTGCGTTTTTCCATGAGATTCTTGGTCTCTCCAAAGAGTCTACTGATGATTTGTCTCTCTTTGGCTTAAACACATTGGCGACTCCCATTAGAGAGGTTGTTATTTTGTTGTTGAGCCTGTTGGTGTTTTCTTCTGATTTGGTAGGAAGTTCGTGGTTGTTTCTCACTTCGAGCTTGAAGGATCGATCGAGCACTTCTTGTACGCCAAATGCTTGCAGTTCGACGCGGAAGATTTCCCTGCATTCTTGATATTAATTTGAATCTTAGATCTTATTATTCAGTGGTTCCTTCCTACATTGACTTGATTATCGGGAGTTTCGATTTATGATATTTGTTAGTAGTTTTAAAAAGTTCAGCATTGTGGGAAATCCTAAAAATTAGGAAGGTTAAGTATTTTTTTAATTCTTATCTTGGCTACTTTTTACCTCCATTTTAATTTTTAGTTGCTATACATCACAACTTTTGACTTGGGCTGTAATTTCACGGCAACAAGAGAACAGCACAATCAGAAATGAAGAGTTGACCCACAGTGAGAATCGAACCCACGCTCTCAACCAAAACTGTCACAAAAGCTGTCAAAATAGATTTCTTCAGTTCTCAGGTCGATCTAGCTGGCCGTGTATGTATGTATGCATGCATTCATTTATGTATTACTGATACAGGCTGCACTGATGAAGCTAGAAGTTTTTACATCCAATCTTGAAAACGTCTAGAAAAAAGTTATTTTCTGGGGGATTTTCACCCCCACCCCCCAAATAAGTTTTTCAGGGGTGGGGCATTTCACAATCGAAGTTTATGCTAAATTAGTCACTAGCATAAAAATTCAAACTTTTCAGGATCCAACAAAAGGCTAGAAATGTAACCTATTCATTGATCACTCCTCATTCCATTTTTTTTATTGATCACTCCCAACATAGAATGCTGCCAAAAGACGTTGGTTACGTGACAGTTTCGATCGAATGTCTCACCACCAGACCTGTTTCTTCACTCATATACGAAAGTGAAAGTCGAGAAGGCAGGAAACCACAAAGAATCCACAGGGAACAAAACCTACTTATATTCAACAACAGGATTATCTGATAACAAAAGATCGAGTTATGAAAATTAATTCAAGCAATGGAATACTTGTGGAGCATTCAAAAACCCGGGAATAAAAACATGTAGCAACAGGTCTGGTTAGTCTCACAACAGAAACAGTCACGGGACCAATATTCTTTTGACAGCATGCCGTGTTGAAGGTGATCAATTAAAAAAATTGGAAAAATTGAGGATCAGTGAATAAGTTACTTCTCGCATCTTATTAGACGGGGATCACCAAAAAAGGTCCGAACTAAAAAAAAAAAATAAAAAATAAAAAATAAAAAAAACAAGCGTGAACACTGGTGGATACAAACGAAGTGATCGATTTAGCATAAACTTACATCGCAAATTGCCGCTCCCTCCCTCACACATACACACACTAAAAACGTATTTTGAGAGAATTTAAAAACAAAAAAAACAAAAAAAAAACAAAAAACAAAAAGGACGTCATCTGTAGGCATAATAGAGTGTAAATGTTGAAATTGTCGTCCCTCTAGCTCCATTGGTGGCCCGTACACGTGATACACGTACCAACTTGAAGACCGAAGGAACTTATGTTGACAGTTTTGGTTGAGAATTTCTAACATACTCATATTTCTTTCTTTTCTTTCTTTTTTTCCTTTTTCTTCCTTCTCTTTCGTTTTCTTTACTTTTCTTCTTCTCTCTCTCTCTCTCTTTCTCTCTCTCTTTCTTTCTCTCTGTCTCACGCACATGTACAAACTATTACAAGCATTAATAGATATGTTCACACGCTGTTCTCTATGTGAAAGCTGAAGGAAAGAGTTCTCTATCGATTAATTAAATGGTTAAGTATTCATATACGATTCGGTTCATGTACACTTGTGGTCCCGGCATTCCTTTCTCCGGTTACCCCAGCAAAATACTTCAACTTTTCACGAAAAACGAACCAACAGGACATGTGATTCCCAAGAATGTTACATAATTTTTTTTCAAAGTCTTATATGTAGTGCACATTACACTTATAATTGCTGCGTAAGCATTAAGTTCTTGTGTAGACCGTGTAGACTAATTGCCGACCAAAAATATACTACGTCATCAAAATCCCGAGCGTTTCGTTTTGGGGACGAAATCAGTGGACTATTTTTTCGTTCGCCTAATCCGATCGTTGGGCCTCGAAAATGAAAGACGCCCACGGACAAAACGATAGATCTTTGATGTTGGCGAAATTCTCAGCCAATCAGAAAAGTACGATTTCCAAAAATGAAAATGGAAAGTTCCAGACGATTCTCCTATCGATGTGCAAGAGGGTACTAAGCCCTATTGCTTAGTGTCAGGTCACTCTTCAGCGACACGGAGTGGTTCCCATTCACTTTTCTCACATATGAGGAATACTGACACATAGATTTGAAGTGAGCATTCTATATTTCATGACTTTATTCGTGTGCTTGTAAAAAATCAAGTGTTTGACTCATTAATTTCAAATAACGAAAGTTCCGTTTTATGACTAATTCAATAAAATTTCTGTTTCATTGTTATTCATGGCAACTCAGTTCTGTCAGTTAGTCCGGGCCTTTATCTTACAATGGATTGCTGGCATTTGATAACTTGCAATGGATCATATTACGATGGACAAGAGCTCTTATCTTGCAGAGGATAACTATTACACCTGGGTTAATGTTAACAGAATCTCCGTATTTGGCGATATTCAATGGGAATTCTTTATTACGAATTGTTGGAACCTCGAAAAAACTGTTACTACACAATGCTACAGTGGGCTCTTTTGAGGCACACATTAGAAGACAGAAGACCCATCGCTGGGCAAGTGATTCGGCCACTGATTTTGCTATGTATGATATCACCTGTCCTCACGTTTTAAATACTACACAACAAACGATGAGTTTGCAGGTTCTCCCACGTGTGGCTTATCCTTCAGACGTCTATTCCCGACCATCTCTAGTCTCTATGCAACACCCATTGTTCAATCGGTAATTCGAAAACGTTGAAAATATCAAAGGGATCCTTGGAGAATCGATAGAATCGAAGCCGGAAGTGTTAAATCATCATGGAAATAAGAATTTAGCTGAAATTCTACCCAAATTTAAAGCAGGATTTTGAATGCTGATTGTCAAGATGGATCACTTAAGTGACTTGCGCAATACAATTTTCAAAACCCTGTTTCTATCAATTTCGTCTTGTGCTGTACCAAAGAACGGTACTTACTGCTGTACTTGGTAAAATCTAAAGATACATAGATAGATATGGACAAACTGATATACATGGATAGATAAATAGATATGAACAGAATTAGGTAGATTGATATGAACAAAATGAGATTGATATGAACATAGATACATAGATAGGTGGATATGAACAGAATGATATATATATATATATATATATATATATATATATATATATATATATATATATATATATATATATAATGAGATAGATAGACATAAACATAGATATGAAAAGAATTAGATATAAAGATTGATAGATATAATCATAGATAGATATGGACAGAATGATTATATATAGAGAGATAGATAGATAGATTGATGGGTAGATATAGAATGAGACAGACAGACAGACCATCTGATGAACAATATAAAGAATTATTACATCCGGGTTGAAAAATCTAATTTAATGAAGTGCTCGGCATTAAGCGCAGCCATTTGGGATTTGCTCAAAAATGTCAAAAGGTAAAAACAAAACGAACTTTTAATAACTGAAATATCTGCCACAAGTGATACTTTCATCGGAAGAAACGTTCCGGAATGGATGTGGCCGGTGGGGGCGGGCACAAGAAACATTCTGGAATGAATGGGGTCGGGACAAGTGAAAGTGAACAGGCAGGAGATTTCCTATTGCCGGAAATGGAGCCAGCCGAGTGTTAACAACGTAGCCCATCTGACTGCATTATATTATTATCACTTCTTGGTCATCGTCCCAGGTACACAGAGCCATGAAATGCAAATGACGATAATTTCCTCACTTGCAGTTTTATGGCTTACACAATAAAAACGAAAGTTCCATTCCATTATGGTAAATGGTATCTTGGTTCTGTCTGTGAGTCTAGGTTAATGATATAACAATAAATAGATAAATATTCGGTCGGTGCTAAATTAATTGCAGCTTTTCACCATCAATTCTGAAGCAGTATCTCTCAGCTTAGAATAAAAGTTATCAATTGAAATAAGAACCTTCAGAATTTACACGAGTCTAGTTTGTTCAATTTCTGCGGGTTCATTCGTGCGATATGCGATCTTTTTTATTTTTCCAAATAGATGCACACTAATGGTCAACTTATAGTTCTTCTGCAACCTCTCAAGATCTCTTGAGTGGGCCTGTCTCGATAATGGCCCTCAAATGGATATCGTCAATCAGAAGGGGGTCCACAAACCCCAGAATTCTGGGGTGCACCCTTTTTTCTTTGATGTCCTAAGCACGTGCTTATTGAATCACGGTAGCCCTATAAATGGACTGACCTACCTGCCAAATGGGCCACAGATTCTTCTCTCTTCGGGTGTCCATGTCTATATTTTGTCTATCATATTTGGGGGCTACAATCTTGAAAATGTGTATGAGTACAACACTGGGCACCATCTTTTGGGGGTCTCTATGGTCATTTGGGGACCTACGATGTCCAAGCCTTGTAGTGCTATTTTCTTTTTGTTGTTTTTTCTTTTAGATAATTTCAGATAAAAGATCTATTTTCTTGGGATAATTTTAGATAATTTCTTTAGATAATCGTTCTTGTACCCACGCGGGATGTTATTTTAGCCATATTAGAGGCCGCCAACGAAAACTTCAGCATATTTTCTTAGATAATTTTTCAGATAATTTCGCTTAATGTTTAATCCAGGACTGTTAGTAATGATGGATGTGATGATAAATCATGACATCGTGAATGTCAGTAAAACTAATAAATTAAATCATTGTGATCGTGGGCGCAACAGAATTACTTTTCAGATCAACAACGGGAATAACAAGACTAAATCAGATTAGTAATCAGAAACGAGAAAATATGTATTTATTGCGCACGTTTTTCATTCATTCATTCTTTCCGTTTCAACAAAATAAAACCCCAACCCCCTGCCCAATCGTCAATTTACAAACATCATTCCAATCAACCATTTTCCATTTTCAGCAAGAATGTTTTTTCTACTCTTTTGACGCTGCTAGAATAAAGATTCATGATGTGTAGATGGCGTCTAGGATAAGATTGCTGGTTTATGGCGCCAACCCACGCTGTTCGATGCGGTTTACATTTAAAGATAATATCTTTGAGCGATAACGATTGTAGCTTTATTTATTATGTCCATTAATATAATCTTAAACTTGTATACACTTTCATATCCCTCTTTCTTTTTCTGTGCCTGTCTCTGTCTGTCATTCTCTCTCTCTCTTTCCTCTCTCTCGTTTGCATACACACTTGGAAATATTTTTTCACAGAGAATGCACATGCTTACAACGAAATCTCTGATCATCAAAGTTGATGGACATTGAGCCTGGTTAGCACTTGGGTGGATGATTGCTTAGGAATACTGTGTACCCTAAGTGACGATGGTGAAATGAGTGACGCCACTTCGGGGGGCTTGTTGTCTATCGTGAGCCAAGGCAAAGAAAACGTGATATGGACAGTCCGGACAGGGAAGGCTGATGCCGTAGCGCAAAAAACGAGGTGGCATATGTTAATTTATTTGCATTATTGCTCATCTGGAAGGCATGAATCCACACATCCCTGTGTCGTGCCTCCACCACTTGACAAAAGTATCGTCAATGGCATGTCACGATGGTTGTAATCTTCTTTTTGTCCCACTTCCTCAACTCTATTGTCTCACCGGATCTCACTCATACACTGTCTCTGTTTTCAATCTAACTGGGATGGTGCCTTTTCTAAACGTTTATACTTGGAAGAGGTCTTACTTGAAGGTTTCTGGAGAAGCTTGCCATAATTGTCATGTAAAACAATCATTGGCCCGTCGTACGAAACTACGTCTTCGAAGTATTTTGATAACTTCTCTTCAGTGTTTCCAATTTAGATATGTTTTATCTGAATCTAGATCTATTGCCAATTTAGATATTTTATCCCTAAATTTAGATCTAAAATTTTAGACAAAAGATCTATTATTTGTATTATTTTACTCACTTATATCAGATTTCTCGAGAACTGCTCCACAGTAATCGGGAAAAACTAGTCTATATGTAAGAGTCAATTTCTTAAAAGTGAAATCTGATGTGATTTTATTGAGAATGACAGAATTTCTAGATTCTTCCAGAGCAAAATCTCTCAATAAACAACAGTTTTCCACGCCTTAATACAAAAAGATAAAAGGGCACAATCTATTAAGCCTAAATATGGATTAAACTGGTTTTTGACAAAAGATCGATTTAATAGTTTTTTTTCTATAATACAGTAGCGCTTACTCAAGCAACTTCAAACTCGACACTGCACTGCCTTGCTTTACTGGCAAATGTCAACTATGTGCAATGGCCAGTTGTCAAGTAATTGCAGTGCATACACGCACGCGCATAGGTAGAAATTTCTCCAATTGTATTTAGGTGGACTTGTCTTTCAGCTTAATTTCGCTCTTGATCCTCATTTCCCATATAAATAGGTCTGCTCACTAAGCTTGGTCTGTCTTTCTGGCTTACCGTGGGTGTATTACTACCAAATCATCTATTCCTAACCTAAATATATTCTTCCACCTCAACTCCAACCGACCTTTTGGCTGGTCCATGATCCTTACCAAATGATACTACCTGCTCTGACGCCACCATTAATCTAATCTCCTGCTACGGTCTCTATTTCTTGATACAGTCGGGAATTTAAGATGGATTTTGAACGTGTAAGTGTATCAATAATGGGAAAACAAAAAGTACAGATAAAATTAACTTTTCCTTGCCCTTTCAGAGTCCTATCTACAGGTTACAGGTCTGCCAATAAAATGAATGCACCAAACGTGCGTTAAATAGTGCTGTTATACCTTGTGTCGTTAGAGCGAGAGTTAACTCTATATCTCTCTCACGCTTTCGGTTACTCTTCTCCTTCTTGAAAGCAAAAATGATGATTAGGAAGCTACGGAAGAAGAGTTTGTTTTCATTTTCATACACATTAGAATCGGCAACTTTATCTTGCTGTGGCTAATCTTAATTCACATTTCGCCTGTATGTTATTTGTACAACATGAGATTTACAGGTTCTCCTGCTATCAGAAATAGGTAGATGTCTTGCTCGAAATGATCGCGTAAAAGCTGTTATCACTTTACTTTCTCTGTTGATCCTCGGTCTCTTTTACGCTAAGGGGATCAGATTTATGAAATTAACGAATAATGCAGAGATTCGAACGTCCGACCTGGACATAGGCATGAAAGTGAATGCAGACTCACAGTGAATATTGGTTGAGATTGAATTACAAAACTTAGCAACCAGCCAAGCAAAAGACCGTCATTTTGAAGGGTACTATGTGAGTACATGTGTGTGTGTGTGTGTGAGAGAGAGAGAGAGAGAGAAAGAGAGAGAGAGAGATGCGAATGAAAACCAGGGACCAGAATGGCGGAAGGAAAGAAGCTAGAATAAGGTAGATACTTCCGGTTCTTTTTCTTCCACATCTTTCTACAGCGATTTGCGGAAAGGCAGTAAAGAAATATATCAATTAACTCTGGAAGTATCCGGACTGAAGAGTAAAAGAATGTGTCGTAATTATGCCGTGAATGGTGTCCTCTTGCCAAACAGGTGTCTTAGACAACCGTTCATATTATTTCTGCCAGCATTCCTGACACCCTTGACACTTGATAGATGGGAACAATGAAAGGATAAATATTTCGGCTCCATTCCAAGCTCCAAATATTTCCTAAAATCCTACCATTTTTATTTGCATAGGAAGAGGTATATATATTCACTCATGTCAGTCTGTCCCCATTATACATTCTAAAGTTCTCAGTGAATTTCTCTATATATATTTCTTTTGTGGAAGCTTGAATCATGGGCCAAGGAAGAATTTTTCAAGAATCTGTTTACGATTGAGAGATGTTTTTCATATATGAATCAAAGGTAAAAAAAAAATAGTTCTAAATAAGAAAAATCGAGACACGGTTGTTCCGTTCATCGTAGCTGTATATGGCCTGATTTTAATTCAGTCTTTAGTGTACGGTGTTGGTAGATGTAAGCACCCTCTGAGACTCTTTCAAGGCTTAGGAAATGTTTTCATGGTAATTGACGATTGAGAAATCTTGCTAGATAAAATGAAATCCACACATGCGCACTGGCTTCAGGCGATGATTCATTGATTGTTTCTTTTTCCTTGTTCGCATTGGCCTTCATAGTTTTTGATGTGCTTTTTACAATTACGATTCCAATAAGTGATCTCAAGCCGGCTTATACGAAGTAATATGTAAAGACTGCAATAGGAGATACATGGGAGAAACATCAAGAACATTTAAAAAGAGATTTTGCAAACACCAAAGGGTTCCTTAGAATAGATGATACGTTAAATGCACTCGTGGTCCATCGAAGCAAGAAGAACCACAAATATCAGTTTGAAAACAAAAAATGATAAAGAAAGGATCAAACAGAGCAAGAGGACTGACAATAGAATCAGCACTTATATCAGAATCAAAGACGATAGAGCAATGAACCGGTAAGATCTACATATCATCGCTATTAGATAAGATGATATTGAAAGCAAAAAAGAATAAAAGATAAAGAACCACAAAAGCGGGAGCACGGGCTAAAGAGCATCGATAAAATCACACAACGATATCATAGCAAAAGAAACGTTGTAAGGTTCCTATAGCAACAAGGAACAGAATCCAATTTGGAGTCAGTACATCCCGGTATGAAACAGATGATAAACATCGAAATGCAACCTTAGAATAGAGTATTAAAGAAAGTATTTTCCAATATTGATTGACTCCTACAATGGCAATATATATATGAACTTCGTTTAATGTATATATATATATATATATATATATATATATATATAAACCTCATTCAATGTATAATGAGGTTCATAAATGTATATGTATTAAACGATGTTTCAACACATACACACACACACACACACACACACATATATATATATATATTAATTCACACTCACACAACACACACCACGGATGATGGGAAGAATCCCGAAACATGTATGGACTATTGACGTATAAGGATTAATAAACCTTACCACCAAAAACTTCACTCCCGAGTCTGTCTCACTCTCTAAAGTACACATTATATATATATATATATATATATATATATATATATATATATATATATATATATATATTTAGACATGAACCTTTCTTTGGCCAAATTGATAAAATCAATTTTAGCAATTCTCATACCAAGCTGAGCCAGAAAATAAATGGAGCATATATATATATATATATATATATATATATATATATATATATATATATATATGATCTGCTCTCCCAAGCGCCCGACCCAATATATTTCCCTAATTACCAAGTGACATCGAGTCACTTTGCTTCAAGAAAATAATTTTGGAATATATATTAGATTCTCTCCCATTGTGATATTAAAATGAAATTGCAACTACAATAGACTCTCGCTAAAACGACACTCGTTATAACAGCCCTACTTACCAACACACGTCTTTTTATATTCTTGCAAGACTATTGCCAGATTTTATACGCATATTTTATCAGGTAATTCGGAAGTATATACATTTGCTTGCCATATTTTAAAATTTGCTTGACTTTTTTTTTTCATGCCGGGGGGGGGGCACGTGATAACGGGGTCTTCTGTATCTCACTATAATTTTGATATCTCCACCTCTATGCATCGAGATGACTTGACAACTGGGCATTTTACGGAGTTGATATTCGCCAGATATATTGGTCCATCTACCTCAAGTTTGAAGCTGTTTGGATTTACGGTCCTCGATATAAGATGGGAGCTCGATTCACAATTTTTAAAAATCACCTTTAAATCGATATGATATTCTACCCAAATATATGCTACGTCACCAGCGTTCACGAGTGCGTGGATGCTCGGTGAGGGCAGAGAGAGAGAGGAAAAAACAGGGCTTTTTTTCTGTCAAATTCTTCTATAGAATGAAATCAAATTAAATCGGTTAGATGACGTAACAATATTTTTTTTAAATTTCTGTTTTGATTGTTATTACTATTAACGACGATATTTCTGTTTTGATTTGACAGCATAAATTTAAAGAATAATAAACAGCGTCTCATTACTTGAAGTTTTGACCTTTCGAAGATTTTCAAGAAACCAGGTGGACCTTATGTATAGTCATGCCTTGTTGATATTAATTCGCTATTCTGTCGGGCTAAGGTTAGGACTTGTCAACAAATCACCATGCAAATATTCTGTTTACAAATATTATGCGGTAATTGTATATTTGCTTATTACGATTCGATTCTGAACGCCTCTATCAACCCTGCCTGTAAATGCCACGCCTATACCCCTGTAAATGAAGGCCTCTGGGTGGGGAAAGAATGCGTGAGACTTGTACGATTAATGAATCTGTAATTAAATGAATTAATTGGAGAACAAATAATTAATCAGAATTCTTTGCAGGCGGACATATTGTCTTTATAAAAAGAACAGGGCGTTTGTTGGTCCAGGGCGAAAGAAAGAAAGAAAGAAAGAAAGAGGAGTCCGAAAGAAAAAAAGGATGAAAGAAAGAAAGGAGTCCGGAAGAAAGAGAGTAAGAAAGAAAGAAAGAAAGAAAGAAAGAATGAGGAGTCCGAAAGAAAAAAAGGATGAAAGAAAGAAAGAAAGAAAAGGAGAGTGAGACTGAGAAAAGAGAGATAGGGTGGGAGAGAGAATGACAGAGTGAAAAAAGAGACAGATACAATAAGAGAGAGCGGGAGAGAGAGAGAGAGAGAGTATATTGGGAAAAGAGGGGAATCGGGAAAAGACATAAAGAAAGTGAGAAAAACTCGAGAAAAGAGAGAGAGGGAGAGAATGAAAAGAGAGAGAGGGAGAGAATGAAAAGAGAGAGAGGGGGAAATAGAAAGAGGTTAAGAACAATGGAGATCGAGAGAAACCGGTTGATAACAATAAATGGCTGATGACATAAGGCAAAAGATGGAAAGATTGGAACAATTTACAATCAATGTTACAAATTATTTTGTGGAAGTATTGGCAATGAGGTAAGAAAGAGGCGCTAGAATTCTGGGTCAGAGCTAGAATTTTATTTTTTAATGAGAGAAATCTTTCAGTCTTTTTTATTTGTTTTTTCTTTGTTTTTTGTTCTTTTCAGTTACATTTATGCCTACGCTCATGACTATCCACACGTTATCCCCCAAAGTTATCAATTTCTATGAAATTCTCTCAAGTGGAGACAATAAGCCACGGGAGAACTGATAAAATTTAGGTGCGGATCTACGCACATTTACTTCCCCTACGTCCAAATCACATAATATCGCCTAAATTACATGTCTGACCAAACAGTATCTCCAAAATGAATTTCTATGATATTTGGGGGAAAGGTGGACGATAGACTACGAAAGAAATGAATAAATTTGGGGCAGATCCATGCACAATTACCCCCCGCCCCTGACAATGGCAGTGGCAGGAATATGCACTCTCTAAATGCTTTCTAGTTAATTATGTTATTAAATTCATTATTATATGCAACTTTGAATCATAAAATTACTATAAGATTAATATGAATTTTTAATTCATTTTAAATAAAATATTTTGATAATGATCACCGTTTGATAACATTATCCGTGATTATGATAACTGGCTCCTTCTGTATTTGCTACGTGTAGACAAATCTAGATCTGAAAACTCGACTCATAGATGGTAATAGGTGATCCTTATTTGGTATCAATTAGTGTTTTTTGGAGAAAGGGAGAGGCTCAAAACATGGGCATCCGTTGGGGAGTGGGGAAATGAGGCACCCCCCCATCCCCGGAAAATTGGCAGCCGACGCCAATGGCTCAAAGATCCCATTACTATTTTTAAAAAAGGGGTGGGTGTTAACCCACATTTCAGTTTTTTTTCACTTTTGATTTATCTCGCGCTATCTCCTTATCTGTCTCGGGGGCCACACACTGACATTTTTTTAAACATAATTTTGTGGATGTTGTGCCTGAAGGAAGGTGTAACGCGGCAGGGGTCACTGTTGGCACCAGGAGGAGAGGGGCTCGCCCTCACACTTGAAAAGATGGTTGAGTGAGTGGTAAAAAATCACAGGATGCTGATGGGGAATGCATTAGGAAATAAATTGGATTAAGGAAAACCAAAAACAAACAGATGATAATATTACCGAAAAGATAATGATCAAATTATAAAATCTAATAAGAAGTAACTCCGAGAGACATACTTGTCAGTGAGTTATCATATGCAATCTAGGGACTTACAACATTAACTTATCAATGGTTGGTTCAACTATTAGGCAAAATGAGAGCGTGCTTAGGGTATGATAAGAGATGAGGGTACTACAGTTTTAGTGACCAGATCATATTTGCGATAAACATTCTATCTGACTCTGGATTTTTTGCTTAGACTGCATATTGCTACTTGGTATAAGATGAATGGTCTTGGAGTAATATGATTTTTTATCTCGTGTTTTAACATAAGTATTTATTAAGTCTCAATCATGGCTTTAGTATTTTCTCAGTTATTCAATGGACGGTTGAGAGTGGCACCGTTCTGGGCTGTGTTCAGGGCATCCATTTGTTTTAATTCGATCATGGCTGTATAGACTATTTCGTCGATACACGTGAAATGTTTTTGTTTTTTCCATACCATAGGGAGTAATACTAAAGGTACGTATCTCTGTGGAGTGGATCGATCACAATACTATAGCAATAACAAAAGTAAGATGAAAAAAATGAATTCAGTCGCCTGAACAACCCTTGGAATGATGATATTGCTACTTCAAAGTCATTGACACTGCTTTAAATCCAAGCAAGTAATGCTGGCCAAAATGTGATTTAATCTCAAACATGACTTATTCCATCTGTGTGCCTTCGTGGCAACATCGGGAAAACAGTTTGTTTTTGCTGCTTCCAATCACTATTGGAGTTGTGGTACGAAGAAAAAAATGAACATAAAATAGGTCGGCTTAGTCACTCAATAGAAAGCGTCACATGACCAACTTCTTTTTGCAACATGCTGTGTTAGGGGTGATCAATTAAAAAACCTGAAAAAATAGTGATCAATTAATAAGTTACTTCTCTTGCCTTTTGTTAGATGGTGATCATTAAAAAAATCTGAATTTTCAAAATTAAGTAAGCATAGATGTTACCGGACATAATGTGAATCGAACTCCAATCTGAAAGCCTCTCCAGGAACGAAGCAAAGACGTTTTTTTTTGGGGGGGGGGGACAAAAGGAGTGGATGTCCAAATCTTCAGCTTTCTAGATCTATTGGTTCAGTCTGTACACATGATGCATACATAGCCAGCCAACCAAACTGATTTGAAAACTGAAGAAACTTATGATGACAGTTTTGATTGGCGATCTTTAAAAAAGTTCAAATATTGCGTTTTTTCCGATGGCTCAGTGGACTTGTAACGAGAAATCTTGGCGCAACACAATCTTCTGTAAATATTCACCGTTTATGGCATGATGCTGGATCCAGGTCTCTTTCTATTATCTGGGACTCGTGCACTGAGTCAAATGAAAAGCTTCTTGCGTTCTCTATAGACAAATCGTTTAAAAAGATTTTTTTACATTTCAAAGGAAAGACACAAAGTAAAAATGACTGGATGTCTAACAGAGCCAAATGGTTGGCACTGCGGTCCCAAATGACGTATAATTTGACACGCAAAGTTCAAGATTAAAAAAAACAAAACATTAAACCTTCTCGAATGTTTTTCATCATCTCCAAATATGTTAGTACATAGGAGTTAATTTTTTTATAGCGCCCAAGATCAAAGGATCTACTTGTCGTGGTCTCATTTAAAAGCATCACGTGTTTTTGAAATGTTTGTCCGTTTTTCAAAATACTTAGGTCAACTCGTAATGGGAAATATTTTGTCTACATACTCGGAGACCGACACGTCACATAGATGCGTTCACATATATAAAACACAATGTGTGTATATCTATAAACATATGTGTACGTATGTGTGTCAATATACCTCGATGATGTAATGACGTTGTATATTGCCAAGCAATTAATATGATATGAATTATTGCTCGGCGGCAACAATTTAAGAATACAAACTACTATATTTTTTGTGCGTAAAACTTTCCAAGCACAAATACTACACTTTGATCTTATACAGAAGTTTCGGGGAGTGGCCGTATATATACGCGGATAAAACCTATCATCCTTGATGGTTACTAAGCTTGTACATATACAGCACCTGCCGTGAACATTCGAACTAACAGATATTTTACTTCTAATCACTCGGCTTTGAGAGTTAAAAACAGGAACCTTATTCAAGAAGAATTAAACAGTTCGTGAATGAAACATGTTTTCAACCTCGATCTCTGGGTTTATATTGTCTACATAAATTATTCTTAGTTGATAATTTTCTACAATCTTACTTCTTATTAATTACACAAATATTATTACGATAAAATTAATAGTTTGCAAGTTTCATACGTTTTTATTGACACGTGTCACTTCTTATCAAAAGTCCTTGATGGTTGCTATATTATAAATGTATATGTGCATTTATGGTTTCCTGAACTTTTGTTTATACTGTGAAGTGAATGTTCTATGATACGGCTCTTCGCAGTGCGCTGCAAAACGTCCAACAATATTCCATTAAATTATTCAAGACTCAACTGCAAATGGAAAACCTGCAAATGACAAGAAATAATTACATACGTGTGTGTTTATTGTGTAATGTAAGATGATCCAACGGAATAGTTGTTGTAAATGATAGTGTGGAAAATGAAAGATTGAGAAGACATGTTACATCTCAAAATGTATTATTGAATAAAACTGTGTGCTTTTTGCCTTAGTACAAGATGTCATTGGAAGTTACAGTAAAGAAAATTGTGGAATCAGTTGCAGTCCGTTACATTTTGAGAGAAGAAATGCAAACGGATGAATGAGTGTTGAAGAAATCGGTCGTGTCTTGGAGTGAAGGAAAGAAGAACAGATAGCGTTAAGAGAAAGAAAGAAAAAACCAGATCCGTTGTGTCTTCAGCATGGAGAGATCTCATTATGAGTCATTTGCGTAATTAACGCTTTAACAATCACGTTACTTTTCTCTTCCTCCCTCTATCACCACCCATCTATCAATCAACACACCAAGAGGAACAGTTTCCACGGGGGAAAATCGGGGTGTAAAGATTGTGCTGCGCCAATCTTTCAAGTGGACAGGATCTACCTGCGTAGTAAATCACCATTGGCGCTGGTGACAAATACGCAACTATCTCTGCCAGCAAGCCTTGATAGATAGATAGATCGATAGATAGATAGGTCTGGTTTGTCACTCAATAGAAACCGTCACATGACCAATCCTTTTGGCAACCTGCCGTGATGGGGGTGATCAGTCAAAAAATTTGAATAAGCGGTGATCGATGAATCAGATTCTTCTCACGCTCTTTGTTGGATCACTAAAGAGTTTTAATTTTGAAAAAACATGCAGACACAAACTGGTTACCAATTTAGGATAATCTTACATTGTAGATTTAACCCCCTTCCCACTATTGTTGGGGTGAGAGAAAAAAACAAACGTTTTTCTAGACATAACAAGGAGTAAATGTTTAAATGTTTAGCCCTCTAGTTCCATTGGTGCTACCTGTACGCCTAATACAAACATGCATAGCCAGTCAGCCAGACTAGCTTAAAAACTAAAGAAACATATTTTGGTGGCAGTTTGGGTTAATGGTTTCTGAATTTTACCCTGGAGTGTAGTTAAGAGCGGTCTGAGATATACAGACAGCCAGACAGAAAGACTAAAAATGGGCGAAAAACATCTGCATTTGCCCAGAAGTCTAGATAGGAGCGGCTTAAGATAGATAGATAAATAAATGGATAGATAGATAGATAGATAGATAGATAGATGGATGGATGGATAGATAGATAGATAGATAGATAGATAGATGGATAAATGGATGGATTCTTTTAACTCGACTATAAATGTTCCTTCCTGTTCCTATTTCGTCCATACTTTCAATCATTAATATGTCTTCCTTTTCCCGTAATTTATATTCCTCATTCCTTTCCAGGGTGAGGACATAGCATTTTACCCAATTTTTTTCCCTTTCATAAACAGATGCTAATCATTATTTTTATCCTCTCGCCTCGAAGTATTTGTGAATCACCCTCCCCTACTTACTTCCACTTTAACCGCTCAGCTTCACCAAAACGCTCGGTCGTTCTTGTACCGAAAACTGACCTTGACCCCGACTTGCCCTGCTACGTGAAAATGGCCGCCAAGAGCCTCTGTGTGAGCACTCCGAGGCAAAGAGGAGGAGCTGAGTATTTAACAGCAAGATGGTGAAACCAGAGATTTCGTGAAATCTCTAGATTTTGAAAAATCTTGAAACATTTCAGTAATTTCACGAAACCTTGGTCAACTCACTATATTAATTCTTCCCACCACTCAGGGATTTCTCAAATATCTAGGGATATCTCGAAGTCACTGGCTTCATAATTTCAATGTAACGTACATGAGACACCAGTGAAGGGTCGGAGTCGAGTCTTATCCTGAACTGGGGCCAGAGAAATCCTGGGGGTTGGATGGATGCACGGAGGTAGGGTTGTCAGATAGTTGGAGATGTTTCTAGCCCAAAACACAAAAATTGGCCAAATTCCAAAATTGTCTATTAGACATTGCAATAGTGCAGAACACATCAAAATAGGAATTTGTGAAAAAAATACAACTGCAACAAAGTCAATTTTCTGTTCTGTAAGAATGACAAAGAGTAAGGGTCCAGTTTGTCATTCTGGATACATTGTAAATAGAACCCCCAACATAAACTTGAATAATTTGACTTTTTCAAACTGACTAATTTCCTGGGGAAACGCAGACTGTATGGATAGAAAGTACAAATATTGCTTTTTTTAAATAAAATGTTCGAAGGAAATGGAAAAAATGTCTTAAATGGCTAAAAATTTGAATACGGCAACCAAAAAGTTAATGGCAAAACGTTTTTCAAAAAGCCAGATTTGTCGAATTTGGCTATGAAATGGCGAAAATAGCAACCCTGGTTGGTAGAGCGGAAGGTTTAGGGGGGAGGAGACACGAAATAAAAGGTAGCTGTCAGATTTGCAGAGGGTTTGGGGCTGAGCTGACTTGAAATGTTGCAAAGTTGCCAAGGTCAGAGAGACGTGGGGGGCGGTGGATTAATTTAGTCAGTTGACCAGGGTTTGTTAGAGAGGAGTCGAACTGACCAAGGCTATTTAGAGGAGAGGTGTGAGGCGAGCCAGTAAAAGATATGAAAATTCAAAGGAGGGCAAGAAAGGGATGAACGCGGAAATAATGAATTACCGAGGGAGGTGCAATATAAGGAGATGAAATCACAAGGTAAAAGGGTCTATCAGCAGTATGAAGTGACGAAGAGGGAAGGGCATTTGATTGAGAGATTGGAGTAGTAGTGAGAGTGAACAATCTCAAAAGAGCTGATTTGACGCCGGACTGCCAAATTAGCCATTTTTTGACTGGATTTAGCCATTTGAAAGAGATAATTAGTAAGTTTGATAAAAACAAATATACTAATTCTATTGATAATTCGTTCTGGAATCTTAGTGTGTGGTTATTTGATTTGATAAGTGAGGTTTAAATTAGTACATGTAACATTTTTAGCTATAAAATAAGCTGGAAATAGATAGATTAGCCGGTTTCAAATAACAAATGATACTTGGCAACACTGATTTGATGAAGGCTTTTTAAGTAGGAATCGAGATATGGCGTAAAGAGCCGAAGGTCAGCGAAGAAAAAAGATGTAAGGTAAGATGCGACTTGATGATAGAGCAGCAATTGTACAGAGCTAAAGTGTGAGATAACGAAATCTTGTGAGAGAGTGGTCATGGGTGGGGGCTGATACCAAAAGGTATTGTTAGGGAGAGGGGAACTGAGGGAGCAGATCAAACAAACCAGCAGTGCTAATGAGAGAATGCACGAAGAAATACAGTTACACCAGCCCTTCGAATTTCGATACATTCTCACGCTCACACGGATGAAAGGATAATTCTCACGCATTTTATAAAAATATATTGGATTTATTCAAATTCTTTAAAATGGTTAAGATTTCCGATAAAAATCTCATCTTAGATGAAACGTGAAATATGTTTTACAAAGGCTTCTAGATAACACTTCGTTTTCAGTAATTGATCATCCCTGAAACGCAATTTTTGCCGTCATTTCTGAGACTCCCTTAGGACCCCCCTTCTCCATTTTCTTTTCTACACTCGAAAGAATGTCACACAATTCTCACTCATTCTTAATATTGAAACAGTTCCGGTAACACCTCAGTTCAGCTCTAGACACGTTCCTGAAAATGCAGTGATAAACAAAATGGCGATATGCAGGGCCATCATGAACTGTTTGGCTTCGCGAACGAAGAGTTTTGGTCGGGTTTTACATAGCGGTACAACCCTAGACGGCGGGCCTGTATGTGAAATAACCCTCCATACCGAGCAATGGAGTTCTAAGGTGAAATGCAACTTGCTCACCCCTCAAACCAATGGTTTTTATCCTAGAGTTCAGCGACAGGGTACTAAGAGGAACAGGACCCTTAAGTTATGGGTTTGACGGGAGTATCCTTTTCCTGGCAGTTGCCGGGGGGGGGGGGGGCTCTAGGGCTCCATCGCACCTTCACGAGAGTTTTCCGACATTATGACTTGCCAGTGGTTAGAACATTCCGTAATAGGTAGATGCCTGAGCTGACTATAAGGTTCTACTGTCCTTTTGGAGGAGAATTGGGACAGTACGACTGTCTGCAACTTTAAGCATAGATCCTCAATTCAGTCCGGCTATCAGTAACTTCAAGCACAGACCCTAAACATTACAACAGGAGCACATGTGCGCTGTCTGTGGAGGTCTGCTACTCCTTAGAGGAGTAATTTGACAGTATGGTAGCCCAAGGATATTGGTGCCAAGATCCGAGTCACACACCAGGGGAAAAAAACTTATCAAGTCAACTTATTAAGTTTCAACTTCAAAGCATAAATAGATATTGTACCAGCAATTATTTTGAAATTTAGGCTCATGTTTGATGTCCTAAGGCAGTGGTATTCCACCTTTGCCTTCATTTTCACCGTATTTCATAACGACATCACCTTCATCTAAGAGTGCACGACTGAAAAGTTGGATTCCAAATACAATGATACTTCGGTTAGCACTCTAGATACTTTACTAAAAATGCAGAGGTAAACGAAACAGCGATATTAGGATTTATTATAACAGCATAAATAAATAGTGCTATATAGCGTCATTATAACACAGTGCGAATAGAGATTGCGCCAACAATTATGTCAAAATATATGAAGTTGTTGTTAAACCTCAATGAGAAGGAATGGATTTGTACTCTGTATCTTATCTAGTGGCTACTTCCCGGAGCTGGTGAAATGTCGCTGTGTTGATATATATCGCTACATAAAAAAATGATTGTATTCTCGTACACACGTTGCATTAACCTAAGTTTACAGTGTATGGTTATTTGGGAGACTGTCCATAAGGCTGGGTTTTTTATCATTATTTGTCTCGGGATTTTAACTTTAGCAAATTTATTACGAAAAAATATTTGGATAGAAGCACTACAGGAAATCAGTGCTAACCGGGATAGCGCTACGTGGGGTAATACTGTAGATGGTGTTAGGTAATCTAGCAAGGAGTAGTAGTAACGGCAAAGGTGTTAGAAGCCACGGAGATAAGTCGTGGTTAGAAAGGGGAAGTAATTCTAAGATTAGTGAAAGAATGGCATCTTTGCAGAGAGCGGATCAACTTGCAAGGTAATAACGCGGTGGCAGGACTGGGCGATAATGGATCAGGGGCAGGAGGTGGAAAATCGATGTTAGATAATCAGAGGGCCACCAGAGAAAGGGCTTCAAGCAATTTTCTGTGGCCTTGGGTAGTTGGGGGGGGGGTATATATATATAACTGAAAATCAGGGCTACACGAGTGGCCAAAGATGGACGGGGTTGGCACAAGCTGGATATCTGGATAGATTAGTCAGAAACAAAGAGAATAGTAGTGTTATTATCTGTATTTATTCTTAGCTGTGTCTGCACATCTACATAAGCTTTTCTATTGGTTCCACTTGCACTAAACAACAGAAATAGGAAGGGGGAAAATGTGTGACGTCATTAAAAGAACATCCTAATCATTCGATGACGCATTTGCTTTTTACTGCATTGCAAAGTATCGTTTGTTATCAAAACTAAAACTGTCTTCAGAAATGGCTGAAATCGGCTAAACTTTACATTTTCCGGCTAACTTTATAGCTAAAACGTTGTATACATACTCATTTAAACTTGCTTATTGTTTATTTTAGTTAGAGTTTCGGGTGAATCATCCTTACTTCCCTCAAGGCGCCACATCGATCAACTAGGTCGTGAGATAGAGCAGTGGTTCTCAGAGTCCAAAGTCACATTCCACCCCTCGAGATCCCAGATTCCCTCAATACCCGCCCCATTTTTGAATTGTCATCTGGTAATTTTTTTGTTTTTTTTGTTTCGCCATTATACAATCCATTGCACTTCCTCCCCGATTTCTCACCTGACTGAAATTCTTCCCCTGGCTAAAATTCCTCCTCTGGGTGCCACGGACCACCAGTTTGCAAATCAAGGGGGTAGCGATAGAAACAATAGACCAAAAAAAAAAAAAATCACCAAGGGGAGGAAAACGTAAAAACAATGGCGCCGTGTGGAGTGTGCAAAGTGTGAAGACTAAAAAAAGATTAGTGGAAAGGTTCAAGGAGAAACGAAAATCATCGAATATTAAGGAGAGCAAAAAAAAAAAAAAATGCAGAAAACAAAACAAAAGATAAAACCGTTGACTACTGAAAGGTGAACCATAACTTTCCATCTTCCCCGACATTTTCTATTATATTTACCGAGATTGGCGCCTGCTAAGTGTAAGGAATGTAAGTGTTAGTCTGTGAGTGTAGATATTTCGGGACACAATCCTAGTTTCATGGTCCAGCCTTTTGCAGCATTCGTATATATCTGTTTTCCCCAGCAAGAGTAAGATGTGACACAAGGTCGATCTAATGTGGGGGGGGGGGTAATCGGGAACTTTAATAAATTGCTCCAATCCCCTCAACTGATGTTCTGAGAGCGCCATGGCGAGCCCGACCCTCCCTTTTTTAGTGTAATGGGAAGGTGCTGCCTCACGGCTTACTGATTCCCCGATAAAGAAAAAAAATCATTCAAGTAAAAACAGTAAAAATACAACCTTAATAACGTTTGAAATGGAAAGCAGGAATTTAATGCTATTTATTTTGTTGATGTGAGAACCGATACTACATTTTGATCTTGAACTAAATGCTGTAAAAGGCCAGACTACGATACTAGGATCATCATCAGCAGTAGCAGCACCCTTTTAGCATTTTTTGTCGGACAGAGACCTCCTCCAAGATTCATCAGACCTAACTACCATGGGTGTCTCGGAGTGTCTGTCGTAGTTGGTAACATTCTGGGAATTTCCAACCGGACCCTTTATTTAATCCACGGGGTAGATTGTTCTCATTCCACTGTCTATGTCAGAGAAGATATCGTATCAGTCAATTCTTCCTAGATAATTCGTTCTTTCTGAACATGTCTAGTTCGTCACACCATCTTACTATCTGCCGGCCACAGTTTCGCATATGATCTCTCGGTGATTGTGTGAAATCCTTGCAACATGACCAGCCCACTGCCATTTATCTTTCTAATGGATTCTATAATATCTTTGACACTAATATGCTATGCTATCTTGCGATCTCTCTATGGAATGTTAAGCATGAGTCTCTCTTGTGCACGTTACGTGGTTCTCAGTTCGAGGAACAATCTTTTAGTATGGTTCCATGTTTCAGCTCCGTGGGTGACCATCAGGAAATAATGCCTATTTTTGGAGATGTAGAGTGACCTTATTGTAAACACGAAAATGGAATCGGTGAATTGAGTTCAAATTTTGGTTGAAGTAGTTTGTGAAAAAATATGGCTTTAATATGTTTTTGATACAAGCAAATGAAATGATTTCTTTACAGCCAAAGTTAAAACTCTATTCTGTTTATTTGTTATTTCTTATTCTAGACCCCTAGTGTTGAGCAATGGCTAACAAGCCAGTTCCATCAGTGATTGTTGATAAGTTCATTTCCAAACAGGTTCTCCTTTCTAATAACCTGATGCTATAACAAAGCAAAACTTTGTAAATATCAACTTCCTTTCTGATTCTCTTTTTTTCTTTCTTGCAGGACTCCAAGGAGTAAAGCCTCCATTTCTTATGTGAGTACATTTTTGCGTTCATGATTCATCAAATATCCGTTCGTCTATAAGTGACTGCTTACTGTAAAAACCACTCGTTATAACTACATGAGATTTTCTGTGGATACCTCTGGGAGCCTTTCGCAGATTTTTAGCAAGTTATTTGGAAAATCGAACTCCCGAATACTTTTTTTTTCGAAGGAGTTTGATTTTCAACGCAAATTCATGCTTTCCTTTATACTGGCTTTTGAGCTAAATTGACTTGCCTGCTGCCTACCTGTTGGGATTCCCAGAGCGAGTGGAGACGGTATGATTGTTAATGAGAGTAATAGTGTGATATCTCGATGACAGTGGACAGAGACCGAGAGAAAAAGAAGCGATGTTTTTCTCCTTGTTTTTTTTTTTTTTTTTACGATAATAAGACTTTAGATTACAAGACTCTGGCATGTCACATACACACACATACACACAAACACATTTGTTATTCCTTTGACTTGAAATATTTTTTCTGTACAACTCTGTCGTTTTTAATTAACTATTGAGGGGCATATATTTTCTGTTCTTTTTTTCCTTACAGAGATTGTAAAAAAATCGATAAGTCATAAATATCACATTTTTAAAGCAAATTACATCAAGCAATATCTAATTTCAATTTTTTACGTGTCTATCTATTTTAATATTAATTTTGCCAGCGACTCAACGGGTATTAGGTTTAGTTACACTAATACCTCGGTTTGTGCTCTAGAAAAGAGACTGTCACTCATTTGAAAATGTTGTTTTTTGAAAATTCACTTTAAAAAAACATGTTTCCAGACGTAGGGGCAATTTACAATGTAAGTTTATGATGAATTGAAAGTTTAGGTTATGTCCAATTGCGTTCACTGTTTTTTTCTTGAAAATTCGGACTTTTTTCAGTGATCCCTGCCCAACCAAAGGCGAGAGAAGTAACGTATTCATTGATCACCCCTTTTTCGAGTTTTTTAATCCATCACCCCAACGCAACATCCTGACAAAAGACGTTAGTCGCGTTTTTATTGAGTGACTAACCAGACCTTTCATGTATGTGTATACGTGTTCATTCTCATACACATGGTATGTTAACTAAAGTGCACAGTATACAGTTATTTTGGAGACTCTCCATGGTGCTGTCTTTCTTTTAACATTGATAAATTCATGATGGAAAAAAAAAATTGAAAAAAGAGTACTATAACGCTTCAGTGCTTAACGGGGTAACGCTAACCGAGATTTAAAAAAAAATCTTTTTTGAACTTTTTCCAAATAAGTAAAATGAATTAAAATTAATGTTGTCTAATTTTAGCCACATCCTAACTTTCAGTTACTTTTTATCATAACTTTGACTTGGACCGTAATTCTACGGCAACGCTGAAGCTAAAAAACGTGTCAAAATTGATAATAATTTTAAAGTACTTCATGCAATGATGAGAATAAATTGAAAAAAAATATCAAAATAATATATATATATATATGTATAGTTCAAAGAGTTTTACGGACGATTGAACTCCTTGTTGTTTGTGTTGTTAATGCGAAGTTTTGGTCGATCCATTCCACGGCCTGCTATCTGAATGCAAAGGACAAGATTTCGAATGCTGTTTTTCTAGATAGCCTGGCCAATCTTCCCCATCATGGATTCGCGTAAAACAGTCTTGCTAACCATTTAATCCTTATTGGGCCTTTTGCTGCAATGTCCTAAACTTGGAAAATATCCGTAACGAGCCAGTTGTAAACATTGCAGTTTAGGTCTTCAAAAACCCTGTCTCAACGTATTTGACTTGTGTCCTCATTTTGGCTGGTATGGACACAAAAACTCTGGTGTCTATCTTAGTTAGGAAACTTTCTGGGAATTTCGAACCGAGCCTTTTAAAACTACGGAACAATGGCTTAGAGAATGAAAGCGTTTTAGTGAAACGTATCTAGTAATGCAGAAACCGTTCTTGAGTTCAATCTGTGAGTCGAGTAGTGAAAAAAGGTCATATACTGTTGTTCGAAAATCCGACATCTGATATCGGGACGAAGAATTAACTGATGCGACGTACTCTCTGGCATGGACAGTGGAATGAGAACAATCTACCCCGTGGATTGGATAAAGGGTTCGGTTTGAAATTCATAGAGGGTTACCAACTACGACTGGCACCCGAAGAACGTCAGAGAGTACAACGGTCGCATTGTAGTGACTATAACAACCAAGATGACGCCATTAGTCCAAGTAAATCATTGTATAATAATGATAATTCCTCATCTAAGACAGAAATTTAGACAAAATTACTCTACACATATCTTGATCAGGACTGTCTCTTTTGGCATGTTCCGATCAAATTGATACTTTTGACTCGTTTTGGTACGTTTGGTGTCGCTCTCAGTAAATTTGGCACGCTCCTTTTCAAATCTCTTTTCTGTATATAATAGTCAAGCGAAATATTAAAATATATTTCGTTTTACTTTCTGCAGGGTACTTTATAAACTTCCCCTAACGGGATCGATCTGAAAAACTGTTCAACAAGATGAAAGAAAAAACTTCATTCAAATGAAATTTAAAAAAAAAAATAGATAAAAAAGAAGCAGTTTTTTAGTATTTGAATCAAGTTTCATTTATTTCTTTTTATTCATTGGTATTTAACATGCTTTTTTTCAATTTGGTACTTTTATGACAATTTGGTACGTTTCGGTTTCAGCTTTTGATACCTCTGCTAGAAACTCAGTGGCAGTCCAAGTCTTGACCTTAAGCTATTTCATGCAAGTGTTCATTTAAACAATAAGCAATCACAAAACAAGCACTTTAAAAATTAATTTTCTTTTTAAAACAATGCATTAGCTTAATTAGTATTTTAGCAAAAGCATTCCTGTTTTGTTTTTTCAAGTTTTTTTTTCTTCTTTTCAATCCGATTCTTGGAATGTCAAGGTCATTGCATACCTTCTGCAGTCGTCACTTCGTGTTCGCTGCTGATCAGATCATTTTGAATAGATTTCCTGACCGACCGTAGTGAAAGGACGGCTAGGGTTTCCGTCGGATTTGTAAATGGTATTAGGAGATAATCCGTCTGACTGAGACGATGCTTTATCTGCAGTGTTTAAAGTGGAGGTGCTAAAAGATGGACGACTGTGTGGAGTAGATGTTTGGTTGGCACGGGAGAACAATCTGGAGAAAGTTGTTTGGCAGAAGAGAAAGAATGAAGATCAAGAGAGAGAGAGAGAAGACGAGGTCTGGTTTGTCACTTGATAGAAACCATTACGCGGCCAACGTCTTTTGGCAGCATGTCATGTTGGGGGTGATCTATTCAAAAATTGGAATAAATGGGAGGTGGCAATTGAGAAGTTACTTATCTCACCTTTTGCTGGGTAGTGATCACTAGAACATCACGACTCACGACATGGATCCCCTGAGATCACATGCGCACCCGAGGCCGGCAGAATATTAGATGGCGAGACGATCTAGACAAGTTCAGAAAGTACTGGCTCTGCGACGCCCATGATAGAGAAGTGTGGCAAATCCTGGGGAATGTCTATGTCCAACGATGGACGTTGAAAGACTACTGATGATGATGATGATGATGATGATCACTAGAAAAAAGTCCGACTTGAAAAAAACTAGAGGACACTAAGGATATACTTAGCATAGACTTACAAATTTATCCCCACGCACCCAAACATTAAAAACCTATTGGGGGAAGGGAGATTTCGAAAATACAAAAAAAAATTCATATTCAGCTAGCCAACCTACCAGCTATCAACTTCAAAACTGAAGAAAGCAATGTTGACCGTTTTGATGATAGGTTTTAACCTAATAAAAAAGCTCTTCAAATTCTGCAAAATGATGTTAGTTTTGCGAACCAATTCAACACATTAGAATAGCGAACCAACACATCGTGAAGTAATGGTTAACGAACAAGTTTTGCGGATCAGGTCTCAAGTATAATGAGTTTGATCCTCACTAAGTGACCAACTATTTTGACCTTTTGTCAAACTATGCGAAGATCAACGCATGAAGAGTTAATTTTAGTTGTAGTTCGACCATGTGGAAGTGAAAGATTTCAAAACAAGTGTCGCATCTCGAAAATGTTTTATCGTTAAGAATATCAAACACTTCGCTGAACTTTCGTTGGCGTTTTAGAAGAAAGATTCAGTGATGCAGAAAAAAATCTGTGGCAAGAAATTTCAGTTGTTCTCATTTTGGGATGCAGTATTAAACTGAAAAAAAGGGTACATAGCATTTCTGATGTTGTTGGAGAGAAAAAGGAGAGTCATCCTGGATCTGAGTGAGAAGAGTTCACACATGAAATGCTTTTTTTTTTTTCATTACAGCAGGGGTGAGATGGGGGAAGATGATATGTTTTGGCTCTAAGAAAGAGCGGATGGATATGTAGAGATGGAGCATGTGTGTGTGTGCGTGTGTGTGTGTGTGTGTGTGTGCGTGTGTGTGTGCGTATATGTGACCGAGTGGCAATTAGTGTGTAACTGTCTATGAGTGTGGATGAGCGAATATATGTATGTACCTGTGTGTAGTGAGTATTTTCTCTTAAAGTGACGAGTGTATATATGTGTTTGTGGTTAGTGTTAAATAATTAATCAATAAAGTTAATCCTGAAACGACATAAAATGGTCAGTATCAAAGTATATAAATTATTTATCCAATTGTAACGAAACCTTCTCTAATGGAGTTGAACAACCATAGCCATCAAAGATGGCCAACGGTTCTATCCATTCTTTCATTGACGTGTTTATGTGCTTTTGTGGTTGTTTATGTGTTTGTTTATGTGTCTGTGTGGTCTAGCGCTCCTGGCTGCACATTTTGTCTATAGACTTGACAACTGGCATCAATACTCCACCAAACCCCTTTTTTCTTTCATAATTTTTTTTGTTTGTTTCTGAAAAAAAGCTCCTTTTTTTTTGGCCTTTGGGGCTCTATTCCGATAACATCTAGATTCTCCAAAATCTAGAATTTTTTTTCTTTTTACTCTATTTTAGATTTTTTCCAGGGGAGAATGCAAGAGATGTCATAAATAGAATTTTTTCTGACCATATTTTTTTTTCGGTGGAACCTTTTTTTACATAACTTCAAATTTTGACGCTACGATTGTTCAATTATTGACTGTGATGGCGAGTTTATTATCTCTTTACAAATTACCAATTATCCTTCCGGTCGGCCTTGATCGCTGAGATTTCATATTTACCATGGAAAATTGGCGTATTTTGGGGTGTCAACATTTCTCGTACATTTTTACTGCTCGAGATATGGTGCTTTTGTGAAAGCCAACAATTTTGAGTCGCTCACGAAACTCAGACGAAGTAATATTCGGGTGTTTAGTGATCATTTGTTGAGATATATCCCGATACGTCATTTTAGCATTGATAAGAATATAAACTGGTATAGTGTGAAAACTTCATGAGATCACGATATGACAGAATAATAATGAAAGTATGTAATTAAAAAAAACTTCAGTAACATTGAAGCCACCATTTTTTAATAAGTGATCCGGGAAAATGATTGCCAAATTAAATCCTTACATGTTCGTAGGAACCTTTGAACTCCTCACTGTATTTTGCCTGTTAGCGTCGCAGACCATTACGGCTGTTGCAAGTTCTTTCCTCACCAGGTAAACCAATACTGTTAGTTTTTTTTTTTATTTTATGCGTAAAGAAAACTGTTTTTATTGAATCAAATAGAGACATCAAAATACGCAGATTTTGAACATTGGGGGCGAGGCTGCTTGCAGAAATGAGGGTAGATGAGGGTGTGGTTGCATAATTGTTGCTAGATGCGCCAAGCAGCTACTGTAAACGTTTGCATAATTGTTGCTATGGGTGCAGAAAAATATTATGTAACAATTATTTTTTACAATTTTTATAAATAGACGAATTTGACATTTCATAAAGCAGTTTTGCAAAGCAATGTAATGTTCCATTTGATTTGAGAAACCTTCTTAGATGGAGTCACGAACAATTTTTTTTTTTTTGCTGTTGAATCATTTCCGCCCTGGAATTATTACCTTTTTTGCCACTGAAACGGAAAGATCATTAAGATGACATGCCAAATTTACTTTTTAAGTATAAATTCCGAATTTATTGCCAGGTTTACGTCTAAAATTGAATGCAAAATATGAATAGAATATTATTTAATCAAAAATCATCAAAATAACAATTTCTGATGCCTAGACGCTCCCCGAAATATTCAAATCTTGATTGAAAACACTTAAAACCATCTATACTTTGGATTTGAATTATCTCCCTTCGATTACCCCCCCCCCACTTTCTGTCGTCTGCTTTATTTGTTACAAAATTTGATGCTTTTGCTGCCCTGTTTTAGTAAGGAGCTCGTTACCTCATTCCCAATGGAAAAAATCACTATATTTCAAAGAACCGAAATCATACATTTATCTCATTAGACTTTTGTTTTTATATTTATTTTTTGTAACACATGCGTTAAAATCGACTTTTAAAATAAGTCTATGGGACATATATATCCCAGCAAGCAGTCATAAAAATCTTTGAATATATATATTTCCCCGAAAAATATATCACAGCATTAGAAAACATACAAAG
>OY735206.1:9176970-9189470 GCA_963457665.1 Thysanoteuthis rhombus | reverse complement strand
AAGACTTTTCTTTTCTTTTTATTTTTTTCTTCTCGTTGATATTTCATTTGCTTGTTGAAATCGGATTTCTTCCAGTTAATCCTAGCCTGTTGGTAATGACATAAGCGGCCTCAGTCTTTTGGGATTTCGGGTTTGTTTTTTTTGTTTTTTCGTTTTTCGTTTTTTTTTTTTTCTTTTTGATTCTTGTTTGTTAGAAACTGTAAATCGAAGCTGTCAGCAAAATGTCAACATAGGTTTCTTTCCGTTTTTTCAAGATTTTCAAATTGTTCAGACTGGCTGATTATGTATGTATCTATTTATGTATGCTGGAAATTTAACACTTATTCCTCATATATGTCTTGGAAAAACGTTTTTTTTTTTAATCCTCACTCTACTGAGAATTCTAGGGGTATCAATATACAATGTAAGTTTATGGTAAATTGGTCACCATTTTGTGCCCGCTTGTTTTTTGAAAATCCAGACTTTTCAGTGATTATTGCCCAACAAAAGGAGAAATAAGTGACTTATTCATTTTTAAAAAATTTTTTTAACCAAGTTTTTTTTCCATAATTATAAATGATCAAGTATACTCATCCCCCTTCCATCACGTACAACGTCTCAACTGGTTATCTCCCTATCTTTTACTACATCATAAAAAGTCAGTTTAAGAACTGGAAAAAAACCTGGGAAGCATCCGAAAATAAGTATGTTACCTAGGATATTAGGCTCCAAAGTGCCCCCCACACACACACACACTTAGGATCTCGCATATCTTAGGGCCCTTCCCACTTTTCAAAACAGTCTTTAGTATCCCTTTTTTTGGAATCACCGCCATCCTCCTCGTTGCATTCTCTATAATCTCGTCCACAGTTTGGAATATCCCTCCCCCTTTAAGAACGAAAATCCAGAATTCGGAATGAGCCAAATCTTGACTCAGGATGGGGGTGGGGTAGCTGACAGACCTGATTGATGCGATGTTTCATTTTAAAAAAAAACATGTATGAGGCGAGGAAATTGACTCGCTTGGTTATTATGAATGAGACAGTTACTTAATACACATGCTCACTCAATAACGTCGCGCCATCGACTGAGAAACGCCACGGGAGAGCTTCTATTTAGACATGCACAATTAAATCTCCTCTGATTAGTCGCCAAATTACAACAAAGCCGTGCAACATGTTCTTGAGATATTCAAAAAGGCTGGATAATTTCTGCTGCTGGGTTGGGTAAAGCTATCCCTGCTTGGGCACCACATGTCTTGTCTACCATTATTCTCCAAGCTTTCTCTCTCTCTCTCACTCACGCACACACATTCTCATTTTCTCTCTCTCCTCTCTCTCTCTCTCTCTCTCTCTCTCTCTCTTTCTCTCTACGCTTAGCCTTCGAAGTTCTTCAAAGTCATCCTTTGTGTCTATTTTTGGTCTTCGAGCACAGGATTTCTCAAGCTTTTCACACTTACGTTCCCCCAAAACAAAGCGAAAAAATATTGTTATCTAATATATATATATATATATATATATATATATATATATATATATATACATACATATATATATATATATATATATATATATATATACATATATATTTGTGTGTGTGTGTGTGTGTGTGTGTGTGAAAGGACCCGACTTCTAATCTAAATCTAAAAATGCCGAAGCCATAAACCTTATCCCAAAGTCAACATAAGCGATATAGTGAAGCGCTGCAGTCATGGGAATAACTATTCATAAAGTTAGTCTTAATTCTACATAAAGCGTGGCTTTCTTGAGGAAAACCAACATCTGAAGTTGTTGCATCAATACCACATGATATTCTATTCGAAATTGTGAGCGGTTTATTTCTCGAAATCGGCCACGGAACCAAAAATATATGATGCACAACCTAAGTGTTCTGTGGAACCCAGTTTGAGAAAGCTGCCCCAGTGTATGTGCGGTCTTTTAGTGTTGGATTGTAGTCGGCAAGTTCGTCTGGATCAGTTTTCAATTATCACGGAATGGTTTTAGGCTTCCTCTGTACATCCTCTTATCTTATTTATGCTCGAAATAGAATTTAAGTGCTTTGTTTACGGGTATGTTATTGTCCTGTCTAAGGAGGTGACCCAATAGCTCCCATCTAGCTCTTCTGATGGTTCGTGAAATGCGTTCTTCTCAGCATATTTTATATATATATATATATATATATATATATATATATATATAAATATATATATATATATATATATATATATATAAATATATATATATATATATATATATATATATATATATAAATATATATATATATATATATATGTCTGTGTGTGTGTGTGTGTGTGTGTGTGTGTGTGTTGGATATTTCCTTCGGATAGCGTATGTGGAGAGGTCTCAATGGTTTTCAGTAAGAGCATCTAGTCTAGCTTCTTCTGTGTTAGTTAAACGCTGGGCAATGCTCTTGTGGAGCATCATTGGTTTGACAAGAGTTTTATATAATTTTAGCCTTTTCATTAGTTCAATCCCTCTCCCATAACAAGAACAATCCTTACCAAATTTAAGGGAAGTGATCTCTTCACATTTCCCTTCCATGGTTTTAAATTACGACCATGAGATTGGTAGGTGGCTATCTTACCAACTGAGCTTAAGTCTTATACACCAACGAATTTGTTTGTATTACATAAAACACAAAAGTTGCAGAAATCATCTTCAGTCAGAATAGAAGTAAGAGTGGGGTGTGCCGCCGTCCTTCTTTTTATCTGAAACGAACGTAGACGTTTATAATATATTTCCCTTTTCTGACTCATTTCTTCGTACCTAGCTTATTATCAAAGGGTCTCTGTATCTTCCTATTCATCTGTCAGCTTTATTCTATCTTTATTTCCGTCCGCCCATAGGTCTACTCGTTTTTTTCTCTATCTTGTTAGATAAGCCTTTGACAACTGCTTGGTTACTGGAATAGTATTCATCTAGAAAAGTATGGAGATCTGAAAGATCAATATATGAGAAATGGCCGGAAAACCAATATATTTCCTATTGAAGTCGGATGCTGAAGCTTTGTTGCCAAGTGGGCCTCGATATACCTGACTAGATTTGGGTTATTGTCAACAGAGAACAAGATATATTAGGTTGTCTCACATGAAATGGTTGTTTATGAAGGGAAAAATAAAAACAAATTAGAATAAAAAATAAGCCTGGTTTAATAATGAAAATAGGTTCTATTTGCTTCAATAACCTCTGGCCTTCAAGTGGGAAGATTTCTTTTTTATGAAAATTAGTGTCTCTTGAAGTTAAAAATTGTTCAAATGCTGTCATTACCGCTTCTCCGTTGGCATATTTTCATTGCGAAATAAAAAAAGATCGAGGCGCCAGAATTAGTTATAATCTGTTGGAGATGAATTTAGTGAATATGAATGATGATATAAGATTTTAATTAAGCTGTAGCTACTTTGTTTTGGTTGGATTGTTAATGTGGGGTCTGGTATTGTGCAGTGAAACGAACCCATATCAGTTTAACAATGCTGGTTATTTTCTGGCTAATTGGGAATGCATTACATCAATTTGTTTGTAGTATGATTTCAAATGCGAAATTTACATTGATGAAAGCCTGAACAGTATTTTCATTGAGTTGGAATTCATACAAAAACAATAATCTGATTTTATTGTGAGTGCAACATCTTCAAGAATGGAGGTGATAAAAACAATCGCATTCGGCAAAATTTTGATATTTTTGATAAACGTTTGAGAATTGACAAATAAAATGGTAGCTTCTTCTTTGAATAGACGTAGGACGCCTCACAAGTTGACCTTTGGATGTTGGGTTACCAGATGACTGATAAGATTATAAGTTGTTAAACATTTCGGAAAAAAAAATTCTGGGGGTCTTCCGGATGACCCTATAAGACTCCTTGGATCCATCAATGCTCCGGACACAAACACTGTGACGTCATGCTCTGTTGTATAACATTGACGAATATTTCACCGATAATTTTTAGAATAAAAGATTAATTGCAAGAAAAATGATAAGTGAAGCTTGGTTCGTTTCTCGGCCTTGGAGTGTAGTTGTTGGCATATGCATTTGTGGGTGCGTTCGTGCGTGTGTGTGTGTGTGTGTGCGTGTGTGTGTGCGCGCACTTTTATGGTCGACTGCCTGCACGTATATACATATCAAATATCAAGCTATGGAAAAATGTGTTTTGTGTAAATGTGGAATAGCAACTTCATAGCAATTCTTTTGGAACTGGTTATAACTCTTACTTTTTACTTGGTTTATTCAAAGATTACAAATTAAATATATTTTTTTAATTGTCTATGATTGTAATTAGAACCAGAATATACATAACATGTTTAAATTTGAAAAAAACGTAAACCTCAAGTTTTTGGTTTTGGTATAAAAACTCAGCTTCGCTTCGCAAATTTTGTCCTTCCAGACAGTTCTATTTTGTTATCAACAGTTTTGCTCCGTTGTTTATTCGAAAATGTGTTCATTTTTTATTTTTAATCCCAATTCTCTCAGTGAGTATACTGTAACGAGCCTTCTTAAACATTCAACGTTCAAATTTTCGTGAAATTTAAGAATTTACTATTATGAATTCAGAAAAATACAAACTGTAAGACTTTTAATGGGTTACTGTGCAAGTATTGTTTTCAATAGAAATTGTAAATGGCCATTATTTGTCGTTTTGGAGCCATTTCTGGCTTTTTTCTGTAATGATATCATCAGCATCTAGAAAAATCTTTCTTTAAGGTCGTCATCTTTTTTAATCAAGTTATGCCTTTTAATGACATCACACTTCTTCCTTCCTTCCTTCCTTCCTTCCTTCCTTCCTATTTCTGTTCTTGAACGTAAGTGGGACCGACAGACCGACCGAATGTCGTTTAATAGAGATGTGTACACACATCTAAAATACCATTAAGATAAAAACAATGATTTAAATCATACATTTTAAGGATTAAGGTAAAATGTATCATTTATCACGATTAAAAATTGCTCTAATCAATGAATGGCCCTAACCCCTAACTCTAATCCAAAATTATTTAACCAATTACCATAAGCGTTCGTATAAAGTTTTTTTTTAGATGCGCCAACTTGGCTCTATAGGACGCCTTTCTGTCTGTCGGTTATGTCAAACAACTGAAAGTTTTTTTTATGTTTTATTTACCAGCTGCTATCATTCTATAAGAGATGTGATGTCATCAATAAACAACGTATTGTTGCTAATTTTCCAGCTAAAAATGCTATATATACCCAGTTAGTGAATATCATCATACACTAAGTCTCCAGAACAAACTATTAATAAAAATTGTACATTTGATTGGGATGGGTTAATAACAAGATTTTCGGTTGAACCATCCAGACTTTCTTCTTCCTCCTCTTCCTGCTACCATTATCACAACTAGTAATGCTACCACTATTTTGTTAAGAATCCTCTTGAAATCGGAAAACACAGATATGGACGTAAGGATGGTGGACGCATCGTTGAATTTCTTGTTTGAAAATTGCAAAGAGAAAAACAAAGAGAAGCAGTTAGAATCGAAATAAAGATATTTGTTACCCGTAACAAGTGCTCTGAAGAATGAATAACTCTAGCCCTAAACTTAAAGTTAATTATTTGATTAATCAACTGTACAAAACTGTTATAAAATTACATTCCCTTCGCTCCTCTTTATTTCGCGTTGTTTCCCGATGCTTTTCGCATTTTATAAGGATCGACATTTTAATGTTTTTTTTCTGAACGAAAGCCGCACAGAATTTCAGTTAAGAAGTTGATTCTTCAAACGAGTCCTTGATACTTCCAACTGCTTTTGTGCAATCAAAAATTGAACAACCGTAGCGTCAAAATCTGAAGGCGTAAAAAAATTCCATCGAATAAAAAATATGGTCAGAATAAATTGTATTCATGACATCACTGGCGTTTTCCACTAAAAAACGTTTAAAATAGGGTTTGTTTTTAAAGAAAAAAAAATCATCTACTAGGAGCTTTTAAAAAAAATTAGAGTGGGTTTAGTGGAGTACTGATGCCAATTTTCAAGTCTGTGGACAAAACTGTATGACCAGGAGCGTTGAAACATAACACACGGACATATAGAAAGAGATAAAACCTTCCGCCATTTGCAGTGACAACGGTTTAATTTGTTTCTATCAATACAAAACTCGTGAGTCATCTATTCATTTATTTTTATTTTTGAAATCTTCAATTACAGTGGTCAAGGTTGGGTTTCTCTTTATAGCCAAAATGTTGGCTTCTCTTCAGCCAAGTCATTATTTCATCAGCCAATCAAAAAATTTCTTTTTTTTCCATCAGCCAATCAAACAAATCATAAATTGTTGTTATTTCGATTGGCTTAAATTCTCCGGATTTCAATAGTGACTGTTTCCAGGGAGATTTTCTCACCCCTGGGGTTGTAATAAAGAGTGTCCCAGTAAAGGCCGATGTTCGGACCTGGGGTCGGTACGCTCCCATCGTGCACGTATTTACCGTTCAGGTTTGAACAACCACAATCGGTGAACCACCAGCCGCCTGAAAGTATCTTCGAGCAGTTCTTGGCGTTGCCATGATCGTAGGTAGAAAATGGAGCGTCTTGATTTCCGTTCTTGTTACAGTCGGCCTTGGGAAAGAAGCTATCACCACCATTGCTGTTTGCGCTGTCGTATGGGGCCATGTAGAGATGATATTGAGACGCATCGTCATCAACCTTGAAGCTTTCATAAGACGAGGTTCTTTTATTCAATAACCTGTCTGTCATAGTGATACGAAGGTAGTAGTCATTGCGTTTGGTTAACTGGTGGAGCATTTCGTTACCAATCCAGTAATCACCGCTTGCCTTTCCGAAGCCATTTTTATAGTCGGTCCAGCTCCTGTTGAAGATATCTTCTTTGTTGATACGTCTCGAAATGGTCGTCCATGTCTCTTCTGCGGTAATGTTACAGTAGATACGCCTTTTGGGGACATTCGGAGCCCCTACCAGATAAAGGCCGCTCTCAATGGGGACTTCTTGATTAGACTGACTCCGGACGTCTTCGCAATCCATGGGAAGAGAATCTGGAGGAATAATAATAATAATGATAATAATAATTATAATAATAATAATAATAATAATAATAATAATAATAATAATAATAATAATAATAATAATAGTAGTAGTAGTAGTTGGGAAACTGTAAACTGCAGTATTACTGTGGTCTATGAGAACGAGGAGAGGAGGGCTGGAGACTTGCTGTCACTCAACCTCTTGCAGTAACCACCAGGCAACTGGTGTAAGATTGCAAATAATAATAGAGAAATGAAAAGAACAAAAACAGAATTCTAATAATGCGTCTACATCAGTGAACGAGACGCCGCGGATAGGGAGTGACCACCAAGAAGGAAACTGCAGATACGGGGGGGACTTCTGAAAAGTAAACCGCGTGAAAAGCGAGGATCACTGAATTGTAAACTGTGGATAAGGGGTCGCTGAATCATGAATTGTGTATAAGGGGGTCACTAGAAGGAAAACACAAATTACATAAATCATACGTGAAAAGAAAAAACACAATTTTGATCTCTAATCCCATGTTTGTGAATACTGATGACGTAATTTCATATCTGTCACAGGAATTGGTTTTAAAAAATGAATGATTGTTCTTTGGTGACGAAAGCAAGTACGTACAGTTGAAAGGGTAATCGCAGATATTTCATTTTTCTAAAGTGAGAATAGATTAAAAAATAAATAACGCTAGTAAATTGGGGACAATTGATTTTTCTTAAAAGAAAAATTACGTCAGTTTACTAGGGACCGACTAAGTGAGTTATAGAGATGTTGGACCCATCGAAAAATTGATAAATGATAAAATAAGCAAATAAAGGTTGTTACATCTAGAATTAAAAAAAAGAAAGAAAGAACAAAGAGCAGAATAAGTATTAGAAAGATGAAGTAGGTTTTGCCGAACCAAACGAGGTTAAGAAAATATGCAAACAAATTTATTTATTTCTCTGCAGATGGAGTATTATAAAGCATTATTAACATTTTGAAGGTATACATCCTACCGATCTTGCCACCTGAGCTATGGGGACTCACGTGATAAGCAGTCCAAATCTTAACTTGAAGCCCACCTAGCATCCCTCTGGCTTTTAGAGACGTGAGGTCGAGGTTTTATTCTTAATTCGATCATCGCTGTTGATTTGCTCACGGCCGAACAGAATCCAGCCCGAGAAAAGTTGTCATAAAAAACAACAAAAATATCAAGATAGAGATAAATAGTAGCATAAAAAGAAAAAAAAACTTATTAATTATGTGTACCTTGCATGAATGAATCACCGTAGCCTGTGCGTGTACCAGAAGTAATTATCTTTAAACTATCTAAAGTGATTTTTTTTAAATATTTTTTTTATCTAAAATTATCTTTAAAAAAAAATACTAGCGCAAGATTTATGTATTGTTGGTCCGAATTGACTATAAAGACCCAAAAGGGACCAAAAAAAAACAACATTTGTAGGTGATACCTAGTTGTGTACTAGTGCAATTTTTTGATGTTTTAGCCCCCAAAATGGGACCGGGAGCACACGGAGATACACACAGATGAGCAAAGAGAGAAGAATCTGTAGACCAACTGGCTTGACGGGCGAGCCATTTGCAGGACTTCGGTGATTCGATACACACATAAATATGGAAAAAAGTTGATAGATAGATAGATAGATTGATTCCAACAATTTCAATGAACTTGCAAATGTTTATGTAAAGAGGACGCATGGTAGGATTTGCTTTAAAGAAATTTTCTAACTGCGCAAATCTTTGAAGTAGATGTCATGAATCAGTGTTTGAGGTTCAGAGTCTGAGAAGCATTTTCAATGGCTATTTTTAACATTTTATGAATTTTAAGTAAGTAATTTTTATTTGCTTTATGTTAATTGTGAAACATAGCCGTCTGGTAAGTTATCCAAGTTTTACGTTTCACTTCACCCGTAATAGATATTCATTGTTACCTATAAATGATTCGGCGAGTATTTTAAAAGACCTAATGCGGTAAAATCGCTATATTATATGTGATTCAGTAAATTATCCTTTTATCCTATTATTCTATAATTCTATCTTGTTGATGAAACTCGTGCTACACTATTTCGTGTCTGTGAAATCTGTGTACGATGAAGCCAAATGAATTGGAGATGGTTATGGCCAGTAATATTCATTTCTGCCATTGAAAAAAATATGCTTTTAGATTATATGCTAGAAACAACTTTGAATTGTTTGAAATTCTTAAGTTTTACTGTTTTGGTCAACTTTGACCGTATAATGTTTGACAGATCAAAGTATAGTTTTGTATTCACGAGTGTTTCAAGTCTTTTAACTATCCTTTATCATGAAAGGTCACGTAGTATTTGGCACAAAATATCAACATGACTAATATTCAGCATATGTAAGACTAAAAACATATATTTCTTGTCATATAAATGCGGTGTTTCAAGTTTTAACCATCTTAGGATTCGATACAAATTTTAAAACCAAGTTGAAAGTTCTAATTAGCGTATGTAAAAGTAAGAATATACTTCTTGTCATGCAAACAGTAAATAAAGGTACTTTTGCTTTTTAGTACCCTGGCCATGCATTGACTTCTTGTTCCTTCAGATGACATTGGAGTTTCTATTATAGATATTGGTACCAAATTGATTTAGAATTGCACAAGCAGGGACCTGAAGCACACTAAAATAAACCCTGGTACATAGTCGAGAGAAGAAAAGGAATAGATAAGAGAAAAACTTCAAAAATAGATAAACTTCATGGCTCACCATCTTCGTTGGCGCCTCCAGTAAGACGTTCTATTTTCTCTTCAAGCCTGAGAACGTGAGCTTCAAGTTGTTGAAGAACGCCACTTACATTAGTATAATAGAAGTTTAGATCCGATTTAATGTCGGAACACGCATTCTGGCTTGAGGCCAGTATGAAAATGCAAGCCATCAGAGGCAATAATTTGAGAGATAGCAACATGGCAACCTTACTCCTTGCAGGTCTGAATAATAGTAGCGCTTCTTTCCTTGCCTGGTGACTAAACTTTCACAGGAGTCGTGTATTCCCAAAACAAGGAAAATGTTTATCGTTCCACCAAAAAGTCCCACTGTTTCGAAGTACCAAAGCAAAAGCTACACTATTTATATAAACAAACATGCAAATACACAAAGGACTTTGCTTACTGACAAAGTCATGTGATTCATTTCTTTTGGGAATAAGAATATTCTTTTAGTCTCGTAGTTTAGGTCCAATTTCAAGCCAAATCGTTCAAAATTAGAAATGCTCTTTCATGTAAAAATAGGACACACGCAATCTGACTAAAACTGTGGCCACCATCTTGATTTTAAAATGGTCACCATAAAAAAAATGGTATACTAGTCGAAATTTCAACTAAAATTGTTCAAAAAGTGAAAAGCGTGTGAGAAATTGTATACTGGTAAACTTTTTGGCGCTCTTTATATAAAACCAAGAGACATGCATGCTGGTAGTTTTTTTTAATGTCCTTTCATTTAAAAACTAGACACAAACAATCAGACCAAAACTGCAGTCACCTTCTTCATTTGAAAATGGCCGTCATTAAAAAAACAAAATTTGCAATATAGCTATACTGCAAATTTGTTAGATTAGGAGAAATTTCAACCAGAAGTTTTACAGTAGCAGATTGATGCTTTTTCACATAAAAGCAAAACACTCACGATCTGACCAAAACTGCGACAGTCATCTTGATTTCCAAATGGTTACCTTATAAAAGAAAATTTGCAATAGAGTTGAAATTTCAACTCAGATTCAGAACGTGGGAAAGGGTGAAAACTCATTCATTGGTAGATTGTCCAATTTAATTTCATATAAAATCAAGACATAAACGGTTTTTCCAGAACAGCAACAGTAATCTTCATTTCAAAATGGCTGTCATAAAAAAGGCAATAGAAGTTTAGTTAAAATTTCCATCAGAATCATTCTGAATGAGAAAAAGTCTAGAAATTCGCATGCTCGTAGATATTTTGATGTTCCCAATTCCTAGAATGTTGCAACCATTTCTTTGACATCGATTCTTAAGAGGATGACTAATCATGGTGAAGTGTTGCTTTTGAGCATATCTTTCCATAAAAAGTTTCAAACACATCAATGCGACTTATCGGCTGACTGTAATCTACGTCATCAAAACAGTTGGGTTATCTGTTATTTCAATTACACCGCCATCTCCTTTGAATTTGTCGTTCGTTTATTTATGGCTTTGTCTACGGCCATGGTCGAGAACACATGGATACTTGACCTACAAAGTTGCCCCTCTTGAATTCCTCATAAACTGATGGTGCCGGCTGTTGCAGTAGCGTCATATCTTTGATATAAATGGGTAACCATTGTAGATAGTTTGTAAGGTCCATTGAGAACATCCACAGGAAGTCTCCAATTTTGCCAGCCAATTTGAAATCGAAATTACAACTGCAATGGTGATCAGATAGCGTGTATCCAGTTTTTAGGTGAAAGAGCATTGCAAATTCATCGTACGCACATTCCCACACCTTCATCACGTTCTAAACGATTTTTGCCCAACCTTCT
This sequence comes from Thysanoteuthis rhombus, assembly GCA_963457665.1. NCBI lineage: Eukaryota > Metazoa > Mollusca > Cephalopoda > Oegopsida > Thysanoteuthidae > Thysanoteuthis > Thysanoteuthis major. The sequence goes on along the minus strand of OY735206.1, from coordinate 9,177,978 downwards.
GTACTAATTGGAGTGAGTTGAGTTCTCACTCAGTACTCCACCATTGTGACCTTACGCCAGACTAAACTAAGATCAGTGAATACATAGTTTTAATTAAATATCTGTATGCTTTACTATATTCATTTATTTATTGGTAGCATCTACAATTTTTGAATGGTAAAGTGTTTGTTTATCAAAATGTTTATGATACAATATTTGGGTTTGGGGGTACCAAAATGGTTTGGGTAGGTGCAGCAAAAATTATTCGAAGATTTAGCGCAGCGCCTTCGCACCCTGGCACCCCTACAAATAGCAAGGGATAACTGCAATATGGTAATCAGGTATAGAATAGCATGAAAATTTATTTCCCTGAAATTTTCAATTGCAGATTTTGATTGTTTTCTATTCTACCAAAGGAATGTGAAGCCTATCAGAAAAACTTCGAACTAAAATATTTATATCTTTAATTTCTAGAAACCTCGGCTGTGAACCCAGAACTTAACAGAAAAATCTGTCCATTTTAGTCCGGTAGCTCTTATAGACTTGCCCTACTGGAAAAGACTTGATTTTCTTCCACCTGTGATAAAATGACTGATACATAATGCTAGACACTTGCACAGAGAGGGCTAGGCTAGGGTATTGAGTCCTTGTCCTATTTCTTCTTCATATATAGTTCCTTCTTAGTCAGAAGTCAAAATATATTTTAATAGAAGTTACGTTAATAGCACTTGTCTCTCAGTTACTGATTCTGTCAGGGGAACATAATGTTATTGTAATTTATGATAGTAGTGGTAGTAGTAGTAGTCCACTGCCTCTAGGTTGGGAACCGCCACTGAATGTTGGAGTGCCCTTTTTCCATTTCTGAGCCCCTGCCCTTCTAAAAAAAACTGTCCCCGAAGCTGTGTACTGTTATAGATTGTTTTTAACACTATTTACAATTGACAGAACTGCTAAGTTTGGATATCTATACAATCGATTTATACCAGATATATAGTTGTAACATTTGGCCAAAACAAATAGCAACGTTTT
>OY735206.1:8846970-9171970 GCA_963457665.1 Thysanoteuthis rhombus | reverse complement strand
GGACCACTGTAGTTGGGCCACTTTTGTTGAGAGAGGAATCACGTTACACATCTTGTACAGAGCTTTGTCGGAGATAAGGGCGAAGTCGACACAAACTGCCTCTGTCGTAGTTTGAACTCGACTCCCTGGTTTCAATCTATTTTTTTCTTTGACCGTTCGCCTCCTCACGCCTCTATATTTGTATATGAAGCTTAGATGTACCCTATTGATTTTTCGTCTAATAGATTTATTTTAAGTCATTTTCGTCCTGTGTTTTGTTTTCAAATCATTATAAGAGTAGAAATTAAATTAAAACGAATAGCTTATGTTGGAAGCCGACCAGGAATTGATTTGGCCAAGAAGTACATATTGAGTAGTTTTCAGCTCAGTTCGAGGTAAATGTTGAAATGTTATGGCAAATGTCCAAATCTTGAGGTGGACGAATGAACGTTACTTTTTTTTTCTTCTCTCCTTGATTATTTCTGTCTTTTACCTCTGCCAACGAATTTTATCTTTCCGTCCGTCCATCTGGCCTATGTCTGTCACTCCGCACGATTTCTCTTGAAGTTCTCTATTAATTTACATCAAATTTTGTGGAAGAGTGGACTATGGGCTGAGAAATAAGTGACTAAATATGGGGTGGATCTATGCACATTTACACACCCTGACAGTATAGCTACATGTTAAAGCCACGCACAAAAAAAATTCATGTCTGTACACATATCTCCAAAAGTTCTCTATGAATTTCTATGAAATTTAGTGGAAAGTTGGGCAATGGACCATGGAAGAAAGTGATTGAATTCGGGGGTGGATCCAGAAATTACTTTTTGATTCTTCTTATTCTGTGGGGAAAAAAGGTTAAATTTGAATTTCAAGCAAAGTGGCTTGAATTTCTACATTTAAACTTCTCTCCTTTGTTTTTTGATACTTCATTTTCATCTAATATTCTGTTAGTATACTACATTGACAGAGGTAGGTGCTCTTTTGGGAGCTTTGTAGTTCAATCGAATCACCGTAACCCCACAAATGGCCTGCCCGACCAACCAGCCAAGTGGACTACATAATCTTCTCTTTTTGCTCGTCTGTATTGCTCCTGGTCTCATTGTGGGGGCCACAATCTTGAAAATTTGCATCAGGACACTACCAAACACCATCTAAAAACGGTTTTTGTTTTTTCAAAAAAGTTTTATTCTGGTCTGGTTATTTTGGACTAACAATACCTATTCCTTCTATCGGCATCCTTTAAAGATAGTTCAGGGAAAAAATATTTTTACATAATTTTAGATATTTTTTCAAATAATTCTGGTACACGCACGGTGATCCATTTATATGAGGTACAGATATTCATTTTTGTCTTAATTTCAAAATACATTTTATGCTATTGACTGAAAACGAGATTCGTAAAGCCTTCTGAGCCGAAATTTCCGATTGGAACATAGTATCTGCGTCGCAAACTAGGAAATCCCATCGCAAAATCTCCCTTTCCTGAATCGAACCCGAAAATCAACAAATTTCCTTTCAAGAAATGTTCAGTGTTGGCATAGCGTTTAGTGTATTATGCAAGAAGGCGTAATAACAATTGTTCAATTACCAGGGGTATTTAGTGCTCATTAGGGATTATTTAGTGCTCATTAATGAATATTTGCTCGCGTGATACAGATAAAAATCTGATATACAACAAAGTAGGACTAGGGCGACAATTGAACTCGAGAAATATTCACTTATCTTCATACTCTTGGGTGCTAAATTGCCAGGGGTGTAGGAATTAGCAGGGGGGTGGAAAATCTGCCACAATTTATTAAGCTGGGGTTTGAATAAACCGAGCGTAGGAAGCAATTGCTACCGACTCAATCGATTAGCGGACAGGATCCAAATAAGAGCGGAAGTGAAAATTGTTTTTCAAAAATAACAAGCAGAGAAGTAGTTATTCGACACCTAAGAGGAAAATACTCGAAGTGTACAGTTGTTTACTAAGCTTTGATTAGTTCTGGCATAAGACTATGGGTATGGGGTAACCAGTGAGGATCGAACTCACTAATCAGTGGTAATCAGATGCGAGGCCGGCTTGATAACCAGTACCCAACGATGTGTGAACGCATATATTCACAAAGCCTAATGTAGTCTGTCTGGCACAGTTACGTATAAGATGACAAGTGTATGGAATGTAGATTATAATTCGTCCGACAATGATAGATTGAAGAGACAATTTGGAAAGCCAAAATAGATGTTACTGATGAGATTTCTTTATCTCATATTCAAATAAAGAAATCTCATTTTCAACTTCTACTTTGGCTTTCCAGATTGTCTCTTCAACGTAATACATGTGTAAATATACATATGTAGAAGAGGAAGTTGTTTTTGAAGGGGTCCCCTACAAAATTTTTGTATTTGGATAACTTCATAAACAAGGCCAAAATGCAATAGACACACACACACACTTATATATATATATATATATATATATATATATATATATATATATATATATATATATATATATATACATATATATATATATATATATATATATATATATATATATATATATATATATATATATATATATATATATATATATATAATGAAATATATATTAGACACTGTCAACCAAAACTGTCTCCGAAACTATCATCACAGACCTTCAGTTTTCAAGTTCGTCTGGCTAGCAGGCTATGTCTACATGTATCATGCGCACAGGCCGTACCAATGGAGCTAGAGGGCTGAACATTTAAACATTTACTCAATATGTTTAGAAAAAACGGTTCCTCTGTTTTCTTACCACCGACAAAATAGGTTTTTGGTTTGGTTTTATTTTGCAATCAAATTTTATGCTTAATTGGCCCCTTCGTTTATGTACAGCAGCATTCACGCTTGTTTTGCTCTTTTGAAAATTAGGCTCCTTTCATCGGTAACCCATTGAAAGGAGCCAAATTCTACCCAACAAATCGCGAGAGAAGTAACTTATTCATTGATTACCATTTTTAAATTGATCACCCCCAACACAGCGAAGTACAAAAAGACAGTGATCGTACAACGGTTTCTATTGAGTGACTAAGCAGACCTGATATTATTATACTATTTGTTCATTTAAGAGAATAGGGTACTTTGAATCTTGGATTTCAGTGTTTGATTTTGTTGACCCTCCTTCTTTTTTTTCTTTTCCTTTTTTTCATGAACCCCAGACTATTCGAGGCTAGTAAAGTAACCCTTATTGGTCACATATTGTCCAATTTATTAATTCCTCACTCCAAACACTGCATGCTGCCAGAAAACTTTGGTTGTATGACGGTTTCTATTGAGTGACTAAGCAGACCTGTTTACATGCAAATTTATGGAATGGTTTTCTAATGTATGATACTCTTTTTGCAGATAATATTCCTGCCATTCAATCTATCACTTTACACTCGAAAGCATCAAAATGAGAAGCTGGTTGGTCACTATCCTCCTTTTATGTATGTCTGGAGCATACATGATCCGGGCTCAAGATGCTGAGACCATGCCGGAAGAGGCTGTAATGAGAACAGCTTCTGAAACAGATAACGAACCAGTGGCCCATGCTGAGGCAGAAGCGGCGGCTGAACCCGTGGCAGCTGCTGCAGCAGCGCCAGAACCTGCAACAGAAGCTGAAGCGGAACCCGAAGCAGAAGCACATCCTGTAGCCGAAGCAAAACCGGAAGCTGAACCCGAGGCAGCTGCAGAACCCAAAGCAGAAGCAGAACCGGAAGCAGAGGCAAAACCTGTACCGGAAGCAGAACCAGAAGCAGAACCAGAAGCAGAACCAGAGGCAGAAGCAGGAGCAGAGGCCAAGGCAGAACCGGAAGTTGTAGCAGAGGAAGCAGAACCCAAAGCCGAACCCAAAGCCGAAGAGAAAGTGACTAAAGCAGCGGACACCGAAGCAGGTGGGTGACATTCTTACTACCCTGACTACCTTGACCCTCTCATGAATAACCTATTAAGTAATCAGACGCCTACATTTTATGGGGGTTAACTAGTATAATTAACGCTCCCTTATTTAGGGTTGAGCACTCTGTGAGGTAAGTCATCCATTATAAGCTTATGCAATGCTCTTCCAACTTAGGAATAGAGCACTCTGGTCGAAGGAGAATTATGCAATAGGAAATATATCGCTTAAATTCAACCTAATTGACCGTCAAGTTCTGCGTAGGGCAGAGGTAAGATGCCAGCCTCTGGGTCTGAAGCAAAGGTTTCGATCCTACCTCGTGGTACTGGATGGGATAATGGATAGTCTATAGTCACACTGAAGAGTTGGGATACAAAGAAACAGCTGTCTATGGGTGACACAATTATTCAATTACGATATATATATATATATATATATATATATTAATTAAGGTTGGATAAAACTCAGCAACCCAATCTTTGATTTAATTTCCACTAGAAATTTCCCGTTTTATTACATTTGGATATCCTTCCTTGGGTGTGTTTTGGTTCGTATTCAAAGTACCGTGTTCTTGGACAATTATTTTCAAATTGTTCATAACGTTCCAAAAAAAACAAAATTTTAAAATCCTAAAAACTTGAAAAATTTACAAATTTTCATCAACGTAATTCCGTCTTGTGGATTGTTTTCATTGATGAATGCCTTTGATGCACGTGTAAAAAAATTTCAAATCATAGTTTATTAAATCACGAGTTTGTTTTGTAGATGTGAGGTAATTCGACGAAATGTAGGTAATTTGACAATCGGAAGATGAAGAAAAACTTGAGAGAAAAACAGTTCAGCCTAACTCGGTTATCACCTACACAGATGCAAATAATACCCTTCCATTCCTATTAAACTCACAACTTGTCTCCTCATTCCATTCCTCAACCTCAAACGTGTAAACAGCACAGCTGCAAAGTCCTTTGAAGAAGATAGTGGCAACCAAGGAAATGCATTAAAAAAATCTGCTCACGTGATTTTCGAGGTGTAAACCCTGTTTTTTTTCTCTCGAGTTTCTCAACATCTTCTAATCGGCAAATTACCACCAAGCGAATCTAAGAAACTTTCGGAAAATATTGTGACCTTCTTAGCACATTTTTTTTAGATAAAAAAGAAATAATTTGTGTTCGCAAACTACTTTTAACCTATTGACTGCAAATGGCAGAAATTTCAGTTCATGGTTAACTCAGCCAAATTTCCGTTTTATTGCGTTTGATAATAACTCAGTTCTATCTGTGGGTCGGGACTTTTATCTTGCAATGGATATCTATTACAATTGGCACCTCCCGCAGTTAATGGATTAATACTTGGAATTTCAGAAGGGTACAAAAAACGTGTTAATTTTTATTCAATGGTTGAAGAAATAAATCATTTTATTAAATAAAACATGTTTTCATATTGGGTGGAGCAAAAATCATGTTGGAATACATTTGTCACGTTAGACGTTTATCCCAGGTCAGAAATTGGGAGATCCCTTTGCCCAAACCAGGGTTTCTCAAACTGGGTTTCACGGAAACCTTGCCTTCTGCATCATATATTTCTGTTCCTTAGCCGATCTTGGGAAATAAATTGTTCACAGTTTTGAATGAAATATTATATGATTTTGATGCAAAAAATCAAAATGTCTTCTTTGTACCAGACTTCAGTTAGGTATATGATTATAAACTTCTTTATATCATATAGAAAATCTTATTTGAAATGATATCCCGTCATTACATGGTCAATGTATCACTTGGACTAGACAACGTAAATAGAATAAACAATTAGAGAAAAGGGGACAAGAATCGAAACTGCGACTGATAGGGTAGCTGCTTCACCGTAGCACTACTCTTACCATCGAGCTAAACAGTTGCCGGTAATGCAAAGGCCCAAATGACTATTTTCACTCCAACTTTTCATCTAGTTTATTCTTCATTGTATATCAGCTCTATTTTTTTCTTCCAACGTATCAGTGATGTATTGAGAAATGGATACATATGTTCCGACAGTGAAGTAAAAAAAGTCATTTGGGAATTTGCATTAACATTATATATATATATATATATATATATATATATATATATATATATATATATATATATATACACACACACACACACACACACACACTTGGGTAGCAATTCTTCATTTATATAAGTCATATCTGGTCAAATACGACGAACAAGGAACCTTTTGTTAATTCTTTTTAACATTTTTTGTTTCTCCATTAGAGAACGTGTGTTTGGATCCATAGAGTAAAATAGTTTTCAAAAGTGTTATCGTACCTAGCGCTTTCGGCTAAACAACTAGCCATTTTCAAGGTCTTTCACAATCACACAATAATTTCAACCACGGTCAGGGAGTTTTGAGTGCATTTTGCAATGGAAAGTCCTCTCAATTAAGAATCGACTTTTCCTTCCACTCACTGCATTATATCAACATACTAATGGCCAAGTCAAATGCCCAGCAGGAGTTCGACAACTTATTTTGCGCCAGCCTGTCACCCGTGCATTTTGAACATTGCAACTGAGCTGTTTCAGTTAATGGTTAGATAGATTTTGCATTTCTTTTTTGGCCTTGACAAATATGCAGTGATGCAGAAATAATGAGTCCTTTTTTTCTTTCTTTCTTTTTAGACGCAGAAAAAGAGAAAGTAGAAGTTGTTGAGCCAACAAAAGCAATTCCTAAAGCAGAACCGGAAACAGAAGCCAAAACTGAACCAGAGGCAGAAGCGGAAACTAACTCCGACGAATCAGGAGCCAATACACTGCGCATGTGCACTGGAGCCTTAATTCTTGTGTTCGCCTTGGTTATCCCGATTTTCTAAATTATTTAAGAAACAAAATATTTAACACATTTTTAAAGTAATATATGTTTTGATTTTTTTTTCATTTCGTTCCTTTATTTTATTTTTATCCCTATTTTTTTAATTTTTACTTTTTTCTTTTTTTGCATCAAGCTAAGCAAATTGATTCCACCACATGTTAGACACAACAAACAGCCAGAGTTTCAAAGCAACAGAAAAAGTATTTGAATAAACAATACAAGAAGCACACAAGCAAGACTTATTTAGTTAAAGGGACGGGATTTGATTAAATTGATTTTTTTTTTTTTTTTTTTTGCTTTTTTTTTTCAAATAACTTGGGCAAAAACGAGGGAAGGGAACTTTTGTCATTTAAAGCAATTTTTAAATAAATATTTGAATTGGGGATTTTGTTCAAAATTAATTTCAAACACATTCTTCGGTAATAAAACGTTTTATAAGAAAATACATATTGTTTCTTTTCTTTTTTTCCCTTTTTTTTTTTTTTTCAAAACAATATAACGGTGTAAGCGATGCAGACGAATGTATATGAGGTTGTAGGATGATGAGACCCAAGGCTGCCACTTTTGGTACATTGGTATCAAACTGATACATTTTACTCACTTCTGCAGGTTTAGCTATAAGAATTTGATACGTTTTGGCAATTTCCTTTGAAATCTATTTTTGCATAATAGCCGGGCAAAATATTAAAATATATTTGTTGTCGCTTTTTGCAAGGTACTTATAAAGCGATATGATATTTCTAGGTATTAGGTTGTTGCAAAATTAATAGCGGTTTTTGCTTATTTTGAACTTTGATGCTGATATTGTAATAAATCATTTCAACTGGAATATTCTGTTTTAAAGTTCGAATTTTGCTCTATTCATTTCAGCTGAATGTTTTCTTTTCGCTATATATTCTGGTTTATTTGAGGCTATCAAATTAAAGATGAAAAAATGACAAATTCGAATAATTTAGTTGTGTGAGTTATGAATGGGGCGTAAAGAGGCGGAAACTGCCCGCAATATCAACCAAATGTTTGGCCAAGGAACTGTCAACGAACGTACAGCTCAACATTGGTTCCAAACATTTCGAAACGGAGACGAAAGCCTTGAGGATGTGAACGTCCTCCTTAGAATGACAACAGGCCGATTATTGGGGCAGACATATACAAAACAACCCGAGAGGTTGCAGAGGAACTAAACGTTGACCTTTCGACATCTGTACCAAATCGGAATAGCAAAAAGCTGTCGCATGGATGACCTTGAATGAAAAGGAAAACAGCTCGCATGTTGCACGAATGACCCTGCAGAGTTTGAACAAACAAGGTTACGAAACTCTACCTCATTCAGCTTACTCTCCAGATCTCTCTCTGACCGACAACTACTTTTACAATCATTTCGACCACTTCCTCCGAGTGGTTCCAGGACCCCAGAATTCTAAGCTTCCGGAATGAATGGATTTGTTTCAAGTTAGCCAAAATGTATAGATTCTAAAAGATCAAGATAAAATTTCGATTAATGATTTCTATTTTAAGCTGAATTATGCAGCTTTAAAGTTGATTGTGAAAACCGCAATTATTTTTGCACCAACCTAATAGTTATCTACTACAGTTCACCCTCCCATGGTGCGGAAAGGCATGAACTGTAGCCACCAAAGATGTTGAATGGATCTATTCCTTTGCATATGTGCGTTTGTTTGTGTGTTCCAGTGTTCCTGGCCATAACTTTTTGTCTATAGATTTGGAAATTGGCATCAGCACTCCTCAAAAAAAAAGTTTTTTGACCTTTTTCGACCTTATTTTGACGGGTCTATTAATAACTTGTAAATTTCCAAGAATCTAGATATTTCTAGATGTTTTTTTACTCTATTTTAGATATTTTCCGATGAAAATTTCATTTTAGTCATATTTGTTCTTTAATTGAATCTTTTTTTTTACATGACTTCCAATTTTGCCCCCACAGTTGTTAAATTATTGACTGTGATGGTGAGATTGGGTCAAATTTGATTGATTTCTTTTGATTTATTAGTATTTAACATGTTCTAATTTGGTACTTTTATGGACGATTTGATACGTTTCGGTGAAGGTATTTGGCTCATCTACTAAAAACTCTACGGCAGCCCTGACTGAACCTATTCAGATAATTTTGTTTTTGACTAAGGTCACCAGACAAGAGGTTAATCTGTCAGAATCAAATTTAGATATCAAAGACAAAATTGTGTTCAAAGAGATATTCGGTCGATTGAACCCCTTTTTGTTGTTTGTGTTGTTGACACGACATTTTATCTGAACCCATCTACGACCTTCTTCATGGGTACAATCTGAATGTAATGATGGCGACGATACTTTTGGTCTCCAGTAGTTGAAATGCTTATAACGTAGTGTTCGGGCGTTTTCCTCTCTTTGTTAGGCCTGGATTTCTCCATTTTGTCCCTGTTGAATTGCAGAAGCCACACTGAGTTGAACTCTGCAGGTCATCTTAAGAAAACAAAGTACAAGAAGGAGTTTAATCGTCCGAAAAATCTTTTGAACGCAATTTCGACTTTGATATTAAAATCTGATTCTGACAAGATTAACCTCTTGTCTGGTGACCTCAGTCAAATCCAAAACTATCTTTGAATGTTAATGAACCTTCTATAGACGGTATCGAAACTGGGTTGTTATCAGAACTTGCGTGAAACATCTAGGAGTGTGAGAACGTGTAGAAGAACGTAAAACAGGAATCAAACTTAGTACAAAGGATAATTCGGGAATCTTTGGGGAAACGCAGTTATCAAACGGCCATTTTTAAACAGCTAAAAGTTGCTTGATTTTAGAAAAGTACTCTGTACGATCAGCAACTACGTGATTTGAAGATCTATTTTAAACAAATGTCTTATTTCCATTATTTTGTTGAAAATTGATCAGTACGATCAGTGCATCTATCTATCTATCGATCTCTATATACATATTTATATGATATTTCTATATAAATATAAAGAATGGTATCTTCAGATTATGAATAACGCCATTTTAAGTTTGGAATCTTGGATTGAGAATAACGTTATTCGTGAATGTCATTATCTTATCAATATGTTGTATATTATTTTGGAGTCTTTTTATGTGTTTTTAGAGCATGTAATTTTACCTGGAAATGGAATACCAAATTTTAGCCATATTTTGAAAAATCTAGCCACTCTTAGCCATTCAAAATAGCCAATTCAAAGTGACTCTTCAAGGATCGCGTTTTTCCAAGGATAGCAGATCTATTTTCAGTTATACACTCATGAAAAACACATCAAATTGATGCTTACTTTAGCATCCAAGGTTGAAATGTTTTATTTAATCCACGTAAAGTAAATGGATGATTTGAAAATTTGTTGGCAGACGAATTTTCAAGAGGGAATGAGTTTGGAATCGCAAAATTCAAGAAAGTTCGTTAGAAATGTTGAACAGAAAAAAGGTTTGAAGATGTTTTTATCTTAGGATAACTTGCATGTTCCAGGTCCATCATGGGTAACGTGTTACGTGAATTGAAGTCGGAAAAGGATTTTTTGCGACTGCTTGAAAGATACCTTTGTGCTGTAGATAAAACTAAAAACTTGGTTATTTAAATTCGCTCTCATATTTCATTTTTCTTTTAGTAAAGTAAACATTAACCAGTAAATCAGACCTTCAAGAGTTGCCTACGATTTATTTGAAAACAAAAACTACCATAAAGTCCCGAGCAAAGCTTAAGCTGCATTTACAATCGGTCGTCGATTGGATTTCGTCAGATCGCTGATTCTTTGATTCCAATCGGCGATGAGTACATTGGCGATCGAATTCGACATTAAAAACCGTCTGTAATCTATTCGTAGCGATAGGATGATTCTATTTTCCACCGCTGAGTCAGATGTCGTAGCTGATGAGAAGTGAAAGTATGTAACGTGATTTTCTTTCGAACTAAATAGAGCAAAAATCAAAATGGCCACCTTTTTGCATCATCAAAATAAACTTTGGGTAATTTGATTAATAATGCCTATTTTGACAATATTTTCAGAAAAATCTATTTTTATATCACTTGGGCCTCATTTTTGGAGGTAGAACTATGACATATTAATGCCTTTTCGATATTAAAGTTACGATAAAAGTAAATATTGAATTCGAAAATTACAAAGGAATAGTTTCGTTTGTAGTTTTGTCATAGATTAATTGTGCGTTTAGTTTATCTAAAAGATTGTTCGGTGAATGGGTACGTGGGGAGAAAAGTTCAAAATAGTTCTACGAGGTTGGAGGTTAAATAATATATATTGGATTGAAAGTACCAAAAATTACTTGCAAAAGGTTTTCTCTATTTATTTTCGAATATTCGACCTTCTTAACCACTTTTTTGTAAAAAAAAAGAGTTTTGATGTAGATATCCTTGTTTTGAATAAATCAAATCAAATAAAATTTCGATTAAATCATAAGTATCTTTTTATTCATTTTTCATTTATATATGGTCATGTGACGCCCGACCTTTTTTCAATGACTGAGAGTAAAGTCTCGATCCGCGATTGAGAATATAAATCGGTGACACCTCGCGAAAACCGATCTGAGTTCAACTTACGGCTCAATCGGCGATAATTTGATCGGATCGTGCTGCAACTAAAGCTTAGCTTCACTCGTCGGCGACTGGTATTAATCCTATTTAATTCTTCTCGGGGCTGTGTTTTCTGTTTAAAGTTGCTACGATAGCCGTCGTTGGACACACACCTTCCCTAAGATTCACTAGACCTCTCTATCGTGGGCGTCACAGAGTCAGTACTTTCTGAACTTGTCTAATTCGTGACGCTGTCTTCTGCCGGTCACAGTTTCTCATATGATATTTGAGAATCCATTTTGTGAGTCGTGGTAGTCGTTAGTCTGGCATAAAGGGGCTAAATTTTGATCAAAACACAGCTAAATTGGCCTCACTGGAATCGAGCAGCAAGATTCGAAGACAGCGTACGCAAAACTCTCTGACATTCCAAAATTTCTTGAATAAGTTTACGATGATGTTTAAAACATTTAATATCTATGCAATTGGTTATGCAATTCTGTGAATTTTAGTTATCATCGATAATTTCACTCGTGAAATATCAATTCAGTTGCACGACATTGCAAAATACCCCGGACACTAAAGCGTAACTTGAGGTAATCAAGAAATATGGAGAATTCGAATCAAAAGATAGTTTCATTATTTCAACGTCCGAGAGTTAAAGGAGTCCTGGCGGGCCATTTGAGTGCAGTGCAATGAGGTGATCTTTGCTCACGTCAAAACAACCTTATCCACCATACTTAGATATAAAAAGACATATCAATCGATGGAGAATTAATCATGGGACATGTTACGATTTTAATGACATGGTAGTGATCTGGTTATTTTTTGATCATATTTGTCATGTGTCTGACCTCCCTGATATTAAAAATAAATCGCCTAATGAAATAAATTTAGATTCCCCAGTACCGATTCATATATAAATAACTCAGTCATTTTTCACGGGCATATGGTAATTAATAATAATTGTATGCCCAATGTAAGCCTTTATTTCAAAATTTAAATCTGTTTTGTTTTCAAGAAAAATAAAAAGTCGTTTGAGTGCTAATAGAAATAGAAGGTAAATTCATTTTTTTTTGCTTTTAATCAAATCGTTGGAAATTATCAAACGTTCAGTTTACTGTTTGATTTACACCAAACAAACTGAAATATTTGAGCAAATTTAAATAAAAACCGTCGTTTAATTTTTTTCAACTTTTATTCACAGATCAAAAATATTTTTCAATACAGTTGAATTCACAGTTTCATGACTTTTCAAAGTTTCACCTTTGAACGATGATCAACATTTTTCTTAACCTCAGAATGTCATTCGCCAAATGGGCAGACGCCAAAATAGGTTTGACGCTTAAACGCTCACCCCAGAACGCCCACGCCGGATTGGTTTCGCCAAATAGTATCAAACCCAGTTAAAGTAGGACCGAAGCTAGGTTCCAAAGTTAAGGGGAAGGTCACAAAAAAAGGTACTGGAGCACGTACCAAATAATTTTGAATTCCTCCTACATTTCTATTTTGTATTTTAAATCAAAATACGATAGTAAAAAAACACACTAAATCTACTTTGCTTTTAAAATCAAAACATTAAAAAAAAAATAGGTTTGCTTGGCCATTCAATAGAAACTGTCATGGAACCAATTTCTGCTAACGGCATTTATGTTTGGGATGACCAATCAAAAAATGGAAAAAGAGGTGATCAATGAATAAGTCACTTCTCTCGCTTTTTGCAGGGGAATATTCTCAAAGAAAGTCTGAATTTTCAAAAAAAAAACACAAACTAAGGAATCAATTTAGCATAAACTTACATTGTTACAAACATTAAAAAACCCTCGGAGGGGGTTGAAAATAACTTTTTTCCGTAGATATGATAAAGAGTAAATGCTGACATTTCCTTTGGTGCTGCCTATACGCGTGATGCATACAAATATAGCCAGCCAGTCAGGCCAACTATAAAACTGAAGAAACCTATTGCAACAGTTGGCAGTTTCTAACATGTGTGATTTAATTATTTTACATTTTAAACTTGAAATGTAAGCAAAATAAAGCAATGTGAAAAATGTCCAAAACACTTGTAAGTCGGACGAATATGTAATAAGTCAAGGAAAATATTCCTAGGTCGTGCAATGAAATAAAATACTAATAAAAAATAATGAGATTCAACTCTTATTGCACAAAGGTACCAAAAAGTTGGGGTTTTTTATTATTTGAAAAGGCGTCACTCATCAAGAAAGCGCTTCGGGTGAGGGGCCACCACACCCCTACACAACTGAGTTGAAAGTGGGTCCAAAATATTGAGATTAAAAGTTTAGCTTCTTTCAAAATGGCTGCTTATTTTGCTGGTTTGATTGGTTTGGCGCGCATTTTTGTCTGTGTGTCACATGGAGCCTATAACCAAAAGATTGGCCCTCAAACCGAGAACCAAGCGACTTGTACAGGATGGAATTGCGCCCAACAATAGGTGGAAAGTTCACAAGACAGCACATTATATTAGAAAACAAACAGAAGTCAGAGATATTGGAAAAAACAATAGAAGACAATGGACCGGTCATGTAACTAGAATGTCAGATAACTGCTGAATATCACCACTCAAAACGAGGATCCCCAGAGATTGTGTGCGAAATGGTGATCGGCAAAAAATAAGATGGCGAGACTGGCCCCGTGACGCTCACGATAAAGAGGTCTGGTGAATCTTGAGGAGGGTGTACGTCCAACAAAAGACGCTGAAAGGATGATGATGATGATGATGATGATGATACATCACGCGCTGCATGACTGATTGAAGAAATCGTCCTCTGCTCCGGTATTGAAGACAAAACGGCAGGTTCCCCGGTGATCCCAAAATGTGAGTATGAAATTCTGGTCTTTCATAGATCGATAATTCACATTGAATCATGGTGAAGGGTTCTATCCTTTTTCATATTTGCGTGTGTTTGTTTTTATGTTTGTTCTAATCGCTCCTGGTCATACTGTTCTGTCCACACACTTGAAAATTAGCAACAGTACTCCACTAAACCCCTTCTAAAATTACTCATTGGGGCTTTAGAAAAAAAAGGCTCTTTTGACTTTTGGGGGGCCTTATTTTGACAAGTTTATTAATAACATTTAGATCAACCAGAATCTAGATGTTTCTAGATGCTTGTTTATTCTATTGGGGGGCCTTATTTTGACGGGTTTATTAATAACATTTAGATCAACCAGAATCTAGATGTTTCTAGATGTTTGTTTATTCTATTTTAGATGTTTTTTTCCAGTGGAAAATACTAGTGAGGTCATTAGTAGAATTCATTCTGACCATATTTATTTTTAGATTGAATCTTTTCTTACTTCAAATTTCCATGCTACGGTTGCTCAATTATTGACTGTAATGGTGAGTATACATTTTTGTATTCATCTTCAATTGAATTTTTGTCTTTTAACTGTGCACCTTTTTCTGGGAGCTTATCTTACGCTGATTTTCATTGGAACCCCTGGAAAAACTTTACACGGTGAAAGGTTATAACAATTATCATTTGAGATCGAAAATCAATCCCTATAAGATCTGTCCACAAAATATCCAGTCAATTCATATCAACGAAATTAGCCTAATTCGGGCAATGGCGCCTAAGTTCACTTCAAAGTACTCTCATTGAAACCTCGTTCATTTATCTCAGCGTCTCTTCCACTTTTTAAAAACAGTATGCAAAGTAATCTTCAGGGATCTCCATCAGCTGCCTCGTCACATTCTCCTTAATCTCGTTCACAGTCTAAAATATTTTTTTGGAAAAGCAAGAAGACGCGTGGAGTCAAATCAACTGTAAGAGGTGGGGCTCGACTAACTTGGATGATTCGATGTTTTGCCAATGTAATGCAAGGTTTTATTTAATTAAGAATTGCTCAAAATTTAGGTATTTTGTTTTTAGGAGATTTTTTTCAAAAAGTCATTTGAATGCTAATCAAAATCAAAGGTAAATTAGCCTTTATTCTTAATCAAATCGAAGGTAATTCTGGAAGTTCATGTGAATGCAGCTTTCTTGTTTTAATAACAAGAAAGCTGCATCCACATGAACTTCTGTGAAACAAAGGTCATGTACAGCAAACATATTGAAGACAAACACACAACGATCAAAATCGAAAACTTAGAGCTGAAGTAAGTAGGATGTATAGGACAACGAATCTCCGTGAAATCCTCGAGAAAAGAAGAAATCAAGCGGAGAGTCACTCTAGAATGGTAAACCTTCGGTAAAACAAAAAAATCTCATTTGCCCTAAGAGGAAGGGTATACAACCAATGCATCCCCCCGATAGTCACCTATGGAGCTGAAACATGGAACCTAACCAAGAGACTGGCCCTCAAACAGCAAACCATGCAACGTGCACTTAGAGAGATCGCTAGATGGCACTATATTGGGTAAAAAAAAAAAACAAGAGTTCAAGACATCATGAATCCATTAGAAAACTCAAATGGCAATGGGCTGATCATGTGGCAAGAATGTCAAGCAACTGCTGGACATTAAAACTCACAACGTGTATCCCCAGAGATCATATGCGAAATCATGACTGGAAGAATATAAGATGACAGGACGAATTAGACGAGTTCAGAAACATCATAGAGAGGTGTGGCGAATCTTAGGGAAAGTCAATGTCCAACGACAGACCATAATAGGCGGATGATGATGTTTAATTTACTCCAAACAGACTGAAATATGAGAGAAAATCAAAGTAAAAACCGTCGTTTTGTTTTTATTATGATAACGAATCAATCAAACATTATAAACGTTTGAGATTTAATAGTATTAAGAAGTGACAGAGATAGATTTTGCATCGAAATATTTCAGAAAATGGCAGAGAGTTTGTTCATTTTTAAGAACTAGTAGCATTAAGAAGTGACAGGGAATGGCAAAGAGTTTGTTCATCTTTGGATTGGCAGGAAGTGGCAGGGATAAAAAGCCCTGCCCATTACAGCTCTGAAAATGAAGCCTTTTCATTGAGTCTGAGTAGTGATAAAATCAATTTGTTATTTGTTTCTATTTTCCATGCGGTTAACCGTTAGGCCAGCTGCACCTCATCGGATACAATATCTTTATTGATATTCAATTCCTGGGTAAGTGGGGTTTTTTTTAATTATTTTTGGTCACCCTAGGCAAGGCCTTTCGGCCACTTTTCATGTCAAAGGGTTAATTTTGCTATACAATTACGATCAGCAATACCATCCAAAGTGTTTTTCCGAACAATTGAACTCCTTTTCGTTGTTTGTGTTGTTAACACGACGTTTCGGTTGATCCATTCTACGGCCTTCTTCAGGTGCACTATCCAAATGTTATGATGGTAAACAGACTTTCTTTTCCAATGGTAGCAATGCTATGATGTTGAATTCAAGTGATATCTATTTCTTTCCTTGTTGGACTTGGATTTCCATATCTTGTCTCCGTTGAGTTTCGGAAGCCATATCGGGTTAAATTCTCCACTTGTCTCATTCATACACAAAGTCAACATTTTGGCTTGTGCTGCCTCTTTGATTTTCCTCAGTTTCCACTCTTTGAGTATTAATAACCCTTCGCAAAACTGAAGACGAGCAATGCATGTTATGATAGTTTGTTAATGTTACAATTGTAAAAGTTGGAAACACTAAAACAAGACATGTTTAAAAAGAAGACTAAAAAAACAATAAGAGAGTTAAAATCACTTATGTGAGTAAGAAATATATTCGAATTAAGAACAATAAGAGACTTTTGAAAAAAAAGACTGACATTAGATAAGGCACTTGTTCATCCTAGATTCAAAAAGATCGAGATTGTACTCGCCGGGAAAACATTCAGAAGAGAGTTTATTTCCCATAACAGATGTTATTTGTATGGAACTTTCGGTGAGTCCTTCATATATCCAAAAAGTATGGATATGTCGACTGAGTTTTAAATGAAAATTCCTAGCACAAGGGAATATAGTTCGTCTGAACGCTTTTATTAGAGTTAACAATAGAAACCTGCTGAGAGTAAATTGCTCTCAGAGTCATTCGCCATTTTCTCCGTCTAACATCGTGCTAGAACAGAAAAGAAATAGTGCCCTCACGTTCAACATTACAACTTACTTGACCATGGTTTACAAGTATATGAAATATAGGTGACAAGCACCCGAAGTGGCATCACCCGGCACTATTTTACCCATAGCTGGAAAATTAGTGCGAAATGAACGTAAACAGCCTCGACCAGAGATTGATAAAAAAATGTTTAATCGTTTTTCGTGGTTACTTGCAACACAAAAACGAACACTAGAATTAAAACTAATCCCAAACTAACACTAAATTATATCCTTTTTAATTGAATTTAGTAAAATGCCATTTTGAATGGTCAAGTTTCCAGTTTAATACATAGCAGCAGCCGTTATTTGTTACCTCCCTTTTGATAATTCAGTTTGCGAAGCAGTAACAAACATTTACCAAAATCTGCATTGCTCTCCCGAGGGCACGAAAAGGACATACGCAACAGAGACCGGAAGTCGCACGTCCGGAATTTATGAATAGGGAGACAATAAACCCGTTGGATACAAACATCTGTGTTGAGAAGAGTCTGTTATCCTCTTCCATGTCAGGAAATTTGAGACTTATCATTTCCGCACTTACATAATTTGAACTTTTTTATGTGTGCATTTTTGGCCAATATATAATTCGCCCAGGCGCGGATAATTATAGAAGATTGCTTCTACCGAAAGTAGAGAGCACACGGAGAGGGCATGCGTCTAAATTTATGCCTAATTGATCCTTAGTTTGTGCCCGCTTGTTGTTTTTTAGTTCAGATTTTTCCTTGTGATCACCGCCCAACAAATGGTGAGAGAAGTTACTCATTACTTTTCCAGATTTTTAATTGATAAAATCAAAATACGGCATGCTGCCAAAAGACAGTTTCCATTGAATGACTAAGCAGACTTGTTCTTCGAAATTCTATCAAGAAGTTTGTCAATCTCGGTGCTTGTTTTAACCTAATGAATATTAACAAGACTGGTTGCGTCAAGGTCAAATTCCACTTTGAACGCAACTATTTCAGCAACTAAGCCAAATTTTCAAAAAACAATAAAAAGTTTTTCCTACTAATCTAGAATTTCTACTGTGGATGGTTTAGGCAGAAAAGAGTAAAGAAAAACAAAAAAGAATTTTAGCAAAGATTTTTAAAAAGAAAGAAAAAGTAATAAATTCTAATTAAAATAATCTGTTTGGCGACGCCAGATAATTAAATCTAGCGTCTTTAGTTTTCCATTCTCTCTCTCTCTCTCTCTCTCTCTCTCTCTCTCTCTATCGTTTATAGATGGCGTAGGGATAGTATTTACCTCTCTCTTTTTCCTGCTCTTTCAAACCATTATTTCAAACTTCTCTCTTTTTAATCTTATCATTATTGTTAGGTTAGGAAAATACTGTCAACTCAGTAGGAGTTTGACAGCAAAGGCGCTGACAGTACAATAACGATGGCGTCATTAACATGTTATTACATCCGAAAAGCCAAAAAATTATCCTCCTTCTCTCGATTTATTTATTTACTTATTAGATAAAAATGCCTCTGTGGGCATCTCTTTAAACAATTTACTTAGAAATACTTATTCAACATCAAAATATATACTCATTCAAGCTCTAACAATCTAACAATCTTACAAGTACAGAGAAATTTATTCCAGGTACATTATGTTTATTTATTTTTCCTAATTTCTTCCACACATTTCAGCTGATAAATCTCAAAATTACCCTCTCAATTGTTTTTCTATCGCTTGGGTTCTACATTTATCTAAGTCATTCTTACAGTTATTTAGACTTGCACTATTCTTTACATAAAATGGTAAACTTTTCTGGGATTCCTAAATTGGGGAAAAAATCAATTCGTTTTTTTGCGACTTGGGTTTTGCAAAAGACTTCGCTAGAAAATTTCCCGTCCCATCTGACTTATTAGAACTCCCTAATTTATTAAGACATTTATTATCTTTTTTTGTAAATAGTTGTTACTTATCTCTCTCGTGCCGTTTATCATTCTGGTAAATTCTCTCTTTGCTGTCTCCGATTTTCAAATTAATTTCCAGTGCTCATGTCTAGCGATGTTAACAAAATCGAAAAAATATTTCTGGATCCGCCCAAAAATTTAATCAGTTGTTGAAAGAGACAATAAACGCCTTGGATAGAAACATCTGTGTTGAAAGAATCTGTGATCCGTTTGTATCTCGGGAAATTTGACACTTACCATTTCCACTTACCATTTCCGCACTCACATTACTTTTATGAATGCACTTTTGACCAATATTTAATTCACCCAGACGCGTGTAATTATGGAAGAATGCTTCAATCAAAACAGGGCCGGGAATTACCAAGAATACAATCACTCTTCTTAGCGCTGGTAATCATTTTATCATATATATATATATATATATATATATATATATATATATATATATATATATATATATATATATATATATATATATATATGCGGGTGGGATGTCTTGTTTTAAAAATACATACCAATAGTTTTCTCCTCAACATATGTTTTGACGACGGGTATATTTCAAATAGTCAGACCATTTTCAACATATAAATTACAATATATCAAATTCTAAAAAAAACAAGCTGTTTAAGGATAGAACAAGAGGCGATAGAGACGCGTGCAGAATAATAAATCTAAAAAAAATGGACGTTAGATTTGTTGGCATTTACTCACTTGAAAAAATGTGCAGACAGATTGTAGCAAGTCAAATGATAATATATATATATATATATATATATATATATATATATATATATATATATAATGAATATAAGGGTATGGATTGATGGTTAATCCGACAGTATGTGAGTAAAATGACAATATCGGAAGAGTCATTTGTCTTAACCAGTTTTCCGATATTGTCATTTTACTCATACGCACATGCATACAAATTTAATGTCAATTTGAAAAATAGCCAGAACGTAGCGATATATATCATGAAATTATACATATATATATATATATATATATATATATATATATATATATCACGTTATATTATTCAGAAACTCTTATTTGAAATGATCTCCCGTCATTACATGGTTAATGTATTACGTGGTTAGGGTCGTTAAGTTTATTGTTCGGAGATAAAGTTTTAAGTTTAATTATCCACATTTTGTTCCAGAATTTTAGTCGTCTCGGGAGGTGTATTTTTTTTAATTATTTTGAGAGATGATAAATCTAGCGTCTGTGGCAAAATTATGGTCGGGGTACGGAAGTTTTGTTATACTGGGGGTTGGTTAGGATGATTGGGGGATTTACTTCCATGTCTATAGTTATCAAGTCTAATGTTCAACTGCCACTTCAATTTTTCTATATATTGTTGTTTGCGTTTATCATATTCTAGGTAGATGACATTTTTGCTTCTGCATCTATGGTAGATGTAGAAAGTCCTGTTAGTAGTGGAACTAGTGAAGGTATTGGTATGTTTAAGGTGTTGGCAACATAGGGTTATAAATAAATATAGCGTGAGAGAGAGACATTAAACGGTATGAAAATTTCATATAACGAATATCGTGATCAAAATTATCGGGGTTAACGGCATTATTGCGGTATTTGGTAAATGAGCAGATAATGTTGAAAAAAAATTCTGATACACACGCTAACATAATTTGAGACAATCACACAAACACGTTATTCTTTCAGTCTGCTAGGGCAGCGAGAGGAAACTACAGGGCTGTAATATAAAACCACTAACTCGAAACAGCTCCAGTCTTTCATCTTTTGGGGTATAATGTGATCTTTCGACGCAGGGTCAGAATTAATCCAAGTGATTTGTTTAATTAGTCCTTTGAAATCATTGATAGTATCTCAACCCTCGGTCAACCTTGGTAAAGATGGAAGCTTTCTATACACACACACACACACACAAACACACGCACACACACATGTTCATTTGTTTTACATTTGAAAGTCGGTTCTTTTTACGGCAAGCGAAACAGGCGTTCTTAAAATCAAGTTACGATGATCAAAACTTTTAACAGTATTCCTAGCCGTTGGAAATTCTATCAGTAACCAGAAAACGTTTCATATATATATATATATATATATATATATATATATATATATATATATATATAGTGAGATAACTCGTTCATTGTAAGCTTATGCAATGCTCTTCCAACATGGAATGGAGCACTCTGGTGGATGAGGAATATATGCGATAAGTAAATATATCGCTCAAATTCAACGTCACTGACCGTCCAGTTCCGCAGAGTAGAGGGAGGATACCAGCCTCCGGGTCCGAAACTGAGGTTTCCTACTTCGTGGTACTGGCTGGGATAATGGATAGTCTACATCCACACTGAAGACTTGTAATACAACGAAACAGCTCTCTGTGGATGACACAACATATATATATGTGTGTGTGTGTGTGTGTGTGTGTGTGTGTGTGCTTATATCATTTGAAACTCCTATTATCTAACGGTGAATGTGTCATGTGGCCTAGCCGGTGTAAATAGAATAAACAATTAAAGAAAAAGAGATCCTGCAAAAATCGACTGATAATTAGTCGCCTCAAAGTGGCGTCACTCTCGCCATCGAGCTGAACAGCCCGCCGGTAAGTCGAAGGTCTGAATAACTGCTTTATAATATAATCCTAATAATATAGCAGTATAATTATGATAATATGATTATACAACAGTCCATTTTCTTCCTCTGAGATGTGTGCTTTGAACAATAGCAAAAATCGGTACAATTATGCAATCGCATTGAAACGATAGGCCAAGTTGTAGTATCCAACTCATAATAAAATTATTAATTATATATATGTATATGTATATAAAACTTGGATTAGCTGGGAAAATCCGGTTATAATGCTATTGATGTATGTTTATAAATAGTTTATCATCTATAAATCTGTCTAATGGGATGGGAACAAAATATGTCTTTTAGATCGTCCATAAGATAATTTTCAAAGATAAAAGGGAGAATCAATATTTGATTAACAAGACCAGATGGGTGAGCGATCCAGCAAATACTTCGATGTCATTTTACATCATCATCATCAGAACATGGTGATGTGAATGGGAAATTAGAAACCGTCGACCGATACTGTCACTAAAACTATCAACATTGGTTTATTCAGTTTTTAAGCCGGTCTTGTTGGCTCCGTATTTATCATGCGTACTGGCCCCACAAATGAGGCGGGTGGGGTTCTAGAAAAACGTCTTGTTTTGCTGTTTTGTTTCTTTTTTTTAATTCTCCGCAAAATAGGTTTTAGCGCAATTTATTACGTACATTTATGCTAAATTGGTCCCTATTTTCATGCTCTTCTTTTTTTTTGAAATTTCAGACTTTTAGTGTTCAACAAAAGGCGAGAGAAGTAATTTATTCATTGATCACCTTTTTTTGCGAATTTAATCGACACCCTCCAATACAGCATGCTACCAAAAGACGTTGGTCACGTGATGGTTTCTATTGCGTGACTAACCAGACCTGTCACCTCCATCTCTTAATCACTTAATTCAATATTGATTACCTCTCCTGGTATCATTTGGTATCACCTCCGTTGCTCACACAAGGTATGTCCAGAAAGTATCCAGCGAATATTAACGAAAAAATAACTTCCCTATAGTGCATTATTCCCCTTCAAAGTACTCACCTTGAGACCTCACACACTTTCCCCAGCGTGCTTTCCGCTTTTCAAAATTGTGAATTCAATCTTTCGAGGTCACCATCAGCTACCTCGTCACATTCTCTTTAATCTCGTCCGCCGTCTGAAATCTCCTCCTTTTCAACGGTGAAAAGCCAGAAGTAATTGGGAGCTAAATGGAGGGGTGTAAGGATGCTGACAGACACGTTTTCAGCTGCAAACTATGGGCTGCAAATCTGGATACAAGGGTAACTTGACGCCGGGATGAACTGAGGGTAGACAGTGCTGACCTCTGGCTACCATTGCAGGTCAATTTCAAAATTCAGTCGTTTTTTTTTCGAAAACCCAGGTCGGTCATTTTGAATGCGAAAGTCGCAAAGTGCACAAGCTCACTCAATGGTATCTCTCTACCAACTGAGTAACATCACAGGAGATTGTCAGATCATAGATGTGTACTAAGGTCTTCTCTGATTAGTTGCCAAGTCACATCAAGGCTGCGCAACGGGTTCATGAAATATTCAACATGACTGGATACTTTCCGGGAAAAAAACCTTATACTTAGTTACATAGTATCATCGTTTGTTGTTATAACATGTCTGAAAACTAGACCATAGATGTGCTAGTTCTTTTCTTGTGCGAAAATATAGCAAAGGTAGTGTGGCCAACTTTATTTTAAGGCTTACGTCTTAAATTGAATAAAATCGTCTTAAAACGCGTAGAAACATCAACATTCTCCATGCATATATCTAAAATGTAGGAGGAATATTACATATTATCAATAAATTATGTGTGACTTTACACTACAAAATCTATAATATCAAAATATTACTTAATTTATGAAAAATATCATCTTTTTCGGAAGTAACAGCGATTTATTGAAGCATTCAGAAAAGAAGCAATCATAATTCAAAAAACATATTATGTGAACTCAAAAAAGAACTGTAGTCTACGTTAACCTTCAGTTGGAATTAAAGTGACGTAATTCTTTCATTCTTCATCTTCCTCACTTGAGTGACACCCAATACGAGCATTTCTTTCACAGAGGATGCAGGGGGGAATGCTTCGTCTAGATGGTGTGAGTCGTTTGCTATGACGATTCGTTAGATTGTCGGTCAGTGACTGCGATCGCTGCTATAGATGAAAGTGCATCTAAAAACGAAATGGTGCTCGTCAAGAAGTGTTTTTAATGTTTTCTCGGTTCATTAGGCTATGAGATATATCTTACACTGAAAGATCAATTACAACTTAATCTAGAGACCCTGAAATACAGGAGAAAAAGTAGTGACCTTGTGTAAGTCTATAGAATCTGGAACAATAAACATATAGCAGATATTGACATTTATTTCTCAAGATGCCCTGATAAGAAAATGCTGACTTTATCAATTTACAGTAAAACGAGAGGACACAGCCATAAACAACAAATTCAGACCTCCACTGATGTTAGAAAAAATTTTCTTCTCAGCTAGAGTTGTAAATGTATGCACGAGCCTTAATGAAAAGACGGTTACAGCCAAGAATATCAATACATTTTTTTTTAAAATAATCTTTATCCTGATATCGGTTATACCGAATTCAACCACCAATTTTCTTTTTAGTTTAATCCCACACAAACTAAACCGAATCTAGCTTAATGACACAAGAATTATTTTTATCAATCTCTCATATACCCCTCAGGTTAAAAACGACGGCTATTTTATTATTTATATAAATGGAGCACTAATTCAAAATGGCGTGTCAAACCATAGATAAATTTCTCACCTGAAGACTTTGCACTTTGAATTTAATAGTAAAAAATTACAATAAAGGTGATATGCCACCAGCCGAGAATGTTTTTGTCTAATTCATTTAATTTTTACACCTGGAATGTGTAGTAAGTCAGTGTATTTCCTAGTGATCCACCATACAATAATGTTTGAGAACCTCTTTTCAATGCCTCGTACAAATAGCCTTGCGTTAAATCTTTCACACGTTTTGGCGTAAAAATAATTACTCGTGAAATTTACATAAATATCAGTAGGCCTGTACACAGAGGTTACGTAAAGTACGTCAGTGACATGGGACTTTTCCTGTTAATCACGCCCTCAAAGGGCTCAAGAGGCATTTCCAATGCAAAGATTGATTGAGTAATTAATGCCGAGGTAATTAATGCAACGTCCTTCAGATTTTGAAAATATTCTACGTGTGCTCTATAAGATGGCCGATTAGTTAAAATGAACGCATATTAACTTATAACAAAGAAAATAACGCATATTAACTTATAACTCTATGAAAGATGACACCGCTGTTTGATTTCTCATCTTGAATTTTTTTCCTATTTATTGGTCAGATTTCAAATCAAAGACCTTGGAGAAAAGCGTTCTGTTGACCACGAACAGATTTTTACGATTTTTTGCTATTGTTTTTATTACTTCTTTCTATTTTGATATTATCTTACTATGATTCACCAAATGTCCGTAAGTACGTATTATTACTATTAATTTTATGGCCACTTTTTATCTCACATCCCTCATGGGATGCAAAGGTTTACAAAAGCCAAACTAGCGAACAGAAGCTCCAATCGAAGATGGCAGCGAGAGATCAGAATAACGAATTAGTTAAAAGGTTTGATTCGAACTCCCAAGAAGGTAAGGAAACGCCGTTCCCGCGCGTTTTCACAACACTCTACACCACCGAATATACTTCTGGGGCAAAAAAAAACTGGGACTTAGTTTTCTGGGTGGGGGGGAACAAGGGAAAACTTTCACATGCTATAACCTACTCTGTGCCTAAACACAGTATGCACTGTTGTATAACATTGCATAATATTTCACCTATATTTATGAAAATTAAAGTGCAACAGCAAAACTTTTGATAAAAAAGGCTTGGCTCATTTTTTCGACCGGGAGTATATATATATATATTTATGCATTTATTTGTATGCAGTAATTATAAAAGCTAAAAAATGGGTCGCTGGCATCTTTCGGTGTCAAAGCTTCTGGGGGAGCCATGAAAGCAATATGTCTCACCATCTGCCGTTCCCCAATAATCATACGGACGTCGTTTTCTCCTGGGTTCGACGCATTGGGACACTGGATCAATTTCTCTTCAGTTCTCCATGGAAGTATTAATTCCTGATGGAAATTCAGGTCGTACTGGGAAACTAGTGAACACAAAACGACACATGAAATTATTTTTTTATTTATTAATTGGATTAATCACTATCAAACGATACACACACATTTAATTAGTGTATTCATATGTACGTATCCTTGTTTAGATGTGTGTGAGTCGGGTCACACACGCACACATACACATACATATATTGTAAAACTAGTGATTTCGTGAAATTTCACAGAATCACCAGTTTCACAAAATATGTTTATATTGATTACAATCCCTAAACATGTCAGTGATTTCATGAAAACCCTAGTTCCTCAATCAGCTTATTATTTGTTAATAAGCTTGTGATGCTGATCCTTTCTACAGTAATGAGATCGATCACTAGGTTCGTAACCTAATGGTGAAAAGAATCTATTTTACACAACAAAATTATTTTGCAACATAAACTCCTTCCTTGTCCATGCACTTAACCTAAGGCTTCTCTACTGATATCATAGATTGAACATTATATAATAGAAATTTCATATCAAACTTCTGCTGATGACTGTGTTGAGCTACAGACTTACTGATCGAACTTTATAAAAGGCAGTATTTATATATGGCAGTATTTAGACACTTATATTAATAAATGCTCATAGCACGCTGGTTAATTAACTTGTTTGATTAACTTATTTAATTAATGTTGATGTAGAAGTTCATGCCTTTTTAACCATGATTTATTGATTTAAAACTGGAGGTCACACAGAGAGCACATACCTCTGCCAACACCGTGCACTAACTTCAAATTGAATGAAAATACAGTAAACCCTTGCCAAAAGAAACTTCGTGGGGCAGGGGTGGAAGTCGAAGCCGAAAGTTTGTTATACCCGATGGTTGACCCTTGTTCGGTGGTTCAACGCGTTTGACTAACATCGTTCGGTAAATCCGAAGGCTGTTCCATTGACCCTCGTTCTATTTTCGACCTTACGTCCTCACGCAAATTTTGATTGTACTAATATTCAGTTACTTCCCTTGAGATTAAGATTTAGCCTTTTATTTATAATAATAATCATATCTGAAAAAGTGTACCGAAAAATACGCTCAACGAAAATTTAGAATTACGCACCATCGCAGACAATAAGAGAATAAAGTATCGTCAAAACCTGAAGTCATGCAAAAAAAAATTCCATCGTAGAATGTATTCTATTCATGCCATTACCGGCGTCTTCCACTACAAACCATCTAATCTAAAATTTAAAAAGCATTTAAAAACTAAACCTGTCAGAAAAAGGTCCCAAAAAGTTGAAAAAATCTTGGGTTTTTTTTCCAAAAATAAAAACAATATCAACATTTTCAGAAGGAGTACTGATGTCAGTTTTTGTTTCTGTAGATAAAACGGTATATCCAGGGGCACTAGAACGTGCAATCGAATAAACCCGTACGAATAAGCCCCCCACACACATGAAGTTAAAAAAGCCTTCCTTTAAAAAATAAAAACATTTTTAGAAGGGGTCTAAAGGAGTACTGATGCCAATTTTCAAGTCTGTAGACAAAACGGTATGGCCAGGAGTGTAGAACAAAGAAACATACAAACAAATAAACAAACAGACGCACATGTAAAAAGGGATGTAACCCTTCGCCATCTCTGATGGCTATGGTCGTTCAACTTTTTATTGCACTGAGATTTTCAACTGATATTTCTTCTATGGATGTAGTATGCGCTAGAACTTACGCGTCGGTTATACGGCCTCACAGATGATTTGATAAAACTTGGTTACTGATGGGTACAAACTTGGGCCGGTTATTGATCAACCATCAAACCGTGCCAGCTGATTCGACTTACGTGCATAACATCCAATCATCTGATGGAAAAATCAAACAGCACTTTCTCTGATCGTTTGTAATGTGGGGTCCAAAGGCAGAAGGGTCTCTCTCTCTCTCTCTCTCTCTCTCTCTCTCTCTCTCTCTCTCTCTCTTTTCCAACTGTGTGTCGAGACAAGCTGACAGAAAGAACTACTTGATTTTTGGTTTCAAACCAAGCTTTTTGAAATCGTACGCGCTGGTCACGTGAGAATTCAAATTTTTGTGGAAATGTTTCAGCTCATTTGTGGTTTCTAATCTCGATGCCATAAAAAGTTTTTCAAAATTTTCACTGTTCGTATTTTTTCGGAACACCCGGAACAATTTGAAGAAACATCCTGTCCAAGACTGGAGTTGATTTTGTTTTCCCGGTGTAACAACAGCAACAACAACAACAGCAACAACAGGAACATTCCTCATCAATTTTTAAGTATGGAGTTGACTTTGCTTTTCTACCCTAACAATAACAACAAGAACGATCCTCACCAAATCCAGGGGAGTAAACTATTCACCGTTTGTCTGCTTCGTCTCATTAAACCAAACCGATTTATAAAATTAACATTTCCCCGTTGGGATTTCAAATCACTACCAACTGATTGGTTGGCGGTTCTCTTCCGACTGAGTTAAATTGACAAGACTTACGAATTTCAATCTTACAGATACACACGGGCTTATTTCCTTCAAAAAAATAGATATACTTATACTAATATATATATATATAATCTTTTGGCCCCACAAATGGCCTGTCAGACCAACAAACCAGTATGTTTATATCTCCAGGTGTTCCTGATCATGTTTTTGGGACTATAATCTTGAAAAATTGTATGAGAACACCACTAAGCACCACCTGAAAAGTCCTGTTTGTTTTTTTGTTGTTTTTTTTTGTTTGTTTTTCAAAAATGTGCTTTTTGGGGTCTCTATGGTCTTTCTGGACCAACAATGCCCAAATCTTTTGTTCAGATTTTTTTTAGAGCATTTTAGATAAAAGATCTTTGTTGCTTTTTTTTTCAAATAATTTTAAATATCTTTTTTAAATAATCAGTTCTGCTGAATGCATGGGCTACGGTGATTCATTTACACAAGGTACTGATACTGTTGCTTCATTTTCGATGCTATGATTATTTATTTTTGTTCCAAAGCTCCAGGTACGAAAATCCACAGAAGTTCGACGCCTCTTCTCTTGCAGAGTTACCAGTCTTTTGAAAAGTCTCAGTGAGAAAACAGCCGCTTCTAAGAATATCAATACACTGACAGAAAATAGAAATGCAACACCCTGAAGGACGACGTCGATTTTGAACTGAATACAAAGAAAGTCCCATTAGTCCTAAAAAGAAGATAATCTCGATAATCACCCATGGAGCTGAAACGTGGAACCTAATCAAAAGATTAACCCTCAGACTGAGAAGTATGCAATGTGTACATGAAAGAACCATGCTGAACCTCACATGGAGAGATCACAAGACAGCATGATATATCTGGGAAATCATAGAAAAATGACAGAAAATCGATGGATCCCCACAGTATGGATCCCCGGAGATCACATGCATAACCGAGGCCGGTAGAATACAAAATGGAGAGACGAACTAGACAAGTTCAGAAAGTACTGGCTCTGCGACGCCCATGATAGAGAGGTCTGGCGAATCCTGGAGAAGGTGTACATTCAACGACTGATGATGATGATGATGATGATGGTAAGTTTCTGATGGAGTTTTCAAAGTATTTGACTATCGTCTGGCATAATAACTCCCATATTGCGTATTTATCATATCATATATACGAAACAAAAGTTGCTGTAATCATCTTCAGTCGGAATAAAAGTTAGAGTGGAGTTTGACCCTGCCGCAGCCAGGCTTGTTATTTTCATTTCCAATATGCCAGGAAAAATAAATACGAATGACGTAGCTCATCACGCAAATATCGAACGTTCCAAATTAACTTTTATCTCTGACGAAATTTGTACGATAATTGGTTTGCAATTATTTCTCGGCTGGCGTCTCGGAAATCGAACCGAGACAATTCAAAGGCAGACGTTGATTTAATTGGTCGTTTATTGATGAAAAAACAAAAAACAAAAAAAAGATGGAACCGTACACAGTAACTCGGCGTGAAACGCTTTAGAGCGAGGGGTTTGCGTCAGCATTCCACAACGATTACCTCATGCATACCCCCCACCAGTAGCTGGACCGGGGGTGATGTAGAGAGAAATGAGGCAAACCAAACGAGTACAAAAAAGTTGAAAAACAATTTTTCGTACACTCTGAAGAAAACTCAAGTATGCATGCAATAGTGCCATTTTTATTGCTGCCTATCGGTCGGTCCAACTCATCCCCTCCCAAATCTCCGTTCTTGAGGTCAAGCCATGAATAGTAAGAGTCTTTGTTTTGTTGGTAATCCTTGCAAATCAAGCACCAAAAAGACTTGAGTAAATCTTGAAAATGGTTACCTCCCTTCATGGCTGAAAATGGCTGCATTTCCGGCTAATTCTACAGCAAAAAAAAAGTACGCTCGAAAAATCATACGTGGGAACCTGAAATGTTTTAATGTTTGACTATTTTGACTAAAGAAAAGGAGGACTGTGGCTAGTTGGGCACAGGGGCAGGTTGAATCACTTGCTTTAATCTTTGTTCCCACCACTTGATGGCACCGCTGTTAGCCTCATATCCAGCAGAAGAATTTCGCCTTTTTTGCTTCTCCTACCAGATCAGGTAGTAATGCCAGTCGTACGTGTTATAAGTACGAAAGGTTTTGTAGGAGAAATGTTTGTCCACCCTGGTAAGGAACCTCTTCCACCTTGACAATTGAGTGCCCAGTTTATGCTGTATGGTGTGATCGATGATAGCATAGTCTATGTTCAAGAGAAATGACAATAAACAGTATGTATAATTCCACTTCTTCTAACAGGTCAGGTGGTCATTATAGTTCTAAGATCTTACTTACCACTCAAATACATTCCTGTCTGGTTTTAAAATTCATATTTCTCAAATATAATACTATATCAGTATTGTCTGTATCTAGTAGCAAGAGAATTATTTGCTCAATCACATTGAACCAACTATCCCCACTGGTGGAGTAGTTTGGTACACTTTTTTCGATTGTTTAAATGATGATATAATAAATTTGACAAATGTTTAAGATTTAAATGACCCATCCAAAGTAAGTTCCTCTTCCATAGTAACTTTTAGTCATATTTGTTATTTTAATGAATTTATTTCACGGTAAGTTACTGTCATCTTAGTGGAAAATGTACCAACTAACCTCGGCCTCCCCTAGGACATTTAGTTTCACGATAGCCTTGATATCTGATTAATACGTTCTTTAAAAAGATCGAAAAACAAATTACGGACTTTTATTTTTATCATTGTGTCTG
Source organism: Thysanoteuthis rhombus (assembly GCA_963457665.1). Lineage (NCBI taxonomy): Eukaryota > Metazoa > Mollusca > Cephalopoda > Oegopsida > Thysanoteuthidae > Thysanoteuthis > Thysanoteuthis major. The sequence goes on along the minus strand of OY735206.1, from coordinate 9,140,840 downwards.
ATATACTTTTGATTTATTTTCCTTATTGAATTAATATCTGATCAATGTTAAGTTTGCTCGAAAAATCATACGAAGGCTCGATTAATTAATTGATATTTACATTCAATTTTAATAGATATATATTTTTTTTAAATCTTAATAATCATACTTTCTATTTATTCTCACTATTGTGCAATGCATTGTGTAATTATACTTTGGGGAGCTTTTGTCTGAATTTTCGAGCGTTCCAACATTATAGCAATGAAGTTAGCAGGGAATGAAAAACAAAAGAATCCAACCACTTCCAGTCATTTTTTGCCATAAAGGGTGGTAGAACTTTTCAATATTTACACTTTTTTAGTGCTGGTTTGCAAGGATTATCATTTTGTCTTTCTGAATTCTATAAAGAATAATAAATGGTTGTGTCGAAATTATGGGAGATAGATATATAGATATCTCTGTCTTAATATACTGTGAAAAAAAATGATATATCCCGAAAGAGAAGTTTTTGAGTTGAAGATAAAAAAATTGAAATAAGTTTTTTTCTGCGAAAATTGTCACACGCTCAATTGTCTCAAGCTCAATTGTCTCACGCCCAATTGTCCCTTCGAATGCATTTATCTTTATTTTCAAAACTGTCAAATATTTTGTTCTAAACAAGTTTGAGTGTAACAGTATTTTATGTAAAAAAAAAAAAAAAAATTCAAACTCGGAAAAAAATTTTTCACGTCAAAATATAACCGTTTAAACTTCTTCCTTTTTGTAGGGGTGCAGTCGGTCTTTTCACCTCCACTGATATACATGATAGTAAATGTAAATTTTAGGACAAAACCCCCAGCGGACGAAATTAGCAACGCCAGTTCCAACACAACGGACAAAAATACTTCAGTGGAAAAATCCTTTGAAACGTAGCGTAATTAAAACATTATATTTTTACATTCTTTTTTTCAATTTTCAACATTATCTTCGTGTGATTGAAAACACAAATGATAAAAGGTGTAGAATAGATTCGTCAATTGTCCTCCACACAATAATTGCTCGCCCAATTGTCACCTCACATTTAATCTGGTCATGACTGAGACAAGATGAGATGGATTCCTGTGAACATAAAATCTCAATCAGAGTTCGAACTCGATTCGCTGATTCCATTGTCCACGCCGATAACTTTTAGACCACTCGCCCCTCCATGCCCAGAGTAGATAAATCAGAATTGATTTGGCACTGAATTCTGCATGTCATATTACATAGTTATATAATTATGAATATTTTATTCTTGGAAAAGGTTATAAGTGAAACCATCTGCCTCAAATCTTGGATGCTGACTCAACAGTGGAAGATCGACTTGAAATTGTAAACATTCTGAGTTTTGTTGTGGATGAATTTTTTTATTATTGTTATTATTTTATTACAAGACCTTTTCAAGAGCAAATTAAAATGAAACAAGCAAATTTTAAAAAAATACGGCAACCGAATTTCAAAGTACGACAGAACAGCAGCAGCTAATTGTGTCTGTCGAAGAGTTACCCATCTTGCAAAATAGAGCACGAACGTTAAAATGTACCCATTCCAAGAACGAAGGGCGTACGCCCCACAGAGGGTATTTGGGTGTGAAGAGCGAAGAGCGACCCGTGGCTCAAAACTTTTGTTGAAGAATAACTGATTAATTTCTAATTATACCATACAATTACTTACTAACCGTCAAACTCCAATACAAACCTGGAGTTGACTTTGTTTTTCTACTATAACAAGAAGAACAAAAACAATCCTCACCAAATTTACAAACGATTGGTAGTCCGAAATTTTATCTTACAGATACTCGATAGCCTATTTAATTTTGATAAATAAATACATTTATACTAAAAAAATATATTTTATCTATTATCTTTACAACACAAAAGTTGCAGTAATCATCTTCAGTTGGAATTGAACTTGGAATGGAGTTTGAACCTGCAGCAGATTCTATAGTGACTAATGCTTAGCGAATAAACATTTGTAGCTCTAAATTAAGTCATGTTAAGGCTTAACTGATTAATTCCTAATTATACAGTATCATTATTTATCAATTTTACCATAGATTCTATAATAACTAATTTTCTTATATATAAAAACAATGAGGTGATTTCTTTGTTGTTACTAAATTCCGCACAAAAAAGAAATTACAAAACTTTAATAATTTCCTTTGAGTTCATACAACAGTATTATCTAACGAAGAATTTGACAAATGAAATTATCTTTTCATAGTAAGGAGGACATCGGTTTTTTGAGCTGTCAAGATGGGAGCATGGAGCAAAAAAGGTCCACTGGTGTACAGGAGGCGCGAATGCGATTCAGTTTAAGGCTTATACAGATTGAGTAACTCTTATTCGGAACTTTAGAAATCGAAATGTTCCCAAATCCGAAAGTTTTCAAAAAGCCGACATGGAGTCACAAGTGGAAAATTCCACCTCTGATTTCGCAGTAGTGCGATTCAAAGACGAGAGACGAGGCCGATTTCCAAGGCATTTAAGTCATCCTGGCAACAGTAATAGCTGGGTTATCTCTGTGTTACTATAGTTCTACGTTTCTAAAAATGTGAAATTATATTTACATCATCAAGGGTGAAAAACGAAAAACGAAACAAGTCTCAATCAGAACAAATTACTGTCAACACCAGATCTCCATACATTAATTAGTTTTTTGTTTGTTTGTTTGTTGTCGTTTTTTGTTGTTGTTGTTATTTTGCCTTTTTTCTATATATTCTCTCATCTTTGCAGAGATAAGTGATGTGTTCAAGTTTACTATGTATATGGAAATATTCTCAAAAATCCGAAATCCGAAAAAAATTTGGTCTTGGGCATTTCGGATATCGGATACTCAACCTGTATTTTATAAAAATTTAAAAAAAAACCTGAGTTAAAAATCACGTTGAAGACGATACTGTCACAGCTCGACCTAGACTGTCCAGATAAATGTTTTAATCAATAGTAGTTGCAGTAGCAGTAGTGATGATGATGATGATGATGATGATGATGATGATGATGATGATGAATCTGTCCTCTTTGGAACATTTTGAGAAAAATACTCTCAAGGCTCCACATTCAACTTACAGACTGAAGAACCGGTATACATATCGTGCGTAATAATAATAATAATAATAATAATAATAATAATAATAATAATAATAATAATAATAATAAAAAACAGGTCTGATTGGTCTCTCACTAGAAATCTTAAAGGGACCAATTCTTTTAATGGCATGCCAGGTTGAGGGTGATCAATTAAAAAATTGGAAAAAGAGGTAATTGATGAATGAGTTAGGAAAACAAGCCTGAATGCTGTCGGATACTAACTAGGAGACTGATTTACCATAAACTTACATTGCAAAATGACCATCCCCCAATGCTTAAACTGTCAGCCCTCGAGCTCCGTTTGTACGTCCTGTACGTGTGATGTGTACATAGTCAGCCAATCAGCTAGACGGGTTTAAAAACTGAAGAAACTTATGTAGACAATTTTGTGACAGTTTTGGTTGACGGTCTCTAATGTCCATGCATATGATGTATAAATAATCAAATTTCTTCTTTGTTTGTCGCTGACGCATCTCATTGGTTAAGTTACCTTCCTTTTATGACATAACAATGGATATTAGTCATAGAAACACTCAAGACTATGTTTGAACATCACACGTTGAAACAACTTGAAATAAGTTAAGACAAAAAAAAAGCACTAAAATTTGGATACTTGAATTATTAAAAAATATAGTGTCCAATAGAATAGCTTTAGGCTCCTTTGTGCCGATCCATACATAAATAACTTTTTGGACGGGTATGTGCTAGTATATATATATATATATATATATATATATATATATATATATATATATATATATATATATATATATATTAGGTGAAAGGGTGGAGGAGGGATATAGAAACAGCAACCGATTTAATAAAAGCTTTTCTTATCTCTCTGTGATTTGAGGAATCTCTGTGCGTGCGTGTGTATGCACAGGCACCCCGAGATAACTCGACAACTGGCTGTGGTATGGAGTTGATATTCGCCAAATAAGTTGGTCCTTGCACCGGACATTGTGGAACCGAGTCCTTTGGATTCACCTCGATTTGAGGCGGGAAGTTCAATTTACAATGATGATTTATCGTGAAATGGATGTAGTGTTTTGCCCGAATATACTACTACGTCACCAGCGTTCACAGGCGTGGGTTTTAGATGGAAAATGTTTGGATAGTATGGAGAGAGAGAGAGAGAGAGAGAGGGGGGGAGACGGGAGAAAGAGACGGGAGAGAAAGAAAGAGAGAGAATAGGTTTTTTATCGAATTTTTCTGTGGGAGGAGATTGAATCAAATTATAGTTAGATGACTTGACGGCATTTTTTTAATTCTGTTTTGATTGTTATTAGGATTAACGACGATATTTCTGTTTTGATTGTTGCTGTTAATGACAACATAAACAAAAAACAGCATCTCCTGCCCCTTTTGATCAGGCATGCCCCAGTATTATGAAATGAAGCAAAAATTGATTAATTCAGTGAATAATGAATAGACTTAGTGCTGAGGCCTCAAGTCTATTTTTATCTGACCTCGCACTTCATTTTAACTCATTAACTGGTGTTAATCAGACAGACAATTAAATGATGGCAGACCAGAAACGTTTTTAGAAAAAAGGTTTTCATAGACTTTTTTTAACTGATCATCTTTTTGAAAAATATCCCACTTCAACCTCCGTTCCGACTGAAGATGATTATTGCAATTTTGATGTGTATGAATAACAAACTTTTGAAAAATAAAAAAGTATATATCCATTTGTGTGTAAATGTATTATTTATTAGTATGAAATAGGCCCGTGTATATCCGTACGCTTATTTTTTTTAATACCTAAGAGTTGTCAATTTAGCTTAATCAATAAGAACGCGTGCTGGTAATCAATTGAGTCGTGGGTCCAAATCACGATATTGCATCATTATTACCGTCTTCAAAGTTGACTAAAATCGGCTATACTTTTCCATTTCTAGCTAACCTTATTGCTAAAATGTTATATTTTCTCATTTAAAGCCCACTCATCGAATAAAATAACCATACACTAAGACTCCAAGACAAATTATTGATAAAAGTTGTACACTTACTTAAATTTAAACCTAAGGGAGACCGAAGACATTCACATCAAGTTTTATTCCTCCATTCAGAAACACCATATGCACAGTTACACCCCCCGCACGCATAGACACACAATGACACCAGGAGGACAGAAGATACATTCAACATCTGCAGTTGCATTTATTGACGTATCGGTTTACACCCCTCTTTTTGGTGAGGGTTGTTCTTGTTCTTGTTACAAGAGGAAAACAAAGTCAACCCCAAACTTCGTACTGAAGTTTGACAAAACTTTTTTTTTTCATTCCATTGCTCCGAAATCGCTGATGAACTGTTTTCTTCTTCATTTCATTGGTGAGAACCTACCTGCCTACCTACCTAGAAAGTCAGCATTCCAAACCCTGTTATTTTTTATACCTGGGCTGGAGAACTAACCTCCGGCGACGCCAGGAAATACGCAACTTTCTCAACCACGAGGCAGATCCATCACTCAAGGCTCGTGTAATTTATTAAAATTCATTACAATGTCTAGTTAGTCACTCATTAGAAACCGTTTCGTTACCAGCGTCTTTTGGTAGCTTGCAGTGTTTGGGGTGATCAATTAAAAAAAATTGGAAATTAGGTGATCGATGAATAAGTTAAATTTCTCGTCTTTTGTTAGGCGATGATCACTAAAAAAGAGGCCTGAATTTTCAAAAACAAGCGTGAACACTGCCGGACACAAACACAACCTAGGGGCCAAATTAGCATAAACTTTCATCGTAAATTGAACCCCCACACTGAAAACCAATTCAAGTGATGAATTTTCAAAAAACGAAAGATGCATTCTTTTTGAAATAACAAGGAGTAAAAGAGAATATCCAACCAATCATATTTTGATGCTTGTTTGTATTTTTATAAGATATTTAAGCAACAGCAGCTTTTTAAAATCCGTCGATGGACATAGACCTTTCCCAAGATCCACCAGTTCTCTCGCCCCTGAGCGTCATGGTACCAATACCTTCTTTGTACTTGTTTAAATTATCACGTCATTTTACTTTTTTACTAGCCACAATTTCGCACATGATCACGATGAATCCACGCTGTGAGTCTTGATATCCAGAGCTCATTTGACATTATTGTATCATGGCTTGCCCATTGCCATTTGAGTTTTTTTGCTTTTTCGTCTTTAGATGCGTCCGCTCATCTCAATGATGCAATTTTCAGTCAGTTGGTTCCATTTATGTCAACAACAGAACGAGGCAATGAGGAGAATGTGTGACGTCACCAAAAGAACATCTCCTCTGATCAATAGATGACGTATCAAGCGTTTGTATTTTTACGGTGTTGCCAAATATAGTTAGCTAAGACTATCATCAAAAATGGCTAAAATCGGCTAAACTTTTCGATTTCTAGCTAACCTTATTGCTAAAATGTTATATTTTCTTATTTAAACCCCACTTATCAAATGAAATAACCATACACTAAGGCCCCAAGACAAATTATTGATAAAAGTTGTACACTTACTTGAATTTAAACCTAAGGGAGACTGAAGACATTTGCAACAAGTTTTATCCCTCCATTCAGAAGCACCACATGCACAGTTAGACCCCCCACACACATAGACACACACTGACACCAGGAGGACAGTAGAATACTTCATAGTGTGTCTGAAAAGCTACTCAAAATCTAGGAAAGTGTGGCTGCAGAGCTAGATGTGCAAATCCAGGGCAGATAAAGATTGCACAGTTGGGGTAATTTTTACGCATGCCACAACAGTGATTGTGAATGAATTTTCCTTCAAGGGAGGGAGGGCTTTCCTGAAGCCGGCGGATTTTTTTTTTCTTGGAGCCAGCAGAATTGTAAGAAGTCCATTTGTTGTGTCACCTTGAGATGTCTGTTTTCAAAAATCATTTTTTAAAGTTTTAAAGTTTATTTGCGGACGTTTGTGTTTTGTTTTGTTTTTTTAAGTTTTAAAAAGTTTATTGGCTTTATCATTTTGGGATGTCGGTGCACCTCTCAGGAAAAACAAGGCCACTGTTTACATTTAGTGGAGTGTGACAAAAATAAAATTTTAAAACAATAGCAGTTTTGTAAAATAAATATGTGTTCAATAAAAGTTTGTTGCATTGTAAACACTGTCTATCAGTAGAATATGAAGAGATTGAATATCATCTGTAATATCTTGACTCAAAATAGGCCTATATACTATACGCAATCAAACAGAACTCAATAATACTCTCTTATTATTGTGTGTCAATAAATGATACTACAATATTATTACAAAACAATACATATATTCAGAATACTATGCCCATCGAGACAAAAAGCAAAAGTTAATTGGTGAAATTTGATCTAATTTTAACTTGTTGCAACCGTCCCTGATTAGAGTCGGGGACAGTTGCAACATCTGATTTCTTCCATTCAAATAGATATTATGAATGATATGTCAAATGCAAGTTTAATAAATAAACATTTAGCTGGTTTAGTCCAAACAGTGTCTAAGTAACTGAGAGAAACGCCAAAAATGTTTCAGCCGTCCAAAGTCTCCCCATCTGATTGTTTTTTTAATAGCCTGATTTTCGAATGAAACACCCTTACTTTCCACTTTCTAATGCTACTACTACCATGACTAGTAATGCTACCACTACTTCGTTTAGAATCCCGTTGAAATCGGAACTCACAGATGTGGACGTAAGGATGGTGGACGCTTCGTTGAACTTATGATTCTTTTTTTGTGATATCTCTTATTTACATTGGTTTAAATAAAGCGCCGTTTGACATTGCACTTGATTGGTGGACTTTGTTCTGACTTTTGATCAAAGGATATGAAATTTATGAATTATATGAGTGTTGAGTTTCAGTTTTTATGGCCTTGTGTAATTACTGGCCCGGTACAGGTTGGCTTTTTATTGTCTTGTTTTCTGCAATTTCAATACGTTTATATTACTAGGGCAATGCCCGTTCCCAAGGTACGTGTTTAAGAAGGCCGGAATATTGTGAGTGGAGCAGACTACCATAATTGTCATGTAAAATGATTTTCCGTCCGTCGTACGAAACTACAACTCCGAAGTATTTCAGTTACTTCTCTTCAATGTTACCAATTTGAATATTTTTTATCTATATTTAGATCTTTTGCCAATTTGGATATTTTTAATCTAAATTTATGTCTGTTGCTAATTTAGATATTTTATATCTAAACTTAGGTGAATAGTTTTAGATAGAAGATTTATCATCTGTAATTTTTACTTATTTTCATTAGATTTCTCGAGAACTGCAGATCAAAAAAACTTCAAACTTGACACTGCACTACACTTTATGTGCTGAGGGACACATCTGGCAAATATCAAACTTTGGTCTGGAGTTACAAACGGAAAAGTTTCAAAATACCATGTCTTTTAACAGCATTTGCATTTTCCTCAGACAAAGATCCAAACATCAGACAACTTGGGTGATAAACACGAGTTAGAAGATATACAAGACTGACCGTTCGGGAAAGGGGTTGAAATGTTTTGATTCACTAAGATCCAATTGTTGTTAACTCGTGTATGCCTACGAGCCTATACTTAATCCACCCTAAACAAATTGCCATAGAAAATATAATTACGAAAAAAAGGCGGATCAGATTACATACCAACACTCTCAAGATGATAAGAAACATGCTCTCAGATTTTTTTTTTTCTACAAATGAATTCATATTACCATGCTAATATGTTTTCATTTACCCCATATTTCAAATTACAACATCTGACTTCAGGCGTGAATGAGTTAAAGTGAAACCCTAAACTAACATCATGAATTGAATTTCTAGTCAGAAAGAAAAAGAAAACAACTTTTTTCTCTCTCTCTCTCCTCGCTGTCGTACTTTAAAGTTATGGGCGTCGACCATTTTCTGAACTAGCAGAATTGCCCTAGGTATTCATTAAGCTCTGTTTAATCAGGTACACAACTGTAAATGTTAGACACTCAATCAAGGGCCAGATTTAGATCTTGGGGACCCAGGGCAATTCAGATTCGCTGGACCCTCATACACATCAATTAAAATACATGGCAAATCACAACATTTACACACCAAGGTCTGTTTATTGCATGTAATTGGAACTGACAAGTTATGCATTAATAGAAAGGTTGAAAGAGTCATATATCTGGAGTGAATATGTGTATACATATAAATACATGCAAAACTCCAAGTAGATTTTTAGGTAAGACAAATTTAATTTCGTAACCCATACTCCAAGTACAGTAAATCCGAATTTGAGTCATTTTGATAATTTATTTAAAACAATTGAAGGCGTTATAAGGAAATAAATTCCAAGCAATAATTATTTTTTCAATTCATTTCTAATTTTTTAATTACGATATTTTTGTGTAGAGGAGGACTAGGGCAATTTGCTCTTTTGCCCCTCCCCCATGAATCGGGCCCTGCAGTTAATGAGGATAAAACCCATTACACTACTACCAGACCTTCTTACTAGCCATTGGGCATCGGTGAAAGGACAGGTTGCTAGCCCTATCTACCCGAACCTCCAGTGAGAACAGGATGTGACACAAGGTAAGTTTCATGTGGGGGTACCACATACGCGAACGTGTGGGTAGGAACACTTCAAAAAATTTCTTTAGTTCTCGCAACTATTGTCGGAAGGACATAAGAGCGTTAGTTATGACCACAAAGAGTAATGCCACGCCTTTAAGAATGGCAAAAATGCTATAACATTACATCTGCGTCCGTCTGGTCTAAACTGTCCAAAACTTCGGGGCAATTAAAGGCTAATTAGTTAGAACCAGGTCGCGGGCATTCACCACTTTAAGAAACTCAGTTACACGCCTATTTTTGCGTTTACGAGAAGAAGAAAAAATGTGACAAGACTGACTGCTGCAGGGTCAAATTCCACCCCAACTACTATTCCAACTGAAGATGATGTCTGCAACTTTTGTATTGGATACATCATAAATAAATAAAAATTATTTAAAAAAACATTATTTTTTGTAAAAATGTATTTATTCATTTGAATGATTTGTTTATGAGTATGATAAATTTTGGGGCTATCAAGGACTTGTCAATTAAGCTCAATCTGGAAGACAGTCTCTTGTCAATGAGTTGGTGGTGAGTTCAAGTCAACTCCAGTTTTGGAATTTGACAAAAGCAAAAATTGAGTTTGGCATTTGCTTAGCAGCGAGCCGTTTCCTACACACCTGAACCTCTGACAACTCAGCCTAACATACCATCAGCATCATTTTGGCGGTTTTCAATTGCTTAATGGCCTACCGAGGTGAACAGCATTCAAAATTCTGGCCTAAACTTGAATTCGAACACCAACCACTGGCGCCAGTAAGAATATGCAACTTTGTCAATCATGGGACTGTCTATCAAAGAAGTTTGAGATTGTCGCCATCCCTGGGGGTAATTGTTTGGATGAGGTTCGCAAAGAAAAAAGGAATAAGTAGCATAGACACTGTACATGATATAGGCGTAAATTTCACAGATAATTTGGATCAAATAGGAGACAGTTTACTCGTGTGGAGAAATACTGTTAAAAATGTCAAAAAAAGATTTGATAATTTTATATTGATTTTAACTGTACATTCTTATAAGTGTTACAAAATGAAAAAAATATTTTTTCTGTTAATTGTAATTCCAACCGTAACTGTAACTTATATACTTTGTAGTTCAGTCTATTAAAATCAACCTTCAGTTTAACGGATTCCGGCATAACAGTTTTCGGATTTAGCGGACACTTTAATCGCGCATGCATTGTACACGGTAAATTCGTTCTCAGCTTTGACAGCATGTACATCTAAATTTAGACATTTGTCCTGCATTTAGATATGGCAAATCGTTTTTAAATATTGGATATCAGGTGAGATATTTTTAATGAGACTCAAATATTTTTAGATTCTTTTTGCAAAATTTTGATATGTAAGACCTTTTGGTAAAATCTTGATATTTTTAGATATTGTATTTGATAAAGTTCAGGCCCTGAATTTTAAAATTTTAACAATCATCAAAATGTCAAAGATTTGCTAAATCCCCAGTATGACACTCGCTTGTTGTGTTGTGGTTTTTTTTCCTCAACTTTCAACAACTTATAAGTAAAATGGTGGGAGGAAAACCTTTTACCAACTAAAAATACTAAGATATACTTTCGAGATAAACTAATAAATTTAGATGTAACAGATGAAAGTATATTTCAAGTTAATCTACGCAACATTTTTGACAGTAAAAACCTGGCATCAAAAATTGGGATCTCATTTGAGTTCGTTTGTGTTAATGGCATATTTATTTCATAGCAAATTGTTTCTTATAAAACGAATTTTGTTCTACTGTTAGATAAAACACACTTTACTTCGAAATAAACATCAGTCTCATAGCAATTTTATATTTCCTATTACTCTACTATTTTAAATATGTACCAAATGTGGCGGGTTGTAAGAGAAGGTGATGCAGAGAAACAATTTATTACTCTAATTTCCTACACTTAATTTTATTAGTGTTATTCGTAAATATTCTTTGGGACAAACGAATGAATTTACGTGTGACAAATCAGAATAATTTTTTTTTCAAAATTAGTCTGCGTAACGTTTTTTTTTTTTTTTTTCAGTGTGGGGTTAAGATTCATTTCTTTGAACCTCGCAGTTCTCTATGGGAATTTGCTTCTCTTTCATTTCCATTTTTAGGTACTTTCAATCCAATATACCCTAGACTCCAACCGGAAATTCGTTGGTTTTTAGAAAAGAGGTCTTTAGAGGGTTTTAAAGGGAGTGATCTATTTACAATGTAAATATAACAAGGCTAAACTGGACACTTGCTTTCTGCTATTTTTACGGAGCTTTGGCTTACATGATTTATTTTTTCAAATAACCTTACTACGACATAAATTCGAAACTTGACATTTCTCAAAAATGAATAATTTCCCAACGAAATGAACGTTAATCATTCGAAACATCTAAATTAAGAGAAAAATGACTTCCATATTTTCACTTTACAGTCATTAAATTTGGGGTTAGTTTTTTTATATTATTTTACATAGAATGCAGAGAATGAAGGCTAAATATGCAGTGTATTTTTAGATGAATTATAGATAATTTCCTGGAACATCTAGATGTATTTGGATATTTTTTTGCCTCAATTTTGGATAATTTTCAGATAATTTTCTGAAACAATTAGATACTTTTGTATTTCTTTTGCTTGTTTTGATTTAGCCATACTTATATCATTTATGATTTCTGAATGTTTATTTTTATTCCGTGCGAGCAAAAATTAACGATTTCTTTTGGTGAATTTTGCCGACTTGTTCTGTTTTATAATTCAATAAATTTGTATTCTATATTGTGTTAAAGCTATTTTTGCTTTAAAATATTTGAAAATGGTAAAAAAAAAAAAAAAATATGCTTTCCATGTAGCATCCGATTTAACAGACATTCAAAATTCACAGACAACTGTCCACCTTTATTAGTCCGTTAAACCGAGGGTTTAGTGTAGTTTCAAATGGTCACGTTTTCTGCTTTCATTTGTTCCGTGATTCGTAGTTACTTCCCCTTTTTTTCGAACCTCATCCAGACAATTACCTCCCTGGAAACAACAACTAAAATTGACTACCATCTTTATATTTGGATGTGCAGGTTAGTCAAACGGGGGAACGGCATTGAGAATAGACTCTTCAAACTCCGGCTGAGACTGCTTGTATTGATTTCGCCCTAATATTCTTGGGAAAGATATGAATCCATATTTACTCATAGTTATGAGTAAAATAGTAAAATAGTGCAGAGTGAAGTGAGTGACGCCACTTCAGGTGCTTGTCACCACTGTCTAATTAGCAGATCGTAAACGGGCCGAAATGTGGATTCCAGGTAGGATCGGCTGAAGTCGTAGCCAGCGTAAAAGGCACTACTGACTAATTAACATATTCTATAAGTTGGGACCACCAGAATCGAATTCAAATGTCTCTCCTTAATAATTTTTCTTTTCAGTGAGAAATCGTCGACCAAAACTGTCTACATAGTTTTCTTAGCGATGGGTTCAATTTACAATGAAAATTTATGGTAAATTGGTCCATAGTGCTAGTCCGGCAGCGTTCACGCTCGTTTTTGTTTCTCTGTTTTTTTGTTTTAAATTCAGATCAAACAAAAGGCGAGAGAAGTAACCAATTTATTGATCAGTCTTTCTTTTTCTTAAGATTAGTTGATGACCCCTAACATGGCATGCTACTCAAAGTTATTGAACACGTGACGGTTTCAATTATCTAGATCTGCTTTTGTTTTTGTTTTTGTTTTTTTTCGGTTGCCAACTCATGAACCCGAATCCTTTTCTTTCTAAAATCGAATCAGGCTTTGCCAAGTGAGTTATTTTGAGTTCTGAGAGAAATCGCTTTTAATGGTGCAAGGGAAGTAGATTCGATTTTTTTTCCTCCAGAGTTACTTCCCTTGAATTCTAATCAATATTCTTTAATTACCGCTACCCACGACGGATCGGGCTAATCAATGTTGCTGGGTTTAGGTATTCATGTCTTCTGATATTCATATCTACCTATTTAGATTTCACCCAGCCCTTTACTGTTCATAAAAGAAACTTGAAATTTTTCTGCACACGCCCCTCTCAAATGATTAGGGAAAATGTTTTAAATGTTTTTCCCTCTAAAATGGGTTTTTAGAGGGGGATTCAATATGTGATGTGAGTTTATGCTATTTTGGTAGTTCCCGCTTATTTTTGGAAAATTCAGACTTTTTTTTAGCCATCACAGCTCGGCTAAAGGCAAGAGAAGTAACTTTTTTATTGTTCACCCCCAACACAGCATGTTTTGGTATTCCAGTGGAAATTCATAATTTCCCTTGAAATGCCAATTTATTTATTTTAGTACAGCACAAGGTAAAAAAAAAGGAGAAAATTAGAATAGGAAGATTGCATAACACTAATTATACCAAGTGATAAGGATCTGCTTGTCTTTAACAATCAGTATTCAAAATCCTAGCATTTACCTGGGCCTCAACATCAACCACCGACTCTGAGGGTCGAAGATTAGCTATTGCATAATTCAATAAAGCAGTGCTTTCTAAACTTCTTGTATTTGGGACACTTTTTAAAAATGAAAATTTTTACGACACTTCACTAAAATTTTTTTCAGCCAAGTCAAATATATAGTCATCCCTGCAGTTCAACTGATTCAGGAGAAGTATCATTAAAGAGATTCGGTGATTGCAAAAAGTATCTGATACATTTCAAAAGGTTCAGTTTAACATTCTTATACACACTTTCATATTTTAGTATTTTTTAATCTTTGGTTCATGTCAATTTTGAGGTTTTATAACAAAGTCAAAATGAACTTCTCAAAATATTTTTTCATTAAATTCTTGGATTAGTTTTTACCTTCATTCTAATTTTAGTGAGACTTGGGTAAAAACTTATACTTTTTTTTTAAAAATGTGTTACAATACTTCATCCAATAATGATAAAAATAATTATAATGACGATTGATTCAATAAGACTAATGGATCTCTCATGTGATCAAAAAAAAAACATGGCACTGATGTGGGACTTCACCTATGGTGATGGCCTCACAAACTATACTAAACCAGCCGTGGTTCTGGGTTAGTAAAAGAAGGCAACAAGTCGGAATTTCGTTTAAATGTTTTATATAGAATATTGATTATCAATATCTCTGGAGACGGGAAATGCCTATTTGCAGTTGAAAAGAGAGGAGGCCAATTTTCATCTAAGTCAAACTGACGACTGGTCTCTCATGTCACGAACGGTAGTCTACTGAATGGTAGCAGCGGTTGACGGTTACGAAGGGCAGCGTCTAACACGAGAGAGACTGGCAGCGATTCTCTTCTCCAAACCCAATTTTACTCTCTGCTCTGTTACGAAAATCCCTCCTATTTAAGCCCTTGGTATCAACACTGTATTTCTTTGTAATTGACTCCCTTTCTTTCTTTTTCCTGTTATCTCGGTCCTTCCAGAAAATCCCAAATATTGACCCTCATTCATCTCGCGACGCAAGTCCGTCCAAGATCATAAATTAGTCTCCCCCTCTCTCAAGGACTCCGCAAATAACTTTTCTTTCATAAGCTTTACTCTTTCTCTCAAGACCCCAGACACTGGCCCTTATCTGGCCTTGTTTTTGAAACCCAGGGAAATGACAGAAGATATTAAATTGAGAAAGTGCAGGTGATTCAACTTCCTATAGTATCTCAGAAAACACATCAAGCCCTTATCTGGTCATTGAATCGGGAAGAAAACTTTCTCTAAAAGTATTTGTTTTTGCAACCCAAGGATTTGACATTGACACCAGATTGAAAAAGCACAGGTGACCCAACTTCCTATGACATCTCGAAAAACACATTATCCCTTTTAACACAGATAACTCCTTTTGTAATAACAATAGTAATTACTGGTAATAACCATAGTAATTTTTTGGTAACAGCCATAGTAATTTTCAGGACACGGGGGACTCCTGGCCCCCTAGTGTTACACTGAGAGTCGGTAGCAGCAAGGGAGTTTAAAAATATGAATCAGCTTCTGCTGATCCATGAAAGTCTTAGTGGATGTTTGATGCAACAAGGATGAGAGTTCAATTCCCACCAAAGGCTTACTGTCTATTTCTGTTTGTGCTATTATTCATTGCTGTAGAATCAATGACCTGGAAAAATATTTTTTAAATGTATATCAGAGATTTTTCACACCCACAGTATACAAAATCAAACTTGATTTCACCTCACACCACAAGATCATCAGCAACAAACTTGATTGTCAAGAAATACAGTTTGGAAAGCTACGAGAGCCCAAATACTTTTTGCACATTCATTTGCTAAACATTGCTTAGTGTGTGGCACAAATCCATTAAACCGATTTCAATTCGCAATAGAGATTTGACATTTACTAAACACTGCTCAGAAGGGCAGAAGGTTAAATGGTGGGTTGGGATGGGGTCAGAAGATCGTGTTGTGCCAGTCTTCCAAATGGAAAGGGCGTGTCCACCTTTCCTTCATCAGACACCGATTGCCAAACGATAGTGCCATTGAATTTCAAGGCCGAGTTGTCAATTTCAGTCGTACATAAACAAATTACAGGCTTTCAAAGTTAAAAAGTGCACATAATCTTGGCGCCCTTGAAAAAGAATGCTGAGTGCTAAAGGTTGAAAATCATTTATTTTATTAGACGAAGTATTGTAAAACATCATTAATTTTTTTGCTATTTATCGTCTCGATGGTCGTTGCTTCTTATCGCAACTAAATCCAAGCTAGATTCCCTACAGCAGCATGTAAATGAATTAACAGCGCAGATCAAAATGAAGAATAAGTTCCAGGTGAAAATTGAACTCACAACCCCCAATACTGAAAAGTGGCTGGTTTAATCCACAACCTTTCTCACCACTGAACTTCTGGGAGTCAGAGGCAAGCCAACAGTCGTACATTAAGCACACCACTCTCTGGCATAGAGGTTTCATGGGTTCGATTCACTTTATCTCAGTCTGTGTTGATTTATTTACTCACTGCCAAAGGGAACCCAGCCAGAGTTACAATAAGAAGCAACTACAATTATGATGAAAGTGAATCGTGGTTAAAAATTCAATTTGAAAAAAGATTTACGCCCACACACAACACACAATGAGAACTCCTTTTTCTTTTCTTTTTTTAATAATGTTTTATTACAAAAGCCAAAAAGATGAATTGCTCCAGTGGATAAGAACTCAGTGTAAATAATGATGAATGAAATTCTTGCGATTAAGAAAAGGAATGTTGAAGAAATTAATTTGACAGGGTTGCACCCAGGGGTGAAATAAGAGTGAGCATTCGTTCTAGCAGACGTTTTTGTTTTTTTTTTCAAATCTGTTGAAAGAGTTTCTTGGACAATTGAACTCCTTTTTAGAGCTGTTAACTCAGTATCAGCCAAACCATTCTATGGCCTTCTTCTGGTGCACTACCTGAATGTGATGGATGGTAAACAGAAACTTTTTCCTCAAATGGTAGCAACACACAACGTGAGGTTCGGGTGTTTTCTTCTCCTTGTTAGGCCTGGATTTCCATACCTTGTCTCTATTGAGTAGTGGAAGCCATATTTATCTGTTGACTGACAGTATAAGTCAGACAAGTGTGGAATTCAACTCGAAAAGGATTTCTGCCACATAACAGTTCAATGATCCAAAACTCTTCAGAAAACTATAAACATTTTTTTTTTTTTTTTTAAATCAGTTTTGCAATCAGTAATGGTAATCTTATTCCAAATGAAACTTGACAGGGGAAAAAAAAAACGAAAAAAAAACGAAAAAGTCACGAAAACATTAAAAAAAATTATACATCACAATAGATAAACAAAACCTGTTCATGTCCTTAAATTTGGGTCTCGTATTTCAAATCAGCATTTTAACAAAGAGAAAACTGTCCAATGATCTATATATTATAATGATTCAATTTCTGCATATTTGTTTACCATAACACAAAAAAAACATTACCTTGAGTGGAATTTTTGTCGTGTTTATTTTGCACAATATCATTAAAATACTCTGACTTGGAGAATTAAGTAATTTTCTGTCCAATCAGGCCACTGGTTTCTGAGTAATTTAATTGAGTATAAATTAACAAAAGAACAAAAAAATAATAATTTCAGTCCAAGGGAGATAACTCAGGGTCTATTGACTGCTAACTAAAGTTCTTGATAAGAAAAGAGGAATAATTATCTAACAATAATTCATCAAATATTTGTCTGTCCATCATTGGAGAAGAAAAGCTTAGGTTATGGCCACCAAATTTCATGTGGTTACTTATTTGAAACCAGAACATGTTTTTTTGTATATCTATCTTTGAGATTTTCTTCATTTGCACTCTTCCCAATAATCATGATCTGATTTCCATTCATCTATCTCTGTTCTACTAAGTCTGATCCCATTTTTTCTGTACATGACCTTTTTGAAGCCAAAAATGGTGCTTTGTAGCCAGATGTATTGAGTTAAGGTACTCCTAAATGAAGAAAGTTTTGATCTCTTATTGGGGTGAAAGGTTCTATTTCCGCCTTCTGCAGGAACTAGCTTGAAATCCTTCACGTAGGACAGGTTTTCAGTTAGTAACAAAACAAAAAATAAAAATACCTGAAATATCCATACCTCACATAAATGAATCATTGTAGCATGCTCATGTACCAGAACAAATTATCTTGAAAAAAAAAAAAAAAAAAAAAAAAAAACAAAACAAACCTACTTTCTTAAAAGTATATCAGCACAAGATTTGAGTACTATTGGTCCAAAATGACTGTAGAGACCCCCAAACAAGCACATTTTTGAAAATGATCAAGAAACTGTTTGCAGATTGTGCTTTGTGGTGTAGTCATGCAAATTTTCAAAGTTGCTGAACCAAAATAATGACACGCATGCTCACATTGATTGTCTGTGTCTATCTAAGGGAGAAGAATCTGTAGCCCACTTGGCTAGTTGGTCAGGCCATTTGTGAAGCCATGCTGATTCCATAGGAAGTGACTTCACATCAAGCTTGAAGGCCACTGAAGTTGACTTTCAAGTAATTCTATAAACATGAACAAAAGCACAGATAACTTATATTTACTAAGCTTAGCTTGGTCTGACACAAGGCAACAAGTTTGAGCCTCCCAGCAAGGATCTCACTACACAGTATTCATGGTTTGCTAGAGTAGCTCATGAACTCCCGTACTCAGTGAGATGACCTGGATGACTTGTCATGAGACCAAGAAACAATTCTGAAAGATTGATTGCCATAATTAAGGACCACCAGCAGAGACTCGGTCCCTGAATTCAACGTATTTAGCCCTCATGAGTAACAAGGATTTACTCTCCAATTCATACTTGGTTGTTTTCAATCAAATTACTTCAGCCATTCTACTCTTCAGTCTCCTTCAGGGAACTTTGAATAGAACCAAGGAGATGCATCATCCTCATCTTTCCCTGGAGATTTCGGAGATTGTAATTACGATGTCAAACCTACAGCTTGTGTGCCCTAAGGTGACAAGCAGATACACTTATCTGGTAGGTGGGGAGATGTCATTTTTGGGGAGTGATTTTATTAAAAAGAAGAAAAAAAAAAAACATGACTGGCTGCTTTAGGGTCAAATTCCAATTTGAACACAACTATTTCAGTCACTAAGTCGAATTTTCAGAAGAAAAAAAAAAAGTTTTCCCTACTTACTGTGTGTGTGCGCGAGTGCAAAGTTTCTTCTAAGGATGGTTAGAGTAGAGAAGAAAGGCAAAGAATTATAACGAAGATAAAAAGAATAATGAATAAATTCAAATTAAAAGCATCTGTTTAGTGACACCAGACAATTTTATGAGCGCATCGCTTTCCATTTCCTTCCCTTCTTTTTTCTTCCTTTAGTTTATTGATGACCTACTAATAGAACCTGTCTCAATTTTCCTTTCTCTTTCTATCCATCATTTTAAAATTTTCACTTTACTCTTAACTGGAAGTCAGAACTTGTCATTGTTGTTAGGTTAGGAAGATAAGGTCAACTCATCAAAGTTGGACAGAAAGGGAAAAAAAAAAAAAAAAAAAAAAAAAAAAAAAAAACCAGCAACATTTCACTTATCAAGATTTTTTTTACAAATGCTTCCCAGCATTTTACTCTCTTTTTCCATAGAATATTTTGTAAAATACAAATATAATAAAGATATTAATCAGCTGCTCAGAAATCCCCACAGGCACATGAGGGGATTATTTTCCAGAAGATAATTGCCAATGTGAGAATGTGCCCTCAAAAAGGCTTGTCACCCCTGGCCTAACTCAAAGATTAAACTCCTGTCTTCTAGGGACTACCAACACTTATCCTCAAACATAAGAGCTAATTCTTTCATATATTAGATTGTTGCAATGAAATGTCAGTTTTTGGAGTAGTAAGATGATGGATGACAGACCACAAAACACAGTGAATATTTTATCAAAATCTTCCAATTTGAATCAATAACTTTTATCCAAAGATCCTCTAATAATGATGTGCCATCTTCATACAGATTTTTTAGGGTCACAATTCCAGTAAAAGCATGAATTATGGCTCCTCCATCATTGAAACTTTTATTTAAGATCTGAAGTTGAAAATGCTTGAAAAGATGATAATCTGTACGAGAAACGTCAGAATATGGAGGATGCTGCGATACTTCATATCCCAATTCTCTAAGCTTAGATACAGTCAGCTGAGAGGTGTGGGGTTTGGCACAATCATGGAATATTTCATTCAGTACATCAATTATCTTGAATCACAATCCAATTCACTACCAGACGAAGAAATAACTTGAGGAATATATTTTCAGCTAGTTCAAAGTGATTAAGGTGTTCGATCATTCCTTATTCATACACAATGTATGAAACTTGGTTTTAAAAAATTTGGACCTTATGTACTACAGGTATCCCAGAATTGATCAGATTGAAATGGACTCTTTTTGACTCAACATCGGATGAAATCACCTCGTACATCAGCAGTCTTACAAACATAAACAAATACAATTTGTTTTCACAAAATTTTCTGAGATAAAATAAAATGCAAAGCTGTTACATATTTTACATAACGAAAAGTGACATCATCCAGTGCCAAGGCAAAATGTGTTCGCTTCAATTCAATCAATGCTGGGGTGTCATGTGTATAATTTTTCTACTGGCATAACGATTGATGTTCAAGTAGTGGCATAAAGGTCAAGCAGAGCAGAGTTCAAACTTTGGTCAAGACCGTTTACTGTTACGGAACGGTACAAATCCATTTTTTCTCCCCCCCCCCAGCTCTAGCTGTGAGTAAAATAGCTCTCTAGCTTTCTAAGAGAAGAAAAGGTCTAAATTCAAAACCATTGAGAAGGTAACGGGAAACCACTCCACTATCCTTCCGAATAGCAATCATGGCAATGCACAGCGGGAAGCTGTGGAGACCCATGATTGCCCACGTCCAGAAGGGAATTTTTCAACATTCACTCTTTATTATGTCTAAAAAAAATGTTTCGTTTTTTTTTAAATTTCCCACTCCTAAATAGCTTTTTAGTAGGGGATTTATGCCAAATTGATCCCTTAGTTTGTGTCCAGCAGCATTCACATATTGTTTGTTTTTGAATTCAGACTGTTCTTATGGATCACTACCCAACTAAAGCGAGATAAGTACTTATCCATTGATCACCGACACGGCATGCTGCCAAAAGATGTTGGTTATGAAACAGTTTCTATTGAGTGACTAACCAGACTTGTCATTGATTTTCATACAACTTTTCATGTTAATCATAATTTTTCCGTTCTGTTTTAATCGCAGCTTTACTTACGTTGTCATCCTACAGCAGTGAGTAAACAGCATGGATTGAAACTAAAGAATAAGCTTTCAGTGAGTCTCAAACTCACATCCCTCAGAGAGAAACCAGGTTAACATCCTGCTGCTCGTACTAACTGACCTACGATGAAAAGTTGGCTAGCAAGAGTTCAAATCAAATCTCCAAAGCTTCCCAATGTCTACCCAAAAGGCAGCTATGGATAAGCTGCCACTGCAAACATCCACAAGTTATCACAGGACACCGATGACCAAACAGCGTGCACAAAGAGCCCAAAAATTTGCTACAAGGCTTAAAAAGGCTGTCACTGCACAAACTTGCTTGGCAAGCTGACAAGAAACTGACGGGGCTAAGGACACTCACCAAGGAAAAGATGCAGTGAACGAAGGAGGACTGAATGCTATTGTAGGATGTTTCTACTATAACGGCTTCAAAATACAATCATCATCTGTTACAATCTCTCTGTGCTATGTTTGTTTTTCAGCTGGTAGTATCAGTGAAGCAATTATTTAATTGTTCATTAGATGAAGTATTGTAAATCATTGTTTATTTTTATGACCACTATCTACCTTCATCTTAATTTGCACAGAGCAGCAGATCATAAACCAGGCTTGACATAGGATGCCGAAACTGAATGAAGTTGCGATAAAAAGCAACTGAAAGAAATCAAGATGATGGTAAATAATAGTATAAAATATAATAATGATTTAATAATAATCTGATAAAAATAAGTAGCAAAATAATTGCTCCAGAGAGACACACGCGAATGACCGTTAATCATTTGGGAAGCTTTGAAGCCAATTAGAAATACTTTCAAGATTTATAACTTGCTGTTCGGTATCTCTCCCCTGCCCTCAAGTTTGGATCAACCCAAGACGTTCTGTAACTACACGGGATAGAAATAACCTCTGCAGAAAAGTGAGAGGGAGATTTATTCCAAATCCTAGATAATGAACAGTTTCTCCCTCAAGGTGTGATAATTGTGAAAACGCTACTTAGCGTCCGACTTGTTAACATCCTATTTTACACTGACCTTGTTGACACCCAATCAATATTAAACCCACTGCAGTGGCAGTAAACAACACTTATATATAAATATGTATATATAAGTATTACATATAAGAGATTTCTGGTTATCAATAAAAAGAAGAAAAATAATAAATAACCCTTTGATTTCCATTCCTGTCAGTCACCCTGTCCAACAACTCTTTTTGAGATGGTAAATATCAGCGGCCGGAAAAGGAGGGGAGTGGATCTAGGATATGGAAGGATTCTTTACCACCAAGTTGGACCCTTCAATCTCCACAATTTCGTAGACCCATTTACGGTTGCATCGGCATTCTGTGCCACACTTTTCAGAGCCACACTTTGGGCATGGGAAGTGACAGCCCGGACAATCCTCATCCAGGCAGTCACAGACGTCCTTGCTGTTGTCAAGCAGACGACCACTCTCATCGTACATTTGGTTCTTTTTCACGCTGGAAGAAGAAGAAAATTTTTTCTCTCAATTTGATACAAGCAGTGAAAACTAGTGCCTCGTACTTGAATAAATACCTTGTCAATTGTTTGGAAAGGGTGCGCAAAAAAAAGGGGGGGGTATTAGTACAGGCATCGTACATGATAAAGGCTAAAAATTACGCAGAAAATCAAAAAAATGACATATCCATCTAAGGATAAGTAACTTCCGTAAACATGTTATTTGCTTACATTTTAATGACAGTAATGTATGAAGGACATCAAACAGTATCAAGTTACATGTGTCTGTTTACAAAGCAGTCAATTTTGGGTTACAAAACTAAACTTCATTCAAAGTATGGAATCACTTTTTGTCAATTGCAACCCCCAACCCAAATTATATCCTCTGTAGTTGAATTCAATGAAATACAGTTTTAAATGGTCAGATTTTCTGCTTTCACTTTTTCCACAATTAATTAGCAACAGCCGCTTAAATAATTATCTATAATGGTTACCTCCCTTTTTTTTTTTTTGCAAACCTTGTCCAAACAATGACTAATATCTCTTCTATGTCATCATGACATTGAAATGAGAAATAGTTTCAACCTATCAGCTCAATATGGCATAAGTTTCAATCTTTAAAACCTGACAAGTTCTTACAATACGGTTAAAAATAGTCTAAAGATATTTCAGATCATTTTAACATACCCACCCCTCAACTAGTTTATTGGCTTCAATGTTATCATTTTGATAAATGATTTTCTAGGAGTTACCTCCCTTGATAGCCAATTTACAACTTCAATGCATGAAACGTGAGCAAGCAGACCGGTGGTTTTCATGCTGGGAGTTCCGCACGACCTCTTCAGAGGTTCTGCGAGACAAAGTGATATTTTCGCAATATACTTAATATTTCCTCATTACATGGGGCAATTGTTACCTTTCCCGTTTTAAAATGGCCACTGTTCGTGTCAGGATCAGTATTTTTAAGGTTGCAGTCAATTTACTGAATCTAAGATTACTGACTCCTCATTCACTCAACGCCAATCAATCAAAACTGGATTCTCAGAAAAACCAATGAAGTTTGTTATCTCGGAAAATGAGTGCAATGAGGATATGATTTATGCAAAAGAGGCATCTACAGTAAAATCTTAAAATGTGCTATTTATTTACGATAAGATTTAGTGTTTATAGTATACATTGTGTATGAGATTTATGAAGAAAGAAAAACATTTTTTTTATACAAATTTTGTAAATGTACTATTTTTCTACAATGAGATTTTAGTAGTATTCACAACATATATTTACGAAAACACCAACTGACTTTTTTTTTCTTGAAATTAGTTCAATGAGGATAGGTTTACAATGCATGATAAGAAAAAAAAAATGTACTATTTGTTTACGATAAGATTTAGTTTAGATAAGACATGATACATTGAGTTGAATTTTTCTCATATTCATGTCAGTATCTCGCTTAAACGTTCGAGATTTTTTTCTCTTTTCAATAACATTTGTTTTTTTTTATATATCATGTTAAGATTTATGAAGAGAAAACTATTTTTATGTACGATATTCAATTAAAGAACAACTGCATCCACACACATACACAAACACACACATGATTGGACATGAAAAAAAAAAAAGAATTCTCTTCATAAATCTCATACACGATGTATACTGCAATAGTAAATCATAAACATATGCCAATCGCACTAGTTTCAAAAGAAAAAGTGTCAACCAGTTTTATTGGAAATAACAAACTTTCTTTGTTTTTCTGGGAGTTCGACCAATCAGGAAGTGAATGAAAAGGCAGTAATCTAAGATTCAAAAAATTGATCCAAGCCCATATTTCTAGTGTTAGGGTTAGGTACTTTGAAATTTATCATCTGTTATTCTGTAGCTAAAACAGTGGCCATTCTAAGATGCCCATAAACAATTCCTTCATAAACAGTACATTTTACATAAGCCAAAATTAACATTTTGCCTTTTTAATTAAAAATATTTTGGTTATGTATGTGACATAGACACAGTTTGTAGTCATACATATGTCTATTTTTCCTCAAACTTTGTCCTTACATTTCCATTCAAGTGTATACATTTGGATAATTACTTAAATAAAGCCAAAATCAGATATGGACATAGATTATAATTCACCCAACAATATTAGACTGAAGAAACATTTGGAAAGCTAAAGTAGAAGTTATAAATGAGATTTCTCCATTTTATTTTCAAATAAAGAAATCTCATTTATAACATCTACTTTGGCTTTCCAAATTGTCTCTTCAATCTGGAATATATATATATATATATATATATGAACAAGTTGTTTTTGAAGGGATTCCTTAGAAGATTATTGGAAAAGGGTTTCCTGAGTCAAACAATAGGCCACAATACGTGGGTCGGCTACTCACTTTTCACGGTAGATTCGTCTATTCATTTTCCTCATTTCCCTTGCACTTCTTTCAGGATCAAAATCTTCCATGAATTTGCCAGGATTTGTAAAGGAAAGCATTTTCAGTTGTTTACTGACTGCCTGGAAAATAAAAACAACAACGAAATAAAACATGACTAGTTTACCTTGGGTAAATTATGAATCACCACCACCAATATGCAGTGTTGAGAGTGATCAATTAAAAGTTGGAAAAGTGGGGGGCAACAGATAAGTTACTTATCTTGCCTTTCGTTGGACTGTGATCTCTGAAAAAGGTCAGAATTTTCAAAAAACAAGCGGGCATGAATTGGTGACCAATTTAGTATATACTTACATTGCATATTGAACCTCCGACTAAAAACCTATTTTGGAGGAGAATTTTCAAAGAACAGAAAAAACATTTTACCTCAGAGTGTGTGTGCAAAATTTCAAGTTTCTATTATGAACAGTGAGGGCTGGCTAAGTCCAAATAAATATATAGAATGACACAGAGAATGATACATACATATAGATATCAGAATATATGAATAACCTGTACCAAGCTTAAACTGGTCTGTTGTTGGTAACGGTAATTGAAAAGACTGCCTGCTGCAGGGTCAAACTCCTACTTTTATTCTGACTGAAGATGATTTCTGCAACTTTTGTATTGTATATATATAATAGATAAAAAAAATATAAAAATGTATATTTCTTGTATGAATCTATCTATTAGAAGGAAGTATATATAGGATACATTTTTGTGAATATCCAAGTCTTGTTAATTTAGCTCAATCAGCAAGTCAGCCTCCTGGTCGCGAATTCAAATCTCAATAAGAAATGTGAATTCTACATATCGATTTACATCCCTAATTTTGGTGAGGATTGTTCTTGGTATGGTAGAAAAATTAAGTCAACTCCAGTTTTGGAGTTTGACCAAATCATTTTGAAATTAATTTTTTTTCCAAAATGAAGATGAAAAGAATAACTGATAGAAAACCAATACAGATTTAACACAAACAGACGACTAATATTAAATGACAGTCCTTCATTCAGTGCTATCTAAAACTTGACATTAAATTGTCCTTTTTCAGCTCTGATTAAAAAACTCATATGAATTATCTCAAAAGGTCAGCCACTCAACAACTTCACCTCCAGTAGACCCCAGGCTGAGAACCACTGGTCTAAGGAGTCATCCTTCTTAAATATTTGGAAATGGACATCCGAGCTCCCACGTATTCTCAAGTGGGGACCAATGTCATTGTTACAGTGCAAACTTTGACAAGGCAGTAATATTGTTGTAAGCTTCTTCATATCATACTATGAGAGATTCATAAAAAATTTCACCATCGAAATAGATCGAACACATCATAATAATTGAGGATTTTGTTGTTACCGAAAAAAGTTAACCATGAAAAGAAAAAAAAACACGTGATGATTGATGAAAATTTCTTTTTCTTGGGATTTGGGATTTTTCTTACAAGTAAAAACAAAAGTTTTTTTAAATTTTAATAACGTTTCTAAAATATGGTTTCAAAGATTTTTCAGAAGTGTGTGATCATCCTTTTTGAAAAAAAAATAAATAAGGATTGCAGCATTTCAACCTTTCCCTCGTAATTAACGACTGTTTAAAGTGAAAAAGTAATAGTTTGGATGAGGTTCAAATAAAAAAAAAATAGCAGTAACAACTATGCCATACCCATACGTACATGATAAAATCGTAAAATTGAAATTATGCAGACAATTTACTTTAGAATAAATAGGAGACTGTTTACTTTTTATTCACATTTCGTGTGGATAAATTACTCTTAAATGACAAAAATAAATATAAAAAAATGATGATTATTTTATTTTAGTGTTCCAAATGAAAACATTTTTTTTTGAATTGTGAATTGGAACCTACCTAAATTAAATGCTTTGTAGTTGAATTTAATAAGATACAGTTTTAAATAGTCATGTTTTCTGCTTTCATTCGTTCTGTTATTAGTTAGCAACAGCAGCTTGATATAATTGTGTCTATACTAGTTACTTTCCTTTTTTGCTTACCTTATCCAAACTATTACCAATTTCAAGATCTATGACGTCATGGTATTTATTTATTTATTGAAGACAATTTATATTCTTTAAATTCTTTCCCGTTTCAAAATACTATTAGGGTTAGGTTTAGGGTTATTGTCTTCTGCTTCTTTGACTTTGAATTCGCTATCAGCGCCTACCTCTCTCCAGCAAGAGCTGCGGCCATTTTGAACCGGGAAAGGTCACAATTGCCGGTTTAGTCGGACTATTTTCCAAGAATTTTTTTTTGACAGCGTTTCGCCCGAGTAACTTTCAGCCTTCCTCGGATGTCTGTTGTGTTCTACAAAACAACATAGACGATGAGAATAGCCCAACTGAACCACAATGATTCCAACAACCAGTCCCATAACGAGATTCATACGGTTTGACCGTATATTTACATTGTAAATTGAAGATCGGGATCAAGAAAAGTGGCACAAAGTAAGGGTCCAGTTTTAGATTATACGCTCATTGTAAATCGATCACCCACTTTAGAGCCAATTTACCCACTCCCCCTTTAAAAGTTACACAAAAATGAAAGATGATCCAATGGATTCAAAGGTCAGATTCAGTCAACGCAGATCAAATCATATAGGAGAAAAAATTTTTTTAAAAATTTACATCGGTTGGCTAAACCGAATATTGATAGACTTTTTTTTCCCAGTTGTGTACTGAATGACACTTTTCTGTACATATATTTTTAAAGCACTCACATAATTAAAATTATGCAAAAAGAAACAAAACAAAAAAAACGTAAAATTAACTTTTTTTTTTTCTTATGCTTACTGAATCAGAAAAATTTCGACCCAGGAACCTCGTATACCAATTTGCAGTTCCTGAAAAGTCCAATATTTTCTTCTGTTTCGCAATCTCACGGGCTCTGTCTGTGATCATTTCACGGGTCAATTCGTCCAGTTTGTTGTCTGCATGGAAACCGTTGATCCATGCGGCCAATTCTTTATCCATTTCACGAACTTTGGTCAATTGACGAGACCCACGTCTCCTCCCACCTTCTCTGAGGGAATCGGTCAGATTAGATCCGTCGTCAATAGAATTTGGGGCATTGTGTTTACGACGGCTTCTTCGAGGGTCCGTTGTTGCTTTGTTGTTGGTATTATTGGTGGTAGGTCCATTGCTTGTTGAGTCAGGGTTGCTTTCTTCGTTCGTGTTGTTAATGGTCGGGTCATCGGGGCTTTTAGAGCGAGTTGGAACGGGAGAAGCCGATGATGATGTTATAGAAGCCATTCTTTCAAGTACGGGGGGCAAATCAGCAATATCAACACTTTCCATAGGGCTCGGGCGGTCCGAAGAAGACGATTCTTCGTCCACCACTGTTGGCCCCGCAGTCGTACTTTCTTCTTCGGGCATTTTAGGTGAAGGGGTTTTCTTACGGGCAACGGTGCTTTTCCGCGCCGTCGGCTTAGACTTTGTAGGGTTAATGGTGAGGCTGTAGTTCAAACTAATAAATAATTTAGTCTATCGGGGAGAGAGCACCCCGATTAATCAGAGAAAATCTGCACTTGGTCAACCAGTGCACGTTAAATGAGAAAGACTACGAGAGACACACAGCTGAGTCCTTTGTACCGGCCACGCTTTTACATTTGGCCGCACTTTTGACGACAATCAATGGAAAAAAGACACGCCGAAGTTGTCTCGTGTCTACCGGTAGAGGGCGTAACTGGTTGTTTATTTTCATTTTTACTCACGTGCTGTTGTTGAAAATAATTTTGTGAATTAATTATTTTCTCTTGAATTATGATTTATTAAACCACTGTGAAAATATATATAAATTTCTACTTTCTACATATTCATTGAATGTTTGTCTTTTTTAAAAGATTCTTAAAATATTTTGGTAATTGCTTTGAAACTTCGACGTTGTACATTAGTATCATAAAAAAAACTATGGCTGTGTTTAAACCAGCATTTAAGTTTCAGAAAATCATACAGCAGCTCCAAGGAGCATAAATTTATTTAAAAGTATCATTTTACAACGCATTTATCTGTAATTAACGCATTAATTAAATAAAAGACTTGTGATCTTTCCTTAATCAGATGGCGTACCAATCGTCATGGTGAGAAGACGGAATTGAAACTGCATAGGACGTAAAAAGTAACGTTTTCGAATTTTTTTAGGAGCATACAGTCTTCATTACTTCGCTAATTTTTTTATGGAAATGATGTTTAATTATATTTTTTAATTAACACTGTGATAGGTTCATGTACGTCAAACCAATGATTACCCACCGATATTTTTTTCATTACTTTTGTTTCCAGGAAAGAGGAAGCTAAATGTTAACAATGACTTGTCCAAGGAACGGAATGGGATTTATCTCAAATCCTGTTACTTGTTTATCCTGACCTCGCACAGTTTAATTAAACAACTGGACAATTGGTTGGCTAAAAATTTGGCGATATGAAGCAACGAAGATCATTCTTCATTTCAGAGAATTTCAAAACAAATAAACATTTTATTTAAAAATCGAAATAATGCTACAAATTCATTCAAATTCGGAATTTTAAAGGTAAACAAGTTAATTTTTCATAACTTAATAAAATATGTATTTATAAAAATTTTTCACTAAAATAAAACTAAATTAAATATCTTAGTTAAACGTACCACAAACACACATACACACTCTCTCTTCCTTTCTCACTCTCCTTCACTCATTTGTTTATTTACCTGAAAAGACAATAACTGAATTTGGAAACAGAACACACCTAAGAATTCGTAAAAGGTTAAACAATTTTTCTCAAATTGCCGAAGTAAGGGGAAATAAAGAAGTTTTTTTGGAAATTATTCCCTTTTGATCATAAATGGTTAAAATTCCCTGAAAAAAAAGGTCTAAGAAACCCACCCACCCCGATTTATTCAGGGGCAGCCAAGAGATAAGAGGACAAAATCTGGTGAACAGCAGGTGTATATAATAATGCAACGGCTCAATTACAAGTTAAGTACCTTGATTATAGACTTTCAGTTTACACCTTGAAAAGACTTTACATTCACTACTTATTACAAAAAAAATCATATCTTTTATTTGTTTATAATTCATATACATCAATAAATAGTGTAGCATTTGGACATGAGAAAACCTCGTTCTTCTGTAATTTGTCTCTCTCTAGCCTACTTTCTTTTTTCCCTCCTACTTAGATGAATGATAACAATCGCACTCCCCTCTATCTAAGTAGTAGTAAGCACGTACTTAATTTTATCTGTGGGAACCTTCTGGTACTATGAGATAAAACTCATCTTTATGGAGTCAACAACAATAAAATTTATTGATACCCCCCCCCCAACTTCTTCACATATGGTTTCTAGATTTTTTGGTAAAATTCAAGATTAGCGTGTTAAAGGGAATGATTGAATTTAAAACATTTCTATGTTAGATTTAACTGCACGATGTTTGTCTTGGGAGTTCAGAACGGCATTTTCTCCATGAATTTGGAAATTTTCTCTGTTAGACAGGGTTAGAGTAATTATATAAAACAAGTATGAACAAAGGAAAATTCAATATTTGAGAGAAAATACTGTTCTGAGGACAAATACATTGCAGTGAAATCTAATGCTGAAATATTTTGAATTTGATACAGAAAAGGTAACAATCATTCAAATTTAGTACATTTGGATTAGAATTAAATGATATTGAATTGCTCAATTATGAATGCACTGTTCTAAATTTTTTTTAGTTATTCGTTCAATGCTGAAGTTGTCTCCTTTTATGTTAGAGGACATTTGAAGACGCTGACCTTGAATTTTACCACTTTTTGATTGTTCCCTCAATCCCGCTTTTTTTCCATTTTTTTATAAAAGCTAAATCTTAAGGAGTTCAGATTTTCAGTGAAATGTGTTTAATTTAGTGTGTACTATGCTTACTGTTTAGTTAGTGTTTAGTTTAGTGTGGAGTGATTAGTGTTAGAAACTGTTTATATAGGTTTCTTCAGTTTTCAAGTCTTCCTGGCTAGCTATGTTTGTATGTATCATATGTACAGGCTGCACAAATGGAGCTAGTGGGCTGAAAAGTTCAACATTTACTCCTTACTATATGTAGAAAAAAAATTTTTTTTTTTTCAATTTCCCCCGTTACACGTTTTTAATGGGGGATCAGCTTGTAATGTAAGTTTATGCTAAATTGATCATTTAATTTGTATCTGCCTGTTTTTTGAAAATTCAGACTTTTTCAATCATCACTGCCCAATAAAAGGTAAGAGAAGCAACTTACTGATCACCTCTTTTTCCAAACTTTTGATTGATCACCCCCAATGCAGACTTCTGACAAAAACGTTTGTCACATGACAGTTTGTGCTGAGTAAATAACCAGACCTGTTCAGAGTTTACTATTTGAAGATGATGTATTTACATACAATACACAATTGTAAAGAATATTGGCATATCTAACTACAAAATACATCAAATGTGAGTCTCAGTTTTTTTGTCAAGGGAGATAACTATTAAATGCTTCCCCATTTTTCTTCTTTTATTTTTTTTGCAAATGTGTAAAAAATCCACGTTAATCATCGTTGAACATAAACAAGAAAATGCAGAACAATAATGATTTTCGATGTATCTTATGTAAAATGCATTTATAAAATTATTTAAATTTTGTGGTCGTTTTTCGACGCCATTGGTATAGTATGAGAATAACTCTCCAACTGCAGAGACTATATTTTTCACTTGATCTTACAAAAATAAGATGAAAGAAAAACTAATCAAAATTAATAACCATAAACCTGTTTTCAATCCAGCAATTCATGGCTCGTGGGGTGTCTTTAAAAAATCAATTTAATGCTCTTGTGTGAACATAACTTACATGAAGAACACATACTTTTGGGAAAATCTCTGATATCCTAAAAACATTAGTAGGATCTTGAAAATTTCATTGATAAGTTTATCTTATTTTTGCAAGGAAGAAAAATCCCCTATCACCAATGAAGAATAAATTTTCATTAATCATAACTTAAAATTGGACTGTTTCAAAATCAGCATCTACTTTTATCAGTCAAATGTCGATCATTATTATACATAATCTATAATTGATGAAAGGAAATGTAAGATTTTAAATAAACTTGAAATCTGTGACTAAAATCTACCCATTTAAAGTAATCATCAGATAAGGATGATTTGATGAAAAATAGATTCATCATTACTCGACTGAACTGTGCCAAAAATCTCCACTTTCTGCTTAAAAGACAGTGAAAAATACATTTTTTAATAGTAATGGTGAGGTTGTATGCATGTTGATTTATTCTTTTAAGTGATATTGGCAATAGATACATCACAAATTGATAACAAATTATGAAAAAGATTACAAATGAATATATAACAATATAATACAAACTATGATATAAATATATTACAAATTATTAACAAATTTTAAAATTACAAAAAAATATCCTGGTATTTGAGCCTTTTGTTTGTTCATCTGTGCCTCTTCTCCACTAAAACTTCAAAGCCTCCTGACCTAATATTAAACATTGAGAATCAGTAAAAATCGACTTCTTGCAGCTTGGAATTTATTGTACAGTATGGAGATGAGAAGTTCTCCCTGATCTTTACATTGCTACTCCATCACAGTCAGAAGCACCGGAGCACAGGGGCACTAGGAGCATCTGTTCCATCCATCTTTTTGGCACGGGGTCAGCAGAGGCAGCTGTGTATCCTAAATGAAAAAAAAAAGAGAGTTTTCCCCAGCATCTACCATGCACTATTTAAGCATTCTTTTAAAACATTTTGCGATAATTAGATATCTTCTTTTGAAGTTTAATTTTAGGACACTATCCTAGTTTCCTTGTCCAGCCTTTTGCAACCTTTTGTTCAAGATTAAAGGGTAGTATCTGTTGTTCTTCTGTCAATGAAACATAGCCATAATTTCCAGGCTTCAATTTTGAGCACTATTATAGTTGTAATAACTTTGTGTATCCTTAAGGGTCAGCGGTCCCAGGTTCGGAACCATTCTCTGCTCGTCTGCCATAACCGTGCAATCACATAATAGAAATATCTGTTGTAAAATGCCTTTTCTAAGAAGCAGCCAAAAATTGCTGCCGGCACCTCTGATCACTGTTTTCATCACCAGCTGCAAGAGAACATTTAGCAATTTAAAACTAATACTTTCATACTCGAGAGTTGCCAACTTAGAGAAACATCTAAATTAATCATTCTGTTTGAGAGCCCCCATGGGTGAAGGTAGACTCTGTGATATTGCCTTGGTAGTGATAGAAAGAGAAAAAACAAAAAAAACACTGACTTTGTGTACATCATAGACTGATTCGCATCAGTGACTGCAAGGTCAGTTTAGTTGTGATTTTCATTTAGTGATATAATTTGTTAATTAAAAGATTAATGAACTCGACTTGTTTTTTGAGCTGATATTACAGTAGAATTATCTAAAAGGTGGGTGTCACCATGTCTGGATAGGCATTTAGGGCTGCTGATTATATTAGCCCCCTAAAATATCAATCACCAGAATTGATCTAAAGAGATAAATCCTGGTAAGTAGCGTGTTCAGTGCTTAAGCACAAAAACAAGGTTAGTACACAGTTAGTTGGATCGTTAACAAAATGTAGAAATAAGAACAAACAAAGAAGTAAACAACAATGCCAGATTTAATTCATGAGTGAATTAAAATAAACAAGGACCGGAGTTTCTGCCGACACGAATATGTTGAGGGATCTACCAGGATAAAAGATGTAAAGATAGGAAGGATGAAGGGAAAGAGATGTCACTAAGTAAATGTGAGATAGAGTCTATAGAATGTCCGTCAGTATGGTCATCCTAGTTTTACCACTATGAAGTTATCTTAGGAAGTCTGACCTAACTATGATGATGGTGCTTAACTTAGATAGGTGTTCTTGAGATGAATATGTGATGATGCATGTGTAAAAAAAAAGTGTGTATAAAAACTATATTAACAATCCTAACTAAAGAGAGAAAGAGAAGAGACGAGTTTACCTCGAGGCCATTGGAACACAAAAAGAGAGAGAGAGTTTACCACCACAGTTTAAATACTGTAAAGGTAATGATCAGTTATCTTATTGGCAATTCTGTGTGACGTTGAAGAGGAAGTGAGGAATTCACCATTTCTACAGAGATCTAGGGGTTACCAAGTAGATCCCTGCCAAGGGCAGATAATTCCATACATGTATGATTTTCTTTTTCTGGTAAAGGTGAGCACTACAGACACATTTAATATCTGTGCTTGCCACAAGCGCTATTTTCTGTAGATACACCCCAGTGCTTGTTGATTTATTGTTTCAAGTCATATTTACTGCCGTAATCATGGCGATTAAATGAGCAATATTTACAAGCTGTGTGTCACTGAGTTAATTTTTATACCATTGAAAAGAGAAAAGCCATGTTTTCATTTTGTGTCAATCACAAAAAGGGGAAAATTTCTTTTACAAACTTCATTCTGGAAATCTAGTCTCTATGGAAAGAGCATCTAATGTCAAATATTGTTTTAACATTTAGACACAAGTACGGTTGCCAGGCGTCCGACTTCACGCTGGACAGTCTGGCTTTTGAACACGCTGTCCTTCAACTGGTGTGATGTCACGTCGGACGTTAGTCTGTCCTCCTTTTGTGACCAGACTTGAAAAACTTTTTCAAATTACGTCTGATATACTTGGAACAGAAGAAAGTGGAAGCCAAAAGTTAATGGGAAGTGAAAGCCAACAGCAATTACGTATAATAAAAATACGTTGACAGTTGTTAACTGTTAATGTATTTTTATCACATATTGTTGTCTTTGTCAACGGTGCTGATTGGTCACAGTTTAGAGTCATGTTGTCAACAAGTGTGAGAGGGTCGGTCAGTCTACTGAAGGCTGATTTTGTTCGGAAAAATTTTTTTGTGTAATTTTACAAAAATTACTTCAAAATCGCAATCATACATTTAAGTGACATCAACAATTCTTCTAAGTATTTGGTATATTTTTTATAAAACTTTTATGTATTTTACAACTCATCATTAAGTACACATCCAAGAAAGACAATCAGCCCAAGTCCTCCTTTTCAGTCTACAACATCGTCCTTTTTGGGAATTAGGAAATACTGCCCCCTTTTGTGAGCTCCCAAGGATCTGAGGACCCCAGGCTGGGAACCCAGGATAAAAGCGTGCTCCTTTCTTTAAAAGTTTCAAGATTGCCACCTTAGTCACAAGCGAAAAAAAAGAAAAGAAATAAGTTGTATAAATGTTTAATTGAAGTTTAGAAACCTTCCCTTGAAGGAATCATAAACCCTTGAAAGGTTTTATCAGGGTTGTGCAAAGAATCCAGCCTAAAATGACTCTTTCAATTAGTTAGTTAAACAAACGAAAAAGGAAATAGATGGGACTCAACCAAACCTTCTTAAAAACAAAAAGCTCCTGATGAACTATCAAAAATACCCCTGATAAATATTCTTCTTCATCTTCAATTATTTAGCATTGTTACTTTTTAATTGAAAAAATTTCAGCTGATGGGAGACGGTGTGAGAATAAAACATATATTTAGTCTTGGTTCCGTTATAAGGTTTCAAAGGAGTTTTCAAATTGACTAATGAAACCAAATGGACAGACCAGAGGGTCTTTCAGTGAGTTGAAATAACTTAAGTAGACATCCAAAATCAGTTGCAAAATAATTTCAGGAACATTTTTCATAATGGCAGAATTTCTCCGGAGGATAATCTTTCCATCAAATATGGGCATATCATATATTGTTGGAAAGGAATTTTCATGCTGTTCACAAAATAATCCTATGTCTCAGAGCAAATCATTTTGAGCTATATACAATTGAATTTCATAAACCATTGTTTCAAAAATGAAATACCTATGTCGACTGATTGCTATGTTCATTGAGAACTTGGAGCTAGTGTGTTTTGGAACAGATCTGTGCACTATTATCTCCCCTACATCTTAGCTAAGATGTAGGGGAGATAATAGTGCACAGATCTATCCAAAAATTCCATGACTTCTTTTGTAGCCTATTGTTTAACCCTCCGCTTAATTTCTTTGAAATTCTTTCAGAACTCTCAGAGATATTGTCTGGACAGAGAACTTTTGAAGATATCGGGTTGTGTGGACAAATAGTTATAATGCAGGGGAGATAATTGTACATGGATCCACCTAAAAATTCATCCACTTTTTTTATAGCCTACAGTCCACTCTTCCATGAAATTTCATCAAAGTTTATTGAGAATTTTTAGAGATATCCTGTGGACAGACAGAGAACTTTCGAAGACATAGTGTAATGTAGACAGATTGCAGACAGTTATTCAGGACATTTCGTGACTTCTTTTGTATCCTATTTCCCACCCTTCCACTAAATTTCATTGAAATTTTTTGAGAAATTTTGGAGATATCGTGTTGACAGACCAATAGAAAGAACAGTCAGGATTAAAAAGAACACTTCAGTCTGAAATTTTGATACTGTATTTTCCATACATTGTCCACATAATATCTTTAAAGATTTTCCATGACATTTTGTGAAAAGGAGGATAGATAACAGACGACAGACGCAGTCATGAAATTTTGGAATGGATCTATAACTATCAGTCCACAGAGATGTTTCATCTTTTTAAAAGAGTCCATGACATTTGATTGTAAATAGCTCAAAATGATTTGCTCTGAGGTATACTGTTCTTTTGTAAACTTTACTCAGCATGAAATTTCTTTTCCAGTACGATATTCATATATTTAGTGGATTTTTTTTTCTGATTAGGGCATCATTGTGAAAATACACCAGCTCCCTCTAGCATGTCTGTTTGCTTTCATTTGTCAACTTGAAAATTCCTAGAGAATGGGTTACAGAGCTAGGACTAATTTTAGAAAATACCAAATTAAGTGAATTAATTTTCAAAAATCACTATTGCAAAAATTTGATATGAATGTTTTTTTTCTTTTTACAGATCGTAGCCCTAAAAAGTAAACAGAATTTATTTCTCTTGGGACTTATCTTCAAAATGTGTGAAACTTCAATGAGATAAGGATTGCACGAGTAAAATGAATCATTGAATCAAGTGGGGTGTAATCATATGAAAAGAAAAAAAGTTTTTTCCCAAATTCGAAAATAATTTCTGTTCTTCAAGGAAAAAAAATTTTGTCAAAAAGAAAACTTAGTTAGAATTCAATGATTAGTTTATTTTTGGTAAATTATTATTATCAGGATGTTTTTACCTTTATTATTTTTTATGTACAGGTAAACAACTTTTCAAAAATATCTCTTGTTCAATAGAGGGTACACAAATAAATTTATATTAGATATTTTTTTCTAATCTTCCTTCTCATTAATAGGAAAAATATTTTGATGATGAAATTAACTTTTATACGTTTGTTTTTTTCAAGTGTTGATCTCCCCCTAGAAATTTTTGTTCATGCCCATAAAGCAGTTTCACAAACGGCTCAGAATGTCTCATACATTTCAAAAAAAAAACAATTTAACGATTTAATTTACTCCAAACGATAACAGAATGTTTTTTCTTCTAGGGGGAGATAATTCATTTTGAGGCTAACAAGAGTTATATCTATTTTATCCAGTATTTCATGCATCAATGTGAATCTTTTTTTTTTTAAGGCAAAAATTCAGTGATAATGTTGTGAATAAAAATTCGTATATATTTTTTTAAAACTCGAAAAGATTCCCAAATTTATTTTTTTAAGGAATTAGTGGAATATAAAAGCATGAAAACATGATAGATTTGGACAGAGACCTGAAGAAAAAGATTTGATCTATTTTATAAGTTTTGTACATAGAACATGTCATTCTGTTCAGAGCAAGGTTCATTTTGAGCAATAATTTTGTTGAACTCTTCCCAGACTGCATCATTGTTGAAACAAACTGTGCCTCCTGCACGATACATCTGATGTCCCTGGAAAAAAAAAGGTGAAAAAATGAATAGATAAAAATACATTTATTCAAAAATAAAAGATTCTGAGAATATATTTCATTGGAATGAAAAGGTTTCTTTTGATTAATACTAACACTAATACTAATTTACGGGAAACCTTCAGTGGCCATTGAGTTAAATGTTGTCACTTCCTATTTACATGATTTATATTATAACTATTTGCAAATGAATAAGGGAAAGCACTCTATAATTACTATTTGATATACCTGTATATTGAGAAATCAGATCATTATAATGTAGATTATCAGGGTGAGCATGAATGCAGGCTCCACACTATTATTATTAAGTTGCAAATGGAAATAGGGCTAAAAAAATCTCCCCATTATGAGCTGTTTTGTCGCAATTGTAACAAAGTAATAAAAACTGATTGCAGAACATCATGAATAATTTTAATCCAGACAATTTACAGGAACTTTGTCTGGAGTCTACCTGAGCCTCTTTTCACTCATAAATGTTACCTGCTGGAACTTAAATATAATTCAAATTCAATTCAAATTATTATAAAACCTCAAACAGCGCTGTTTTGAACAGTACAGAAAATTTTGGAATGAATTAACCGCATTAATCAGGGTTTACCTGTATACACAAAGATTATTTTAAGTATTCACTTATTTCATTTTTTAAAATAATGTACTGAAATTTTCATGTGCTGTTATTTGCAACTTTCTGACTGAAGTCTTATTAGAATGAAAAATAGAAAAGCCATTATAATGAGTGAGTCTCTAAATTGTTACAACAAGTGCCATTACAAGAGTTTACTGTATATTTCTCTTACCATTCGGTTGATGTCTCCAATGCAAACCCATTTCTTTTTACTTTGGTAAGTGATGGCCCATTTGGAATGGTCTCTTTGTTCAATGAAATAAATTTTTATTTGCCTCTCGGAAGGCATTGTGATATATTGGACATTGAAAACCTGCCATAAAAGAGAAAATCTGACTTATGAATAAGATTTTTGAATTTTTAGACTCTGAATTGAAATTCTTTAAATTCTAATGTTTTTTTAAATCTTATTTTGTTGGTTTACTAATTATCACATTTTTATCCACATGCCACAACTTCAACTTTTGTTTGTAAAAAAAAAAAACTATTTTTAGAAACCGTCAACCAAAACTGTCAACACAGGTTTCTTCAGTTTTTATGTTGGTCTGGCTGGATTTCTATGTATGTATGTATCATGCATACAGACCACACCGATGGTGCTTGAGGGATGAAAATTTAAACATTTCTCCTTATCACATCTGGAAAAAACCTTTTTTTTTTCTTTCAAGTTAACCCTAACCCCCAGGGTTTTTGAAAAATTTATTTTGTCATATAAGTTTATGCTAAATTGGTCCCTAGTTTTAGCCTGGTTATTTTTTTTTGAAAATTCAGACTTTTTAATGATCACTGTCTAACAGAAGGCGAGAAAAATAACTTATTCATTGATCACCCCTTTCACCAATTTTTCACTTGATCTCCCCCAACATGGCATGCTGCCAAAAGACGTTGGTCGTCAGATGGTTTTTATTGAGTGACTGATCAGACCTGTCTTTAGATTGATTTTCAACTATCATTTACCGTAATTTTGATTTTGTTATCCTAATTCGATGGCAGTGAGTAAATAGCACAGATCAGAAATGAAGAGAAAGCTCCTGGTGAGACTCGAACTCACATCCCCATGTGAGGCATGATTAGAGTCAACTTAAAAAATAGGATGAAGATAAATGATAATCAAAAATGAATAATAATTATTTACAATACTTCATCTAATAAAAACAAGAACCACAAGTTCAACAATGTGTCTACAGTCTGTAGTAGTAGTAGCAGGAAGAGGGGGAGGAAGAAGAGCAAGTACTTGTAAAATATTGTGAGAAATAAAGTATCAATAAAAATCATAACTGGTTATTTTTGGCATTTTTTGGCAATTTGTGTCTTTTTTAAAAACGAAAATGCCAAACTCGTTGATTCTATAATGACGTCATAGCAGTTGTTTTCTTAATGATTTCACAACTTCTTTCCTATTTCTGTTGTTTGATATAACTGGAACCAACCAACCAACCAAAAAGCATCTAATTGAGATGTATGGACACATCTAAAAAAAACTTTTGGAAACATTTAGAGTTGTCAAAATTTCCTTAGATGAAGCATTGAACAACCTGAACCACCATAGCCATCAAAGACGTCAAAGGATTCTATCCTTTTGTGTAAGTTCATGAGTTTGTGTTTGTGTGTACGTTTGAAATATAGCGTACACAATCGATGGACATCGCGACTCACGACATGGATCCCCCGAGACCACATGCGCAACCGAGGCCGGCAAAATATTAGATGGAGAGACGAGCTGGACAGGTTCAGGAAGTACTGGCTCCGCGACACCCATGATAGGGAAGTGTGGCAAATCCTGGGGAAGGTCTATGTCCAACAACGGACGCTAAAAGACTGATGATGATGATGATGATGACTCTACTTGATCCCTTCTAACAATATTTTTTTCATTTTTGGGAAAAAAGCTTTTTTGACCCTTTTTGGGGGCCCTGTTCGGATGAGTTTTATGATAACATCTAAACTCTCCCCACTGGTTGGTTGGGTGAGCTATTCGTCGTCTACGGTGATTGAATATTATCATGTAATTAGAAATTGATCAGTTAAGCCTTGACATGACTCAATTTGGAGCCATGGAACATGGAACGCTCTTCTTGGACAAACTCCAACATATTCAAATTGCCCCCCCCCCCTGTAGGGTGCACCCAACATTCAGAATTGCTGGTCTTCTCCATGTAATTTATTTACACAAAAGAAAATCTTTTGAATAGAAATTAACTCAGGGAAATTTTTCAATACTTTTGAGCTTTTACTCACTGAATAGTTTCCTGTGCAGTTAGAAGGCAATCTGTGGGCTCCATTTTGCCAAGTTTCCGTCAAAAGGTCACTGCCCAAATCTGGGGCTATCCAGTCATGGTAAAGATCTGAAAATGGAAGGAGATGTAAAGTAAACACAAATTCCGACTTAACGAAACTATTATTTATGTGCAGGTCATCCTCATATCTTTGCCTCAAAGTTTGTGGCCCCTTGACCCATATCCAGGTTCTTCAAAAGTTTCCTTCTTTCTTTTCTTTTAGACCCAGCCAATTTTCATTCAATTATCTTAATTTCATTCTCAACACAGAACGGTTGTATTTCACATCTTTCTCTACTGCATACCCCTGATGATACCTGCAAGAGGGTAAAATGCATAATGTTTTCTCTTGATAATTATAGAAAGAAACTTTGAGATGTAACACATGGTTTCTCAATTGTTCATTACCCCGTTATCAATTACTACTATCATTCCATCGGATTATCTTACATCTGCACAATAAACACAATATATTTAAATGATACACAAAGATAATTTTAGAAATTTGATAAGAAAATCCTACCTTTTCCAAACTTCTTGAATTTTGCATAACTGACAAATGTATTGCCGGCTTGAGACACAAGATTCAACTTGTTGAACCAAGGGGGACTTTTAATCACTGGATCA
Organism: Thysanoteuthis rhombus; assembly: GCA_963457665.1. Lineage (NCBI taxonomy): Eukaryota > Metazoa > Mollusca > Cephalopoda > Oegopsida > Thysanoteuthidae > Thysanoteuthis > Thysanoteuthis major. The sequence goes on along the minus strand of OY735206.1, from coordinate 9,099,250 downwards.
TTACCTGCTTTTATCACAGCAGCCATATTGGGACTCATGTCAGCCATTTTGTCTGGAAAATTCTTGTCATAGATTTGTGGGTAATTGTACTGCAATTGTTTTCCTGAGAAGAAAAAAATGAAAATATTGAATATTTCAAAATAGTTAAGATATATTCACAGCCAAAGTCTGTAGAATCTTAATGATACAAACAAAGTTTATCATAGATTTATATCTCTATGGTAGAATGGAAATCAATTGAAATGTGTACTTGAAAAGTGCATGTTGGTTTATGGACCAGAAGGATTTAAGCACATTTTGACATAAAATTGCATACAAGTAAGCCAACAAGTCTACAAACAAAATGTGTGCATTTAATTTGAAAAGTAGATAGTTACCAAACCACTTGTTCTAATGACTGTGAAATGATGTATTTAAAATATTGTTGTGTGTATTTGACAAGACTCAAGGAGGCTGCCCTAGCACAGGTCCCCCTTACACATGGGGCACAACTCGGAGCAATCAGTTCAATTGGCCTAGAGACGGCATCGCACCCGCCGATTGAATCAATAAAATTTAATATTGAATTAATAGAATTGACGGTCAAATTTATGAGACGAAATACTAAATTAATAAATATATAGTAATTGTACCCCATAGCATGCTTTCAATCTATCTGTAATTTGTCAAGAGACTTAAAACAAAAGATTGCCTTTCTATCAAGATTTTTTAACTGAATCAAGCGATAACGGTTTATTTTCAAAAAGCTCTCGTCCTATTTCCACCTTGCACATTAGGTGGGTTCGGGTGTGCCAGGCTGGACTGAAACTTAATGTTGAAAAATTTTTATATCAAATCATCAATCCACCTTTGGTCAATTGGTAAGTCATCTACTACTTATGTTCACATCAAATGACCCACCAAGTTAGATCCATTACATGTTTCTCGTAGTTCATGTCATCCTGAACCATTCATTAAGGAGCCAATACTTCCTAAAAAGCTGATTATTATATCAAAGCCACCCAACCAATATACTACATCCAAATTCTATGACTGCATGATCTCAACAGCTTTCAGCCAAAGAGGCTCAAACGTGTTTTTAAGTTTAAAATATTTGCCTCGTTCTGAATAGATAACAAAGAGTAGATGCAACTTTCATTGGTCGACTTGAGATTAATTATAAGCTGAAATGTCATTTCTGATTGGCCAGGGTAACCACCTTAAGAAACTGGGCATGAATCCCGACCAACAAGGACAATCTGGATGTAATCTGCCAAACATACCAATGGCGTATCATATCAAGTCCCTTTGCTGCCGGTTACCCGAAGTGTTCAACAACAGGCTCGGCTCATGGCAGCTACTGATACTATGTATGACAGACAAGGTAGAGGGTAGAAAGGGAGAGGGTAGAAAAGAAAGTTAGATGTTCAATGAGTGCATAAAAAGGGGGAGAGGCTGATGGCCACTTATAATACGATAAGTGTGACAGACACGGCTCTTATTATATAATATTTGATGATTATGGAATATCTTAGATACTTCAGAAATAAGAATGATATCGAAAATCTCTTTTCATTTGGTCACTCTATAAACTTAACATATTGCTAAAAGTTTTAATTCTCTGTATTGTCCTGTTGATTTATGCACAGGTGCAGAGCAGATAAGTAAATCAGTCAATATTCAAACATATTGGTAAGTGCGGGTTTCCTCTGCTATCTATAAAAACCTTTCATATACCGAAATGGTGTAAAGCAAAAAGGTAATAACCATTAATTTATGTGGGGAAAAATTTTGAGTGATCCCAGGTCCCCATAACTGTAATGATGGTTTGTTAGGCCAAGTCACCAGAGGTTGGGTTGGTAGGAAGCGTAGGAGTCTGGGGTGTTAGAGAGATTTTATTAACATACTTCTCTTGAAACTGTTCAAAAACAGCTCTAAATCTGAGTGATATATTTGATAATGTGGTCATGACTCTCTTCCCAATATGAGATTTGTGTGGACCTTGGTTATTCTATTGGAGGCTATCAACCCTGACAATAGTGCAAAATTCAGCTTGGCATTAATTTTTTACTTGTCAAAACTTATTTCTGCTGAATTGTAATAACACTTTGAATATCTGTGTTGCATGAATGAATCTTTGCTCATGCATGTACCAGAACTAATAATCTAAAAAAATTATCTAAAATTATCTCAAGAAAATAGATCTTCTATCTAAAATTATCTAAAATACCAGCACAAGATCGAGGCATTGTTGAGACTCCAAAAAGTACTTTTTTGAAGAACAAAAAACGTTTTGAGATCAGTGCCTAATGGTGTACTCATGCAAATCATGTCCCAAAAATGTGTCCAGAGACACACACAGACAGATGAGCAAAGAGAGAAGAATCTGTAGCCCACTTGGCTAGTTAGTTGGACAATTTAGGGGGTCAGAGTGATTCAGTATTGTATAATTAGGAATCAATCAATTTAGCTTTGAGACAACTCAGCTTTTTGCTCTGCGCACCAAATTTCCAAATTATCCCGCTTGTAGTGTGTGAACCTCGTGTTAAGAGAGAAGAAATGAAACTTACCGATGCTGTCCATGGCTGAATAGGGGAAAGAAATACAAAGGAAAGACTGGCCATAAAGGAGTCCTGTGCTTGGATAACTGTAGCCCTGACCTCGCTCGGGAGTGAAATGTGGAGTACTGTGGACCAACCAGAAACCACTATGATAGTCAAAAGACACAACACCTACAAGAGACAAAAGATCTTGGCTCACAGGACTTCTGCTTCTTGGTTTTTACTTCATTCTTTTCGAATAGAAGATGAACCAAATGAAGGAGAAAAAATGAGAAAAGAAAGAAAGGGGTAAAAAATGAAAGAAAGGGGCTTAAAAAGAAAGAGAAAAAAAAAAGTGGAAAATGAAAGAAAGGGTTTAAAAAGAAGGAGAAAGTGAAGAAAGGCAGAAGAGGGAAAGTAAGAAGTAAAAGAGAAGGAAAGAAGTAAAGTAGAAAAAAGGAAAGGAAGAAAAAGAAGAGAAGAAAAGGAAGGAAAGAAAAAAAGGGAAACAGAAAATAGAAAAGAATAAAGTAAATGAAGAAAAGAAAAAGAAAGAAAGTAGGAAACAAAGAAAGAAAGAAAGGGAGAAGGAAGGAAAGAAAGAAATTTAAGAAAAAACGAAAGAAAGAAGTAAAAAGAAGAAGAGAAGTAGGAAGCAAAGTAAAAAAAGTGATATGAAAAAAAGAAAGTAAAGAAAAATAAAGAAGGAAGGAAGGAAAGAAAAAAGAAAGAAAAGGGAAAGGAAAAAGTAAAAAGGGCAAAAAGTAAAGAAAAAAAGAAAGAAAGACGAATGGAAAGGAAGAAGGAAAGAAAGAAACCCAAAGTGAAGTACTCCATTGTTGTACTAAGAAAGTCGTAAGTAGCAAATTGAGCAGGATTTTTAGAAAACTTTGATATTGTCAATGTTTCAACCGATCTATCCTCCAGCCCTTGTGCTTTGTATAATCCGAAAGAAAAGGAAAACTTTTCTTCCCCATGCAAAAAAACAGGGTGCACTTTACATAGAGAAGAAAGGTTTTGCCTCTTTCACTTGAGCTATACACCCGATGAAGGTTGAAGAATGAATCAGTCAAAACATGAAACACGTCTGGTTAATCACTCAATAGAAACCGCCATGCAACCAATGTCTTTTGGCAGCATGCTGTGTTGGGTAGTCATCAATTGAAGAATTGGACGAAAGGGTGATCAATGAATAAGTTACCTTATGGGGCAGTGATCACTAGAAGAAAGTCTTCATTTCCAAAAAAACGACAGACACAAACTAAAGGATAGATTTAACATAAACGCATATTGCAGATTAAACCCCCACTAAAAACTTATTTATGGGGGATTTTTAAAAAAAAACGAACTTTTTTTTTCTCGACATACCAAGGAGTGAATGTGTCGAGTAATTCTTCTTGGATCCGCTCAAAAGTTTTATCAGTTCTTGTATAGTTTATTGTCCATCCCTTTGCAAAATTTCATTGAGAATTATTCATAACTTTTGGAGATATCTTGTGGAGAGTCATGGGTGTAAACATACATGTATGGGGGGGGGGGAAACTTCATCTCTCAATCAAAAAAATAATCCATGGATCCACCCCAAAATTCAATCGACTCTTTCTTATCCCATTGCCAAACTTTCCTCAAAATTTCCTTGAAATTTGTGAATTACTTCCGAATATCTTGCGGACAAACGTAAAGACAGACGGAAAAACCAGCAGACAGACAGACAGACGTGACCGAATACGTATACTCTCAAACTTCGTTGGTTTAGGTGAAAAAAAAAAGTGAATTCGAGCAGAACTCATATGCAAAAGTTCATTGAAATTCATTGAAGGCTTTCGGGAGACAATCCTTGGAATAATGCAGTTTCTTGGATTTCTTGAAAGACCAATTTGTAAAAGCTAAAAGTGGCCAGATTTAAGAAAATCACTGAATACGATTAACAACAACGTGATTTGAACAACGGTTTTATTTTTCGTTATTTTGTTAATAACTGATCAATATGTTATACATATATATATATAGTAAAAAAGCAAACTTTGAATTAAAAAAAAAACGATACGGTATTTCATTGCATGTTTAATGCATATCCTCAGAGGAATGGATTGATCGGTCTTTGGTTTTGGTCCTTTGAAGAACAGTATTCTTAGCCGAAACAGAATCGGTATGATGTTTTCTTCGTGTTTTGCTTTTTTTTGTTGTTTTTTTTGTTGTTTTTTTTTTATTCACAATACACAGAAACAACAAAAAGGAAACACGAATAAAACATTATATTCTGTTTCGGCTAAGGACATTGCTTTTCAAAGGACCAAAACCCGAGATAGATCAATCCATTCCTTTTTTTTTTTTTTTTTTTTTTTTTTTTTTTCAACTCAGATTGTACTGGATCAGGTCATCGAGTACTCTCTCTGATGATTCAGAAAAATATCATTATCAAACTATTATTTAACTGTTCGCCTATATAAACAAACCCTTCCCGAGTTTAACGGTCTATTATTTCACTCTCTCTTTCCAAACAAGCTTTTCCACAAACGCCTAAACGCCATAATGCCACTTCACAGCGGTGCTGAAGAAAAGATTGACGGAAAGACGGAAAGACGAACACGACCAAACGCTTATACCACTCTCAACTTTGTAAAATATCGACTTTGCCCATATTGACATTTTTGTGTTAGATTAAGGGGTGTGAGAAAGATTTTGAACTCTCGAAGGAGTGCAAGCTTTGGAAGGGGCTAAGAAGCCCTGTTCGAAAGGGTACATGAAGTGATTACCTTTGGTGTGGCCGAAAACTCTACTGTAAGAGCCATTAGGAAGTGCATCATTGTACATCAAATACATGAAATCCTGTTTCAAAAGACAATAAACATTTATTTGGAAAAAAAATAAGAAAAAATTACTCAGTGGTCAAAATACCTCAGTCTAAAAATGAATCACCATGACCAAGTTGTTTCATTTTCCTCACAATACCCCCCCTCTCTCTGTGAGTTCTTATCCGTCAGCCAAACCCACCTACCCTATCCACACTGTCTAGAGAGTGATACAAAGTTACAAAGAGCAATGTATGACTTGACAAGATCGAAGGTACAAACCGATTGGAGTTGTCAGTTTCAAGGGAATACGTATAACAGAATCCGTAGTACAAAAAAAAAACGGACGTAATTTGTATCTAAAAGAAAAATAGAATTTACCCCCCCCCTCCCCCCTCTCTCTCTCTCTCTCTCTCTCTCTCTCTCTCTCTCTCTCTCTCTCTCTCTATCCAAACAAACTTTTCCACAAACGCCTAAACACCATAATGCTACGTCCCAGCTGAAGAATTGTATGTGTCCATTTCACAAAGGAGCATTGTTATAAATCGAGAACTCGCCCGCAGAAACAGGTGAAAAAAGACGAATTTCAAAAAATTCAATTACCCGTTTTTAGAAGGTGCCTACTGGTGACTACACATATAAATTTTCAAGACCCTCTGCCAAAATGTGCCCAAGAGCACTGACACGAACGGATAAGTGAAAAGGAAAGAATACATAGCCTATGATTTTTTGTTATTTTGTGGGGTCGATGTTAGTGGCTACAGTTTCTTGTAGCTCAGTGGTCAAAATACTGGACAATTTAAACTGAGGTTTTAGCTTCAACAATGAAGTGTTAGCTTAATGAGATTCGGTAATCCATTAACTGTTAAACAAAACATTTATATTGTACATACGTCTTTGCTTTTCACTTTTCAAAGAGAAAAGAACAAATGTTACCCATTAAATTTCTTTCACCAAGTCATACCCTCCACCAAGCAAGGTGTCAGCTCTTATACATTCTCTTTCTCACTTTTCTTATCTGGAAAACTTAGAACAATCATAATGTATGTGTTATGTCGAATCAATGCCTGAACTTCCTATCATCCACGGTTAATGGGTTTTATGGAGACATATCTGCGATCGGATGTAAGTAGGTCAGACGTGTCAACATATGACTGTATGTCTAACCTTTGATGAAAATCCTTTAAAAAGGGTTTTTAGAAGAATGTAGAAAGCACTCAGAGAGCGCTTACCTCTGCCAACGCCATTATCAGCAAAAGTAATTGTGTATTGATCCACCCCAAAATTCAATCACTTCTTGCATGGTCCCTTGCCCGCCCTCCTACAAAACGTCATTGAAATCTATTGAGAACTTTTGGAGATATTGTGTGGACAGACATGAGCTTTTGACGATATCATGGTGTGGAGGGGAGGTCATTGTACATGGATTTGCATTCAAAATGTAATTGAAATTCATTGAGAACTTGAGGATATATTGTGTGAACAGTCATGAACACATACGTATATATATGAAAAAAAATGGGAAAATATCTCACAATCCAAAGAAATTTTGGATCTGCCTCCAAATTTGGTTACTTTTGCAGTCTATTGTCCACTATTGTAGAAAATTTAATCGAAATTCATTGAGAACTTTTGGAGACATTGTGTAAACAGTCATGAATGCATACATGATTTTATGGGGAAAAAAAGAAAAAATATAACACAGACACGGGAAAAAAACTCCTGGATCCGCCCCTAAAATGCAAACACTTCTTCTATAGCCTCTCGACTATCTTTCCACAAAGTTGCATTGAAATTCATTGAGAACTTTCGGATATATTTTGTGGACAGACGGAAAGACGTGACCCAATATTTACACCTCTCCAACTTCGTTGGAAGAGTCAACTAGAAAGTACTCAGAGAGGGCATACCTTTGCTAACGCCATTTTCAGAAAAAGTAATTGTCTTACTATCTGTTCCCAAAATCAGTCTTTGTAGCTTATTGTTGGCCCTTCTGAGAAAATTCATTGAAATTCATTGAAGACTTTTAAAGATACCGTGTGGACAGTCATGAGCGCATACATATATGTATGAAACGAAAGGGGAAATATCTCCCAATTACCCCAAATTCTTGGATCCGCCCCAAATCACTTCTTCTATAGCCTATTATGCGCCCTTCCACAATTGAAATCCATTGAGAACCTTTGGAGATATCGTGCGGACAAACATGAACTTTTGGCGATTATATGTGGTATGGACATGTAACTTTGGTCTTTTAGAACACAATGTTTCAGCTGTCATGTCCTGCTGTCTCCAGTTGTCTGTTTTGTTTGGTAATCTTTGCGGAATTCAGAAGTGCATCAATCTCTTTACCCTTGCTATTTCTGCGACAATTTTTTAATCTATTGAATTTCATTTATCAGATCGGATACTATTATCCACAGTAAACGAATAATTAATGAATTATTTGTAATGAGAGCCTTGATCTGATGGTAGCCAATGATGAACAAGCATAAAAGGGGAAGTGTTTGATATCTTACTCGTGGCCCTAGAATGATGGCCTGGGTCAAAAGCAAAAATTAAAATGGAAATAAAAAGCAGTTGAAATTGATAAAATACTAAACTCACATTGTCCGCTCGATTATAAATCTGTTGCATTGTGTTATATACAGCTTGGCCATCTTTGTCAATTGAAAGGCTGGGAAAGGTTTTCCATGTTGGACTGTTGACATCCATATAATAAAAGCCGAGTCCTTGTTCGTAAACTGCTGGAACATGACAAACTATTGGGATTTTGTAGACAACAAACCTATCAGATAAAATTTATTTGAAAAAGTGCAAGTTTTGATTATAATTATGACCTGTTCCACGTACTGGCAACAAATGAAAAATGGAAAAATGAATAAAACAAACCAAAGACGGACATAGTCCAAGAGAAATAGAACAACAAATCAGACGAGAGTATTTTCCCTTCCAAGGGTGCTCTCGACCAAGTGTCTGCAGCGGCCGGTACGTTCACTTAATGATGGAAGAGGGCCTCGTCGACATCTGTCGGTGTCCGTCTACGGCGAGGCAATGATCGAAGGGAGCGGTCGGGGCCACTCGTATTGCGACGTTAGAGGTGAAATTCTTGGATCGTCACAAGACGAACTGCAGCGATGGCGTGTGGCAAGCACGTGTTTGGTCATAAATTGAGAATTTCCTAATTGTGTTTGCGGATCGAATAGCCTGCAGAAGTTTTCTATGTTGGACTGTTGACATTCAGGTAATAAAAAACCAACTTGTTTTTAGACTTATGGGAAATGGTGAACCTTTGGGATTTTGCAGACAACAAACCCGTCGAAGAAAATTCAGACGGGTCTGGTTAGTCATTCAGTGGAAACTGCACGTGACCAACGTCTTATAGCAGCATTCCATGGTTGGGCTGATCAAGTAAAAAAAATCGGGAAACAGGGTAATAAGTTACTTCTCTCGTCTCTTGTTGGATCACTGAAAAGTCTGAATTCCACCCCATACACATACACACCCAAAAATGGCAAAACTATGGACCAATTCAGTATAAAGTTACATTGCAAATATAATTCCCTACTGAAAACCTGTTTAGGTGGGGATTTGAAAAAAGCAGGTAAATAGTTGGAGCTCTTTGACCCTGTAAGACCGCCCAGTCCAAAGTCCGGTTGAAGAATTGGTTGGGTGATGGGCAAGTACTATTCCCCCCCCCCCCCTGAACAGGTTATCAATTTGCAATGTAAGGTTTTGCTAAATTGGTCCCTTAATTTGTGTCCTGCAACATTCACGCTTGTTTGTTCGTTTGTTTTACTTATTTACTGATCACTACCCAACAAAAGGTGAGAGAAGTAACTTCTTCATTAATCACCAACAAATTTGTTAGAATGTTGATTCCTGCAACTGCCTGACAGAAGCAGTATTTATTCCAGATTTATGCCAAAGTTGAGAAACTAATCGTTATTTATCAACACGTGTGTTCTCCTTCTTTACGAAAATTTGGAGGCACCTTCTTTAATATTTAATTCTGAACAACTGGTACCATTCATATGATGACTGAAGAACTCATTGCCCATTGATATTCATTTTTTAATAGATCACCCCTAACACAGTATGCTGAGAAAATGTTGGCCATCAGATGGTTCCAATTGGGTGACTAACCAAACCTGTTTTCTAATGTATAAGAAGTAGAGAAAACTCGACATCGCAGTCAACGATTGAAAAACCGTAGCATCAAAATTTGGAGTCATGTAAAAAAAATTCCATCGAAGAATAAATATGGTCAGAATGAATTCTATTTATGACATCACTGACATTTTCCACAGGAAAACATCTAAAATAGAGTTTTAATGATAAAACCGCCAAAATAAGCCCCCCCCCCCAAGCAAAAAAGCTGTTTTTCCCCAAATCAGAAGAACGTTTTTAGAAGGGTTCCAGTGGAGTACTGATGGCAATTTTCAAGTCTGTAAACAAAACGCCTTGGACAGGAGCGCTGGAACACACAAACAGAAACAAATACACAAACACATAAACAAATGCATACATTTTTAAAAAAATGATAGAACCCTTCGACATCTTTGGCAATCATCCCTTCCAAATTTTGCTTCTTGTGATTAGAACAATGATATATTGAAACTTGACCATTTCTAATTGTCCAACGAGTGAATCTAAACATTTTATTCACTTTTTAAAAATTAGCATTTTTTCAGAAAAACACGTGAATCTAAATTGATATGCTGTTTACACTAATGCTGCACAAAAGTGATCACAAAATATCTAGAAATTAATAGGTTTTTGAGATTTACGCTCGCATTGTAATTCACGTTCACTAACCAGATCCAAAATTATTATCTCCCTTTATGTTCTCGTTATATTTTTTCTTGTAGCGGCGTTCATTGTACAATATATCCTGAAGGAAGCGCTTTTTTTAGTCCTCTAAATAGACTACCGGATTCTCCTTGAATTATCAAGATGAGTGTCCCGGATGACAATTTGTGAGGGACAATCTGAAGTATATTTCACCATGGGTCTTCTCCGTAGTCTTCATCAGCTACACATGGTTTTCGGTCTTATGATTGTCCTCGAAGCCCGAAACCAATGCGATAAAGCTATACAATGTTGCTTTCTCCTTCCAAGTGGTTTAGTTCTCTATCAACTAAACTGTGAAAACAAACACAGAAACAAGAGACAACAAGAGACAGAAAAAAGCATTTGAATGATTAATATTTGAAAAAAAAATCCAGAAGTTTCATAGAAACGATAAGAAGTGTAACAGGGTACATATCACTTTCATAATAAACCCAAAATAGATTATCTCCTCAAGTAAAAACAAACAAAAAGATAAAAGCACAAGATATAGAAGAGTGATGAGTGATCGTGGTGGTGTAACAGAGGACCTCCTGGTTAGGTCTCCCCTTGGAGATAGTTTGCAACCAGGAAGGATTATCTTTGACCTGTTGTACAAAACAACTTCTCGTTTTACCGATAATGACTTTTGTCAAACTTAAAGCAAGTGGATTGCATGTTTAAAATAACTGGGACATTCCCTGTTCTAAAGATGCATGTTTCGAAGGGATCAGACTCACGGTGTGTTGAGCAGCCTACCATTATAGTCATGTAAAATAAATTTCCGCCCGTCGTACGAAGCTACAGCTTCGAAGTATTTCAGTTACTTCTTTTCAGTGTTGCTGATTTAGATATTTTATACTTGAATTTAGACTGACAGATAAAAGATCTATGAGCTGTAGATTTCTCAATAACCGCTGTAGATTTCTCAATAACCGCTGATCCAAACAACTCCAAGATCAACACTGCCATGCCTGCCGGGCTGACTAACATATATACCGAATATCAACTTCGTACAATTGCCAGTTACTGAGTCATCATGGGGCATACAGATATTGTTTTAATCATAGATGATTTACTTATGATTTACCTCTGCCAACGAAGTAGGAAGAGGTAAATGGATTTACTCATGTTTGAAAGCCCACAAGATATCTTCAATGATTCCAAATGAATTTCAATTAAATTTTGATGAACGGTGAGTCATGGGCTACGAGAGAAGTGAAAAAAATGGGGATGGATGCAGGATTATGTTTCCGATTGAGAGATCTCTTATTATTCTTCAACATAGGAGATTGAAAACGATGAGTTGATGAAGAAAAAGCTAAATTTGAATTTAAATTTTTCCAATTTTTATCAAGTAGTCCAATAAAACCGTCCCAAAATGATATTTAAATGACATATTTTACTCCATATCACCGTTATTTATATTTTCTCATCCACTATTGGACCAGGGTTCCTTCATAATGACATGTTACGACTTGTCCTTACAAATCGGTATTTAGTACTTCTCATATCTAAACTACGGTGGAGTGAGGGGCGTCCACGTATATCTAGGCGTCATAGGGAGTGTTAGGCTGAAAAAGTTTGAGAAACTGTCCTCGACGGACCGACTTACAGTGCTTAGGACCTCCAACCGCCCTGCAGATGTTGACCACAACTGACGGAAATCAGATTCCCCCGCCTCCACCCCAGTTCAGGCATTTTCAATGAATCTATTTATTACTGCAACGTCCGTCTTGGTTTTCTACAACTCAGCTAATTGAACGTTATTTCTGTCAAGTTTGGGGATTGGGGCACTTATCTTCGAATCAAAAAATGTTTTGTTTTCTAGATCAGGAAATGTTTTGTTTTCTGGATATGGTTGACAAGCTCGTGATGCCGACCCTTACAACTATAATGAAGTTCAATCCGCATTAAGTGTCCTATTAGTGTGGTCCTGTGTGAAGCTAAGTTCAACTTTAGTGTATATACACTGTAAATCCTGAAAGAGGATGTACTTGAAGTTTAACTTAGTTTGACACAAGGCCACAGAATGGGGCACCTAGGGAGGATCGAACTCATTATAGTAATGATTGTTTGATGACCATGGGATCACCGTAAAAAAGAAAACAAAACGTTTCCAATTTGTTTTATTAATTTCCGATCGGGGATATTACATTGATGTTTATTTGGTAGATACATGCAAACGCAAGAGCTCATTTGAATACAGTATCACACGCACAATACACATAGAAAACATATACGACAGCGACATAAGTACCGGCATTATTATACATACGGGTTTTCTTTCGTATTAAGCGTTTTTATATTAGCCTGAATAACATAAGATTTACTTGTACTTATACTTGTGCGTGGAGATTTATTTTAGAATTGTATTTTTAAAGAGAAAATTGAACATTTTTAAGAACAGCTGATTTGAAACAAAAACAAATTGAAATCTTCATAGGATATTTTAGTTATCTCTAAAGTGTCTTTTCATACATTGTAAACTGAGGGCGAAAAGCAGACTATGGCCATTGACACAATCCAGAAGTATCTGAACAAAACGAAGTCGATAGAGAAAGATTTATAGTAAGGCTTGACTAGACACATCGGAAGTGAAAAAAAAAACTTGCCATCGCAGTCAATAATTGAACAACTGTAGCGTCAAGATGTGGAGTTATGTAAAAAAAAAACCCATTGGGAAATGAATATGGTCAAAATGAATTCTTTTTATGATTGGCGTTTTCCTCTGGGGAAACATCTAAAATAGAGTAAAAGTGGAAACATCGAGATTCTGGAGAATGTAGATATCATTCGGAAAAAAATCGCCAAAATAAAACCATCTGAAGATCTAGAAAGCTTCTTTTTTTTTTTTTTCAAAAAATAAAAAATAACCTTTTTAGAAGGGATCTATTTTTTTTTTTTAGATATATTTAGATGAATATTAATTTTTTTTACAGATGTTTTTAGATAGATATCTTAAAAAAAAAAAACGATGTCCATAATATATCTAAGAAGTTTTTAAAATATCTTTTCATAGGAAAATATCTCTGGATATAGAACATCCAATGTGGCAACACTATGCTAGATGCGATTTACGATTGATTAAGAAGGTGGCCCCCCCCCCCCAAAAAAAACACGGCTTTAGCGGGAATATCAAACTTGAAGTGTTAGTTCACAAGAGTGTCCCCCAAAACTTTTTTCAGACTATCCCCATCCCCTTTAGAGCATATATTCAATCGAATTCGAATAATCCTTTTTTTTTAATTGGGATGATCAATGAATATGTACCTCTGTCGGTTTTTTGTTGCATCATTAAAAAGTGGGAACAAACTATGACTAATTTAGCATAAACTTACATTGTAAATTGACTTCCGAAAAACCTACTGCGAGAGGGTTAAAAAAAACATATTCCAGACATAATAAAGAGTGAATGTACATTTTTTCCATTCATGAAACCAATACTTGTGATACATACATACATAGCCAGTCAGCCATACCAGCTTAAAAACTGAAGAAACCTGTGGTGGTTACAATTTAATAAGAATATATATATATATATATATATATATATATATATATATATATATATATATATATAAAATAAAAATATACCTTTGTTTAATGTACCACAAATACACACACACATACACTCTCTCATTTGTCTATTTACCTGAGAAGACAATACTTAAATTTGGAAGCAGAAACACACCTGAGAATTCGCCAAACATTTTTCCTGGGAATGCCGCAAATAACGCGAAGAAGTTTTTCCTGGAATTTATCCCCCATGAATGGCAAAAATTCCAAGAAAAAGGTCTAAACTTCTAAGAAAACAAAAACCATTGTTTTATTCAGGAGAAACCATAAGATGAGAGGGCAGTCTGGTAAAACCTCCTGAAACAACATGTGTACAGAACAACGTCCTGGCTCAGTCATAAGTCAACAACCTTGATAACAGACTTGTTATTCAGGCCTTGAAAAGACTATAGGATGTGTCCAGGTTAGGAGTCAACAGTTTGTAGAAATTATGTTCTAGATAGTTCTAGTTGAAGAATTGTGAGCCGGCGTGGACGTCACTGGAAAAGTCGAACAAAGGAAGGGAAATGTATAGAAAACATGCATGCCAAGTACAAATGTGGACACAGATATTAAACAGAGTAAAAAAGACACGTACAAGTATTTAGATGTGAAAAATGAGGGATAGATTTAATGCAAAAATAATGTAAAAGAAATTCATATAATGGAAACAATTATACATCCAATCGTGTAAAGAAGAGAAGAGAAGAGGAGAAGTCTGTCAGGTTTAGGTTATTCCTATGCGTAAAAATCAATAATAGGATATTTAATGTTGTTTTGTCTATCTATCGAATGGAGCCCGATGAGTCGTGCCTGTAATCAGTAGTATAGTTGGCCAAGCTAGATTATTAAAAAGCTGTCGGTCAGGATAGGTGCAAGAAAGAGCTAAAAAGGGTGAAATAATGAACGCTGCTTTTGCGTGATTGCCAAAAATAGTAGTTGCAGAATTTGCATTTTATAGCTATAAAGTTCTTGTAAATACTTACATCGAATAAAATTAGTGACAAGACGATATATATATATATATATATATATATATATATATATATATATATATATATATATATATATATATAGTCTCGGTCAAAAGAGGAACTACACCAGCTGCAAGTTTAGAGAGAGATAAAAGATAACCGGCTCAAGATAACAGGCCAAATGAGCCATTGAAGAGGAAGGTAACCGGCTCGCAATGCCGGGGCCAAATAAGCAGTTGATCACTTGTGTTCAGGGTTTTTATTGTGGGGTCATCGAAGGAAGTGGCGTTTTAGATATCTAGCTAAAAGAAGGGTTTCGTATGAAATTCTCGACTAAAAATGTAGAGGTCGCCACCAGACTTTACATTCACTATACGTTACAAAAACAATAATTTCCCTTATTTGTTTAAAATTAATGTACGTAAATAGCGTAGCACTTTTTCACGTTTATTCCTCTGTGATTTGCCCCTCTTTTGCTTACAAGCCTTTTTCTTTCCCCTACTTAGCTGAATGATAACAGTCACACACCCTTCTAAGTAGTAGCAAACATGCACAATTTTATGCGAGAACCCTCTGATACTATATTATGAATCCTATCTTATTGGAATCAACAACAATAAAACTTCCCTTTGCCCAACTGATCACCCATTGTTTCCCAATACTCTCTACATCCTGAGCCTTCCAGCCTTCCCCCTCCTGCGAGTCTCCCCAATGCTCCCAAGGAGCCCATATTGTCCACTTTAAGAATCACTGGTTAACAAGATATGAAATCCTCTGAAGCAGTGGCTTTGGATCTTTGATTACTCAAGGACCCCCTATATGAAAAAAAAAAATTCTGGCGAACCCCTTGTTTTAACATTTAGTTTTCAAACTGGTGAATGAATTACAATAACCTTCAAAAGGCATATTCATATGAAACCGATTATACTAATTTGAATTCTTATATATGATACGGGTTTGTGTACGATACTGTTTTTTGTTTGTTTGTTTTTTGTTTTTTTATTGCTGCTTTATGGATGGTGTTGTTTCTCTGTCACAAGATTTGCAATGTTAGGTTTAGAGGAAACACTAATGTGGACCGTGTGCATTATTTGACGGACCCCAGGGGATCCGCGAAGTTGTTCCTAAACCACTGTTTAATGAGTTAAAAGCTCGACGTTTCGTTTTATTTAAGAATAAATTCTATACGTCAATGAATGTAATGATGAACTTTTCTGACACTCGTAACGGTGTGGATCTAGTGTTCAAGACTTTGACGAGTTTTACAGCCAGAGTTTTAAGAGAATTTCCAAAAAATTGAATGAAAATTTATTTTAAATGGGTAAATATCAGCCCAGCGTCTCGGAAAAAAAAAGGATAATTTTTCAAGGGAGATAATTCTTTTGAGATGAATTATGGGAGATAACTGAGGCTCTTAAAAAATACAATTGATAATTGAATTAAAGCAATAAAAAACAGAAGAGAATACCACATCGAGCGAATAACAAAAACGAAATATAAATAGCTCATTAGAAAATTGAAATACTTTAATTCAACGATCACATGGCATAAATGATACAAATACAAAAGTTTTCAAAAAAAGCAATAAAAAATATGAAAATAAAATTAAATTTTGTTTCGGTATTGGATATCAGTTTAGATATTTATCAAACATTTCGTTGGGGTTCAAGTTGAATTATCTTTATTGTTTTAAATAACCATATTTAGGCTTAATTCAAAAGCTAATATTTCTCCAAAATTTCTCATTAAAATGAAGGTCATAATCATCCAAAACTTCAAAATTTGAAAACGAAAAATGTACTTCAAAAGTATTTAAATTCATAATGCATTTTTTTGTTATTCGTTCGATGTATAATTCTGTTTCTTTTCATGTTTTATTGACTTTTTGAATTGACTGATTCGTTTTTATCCGTTTAATGCTGAAAGTAGACTTGCCTCACTTAATGTAAGACGCTCAGCTTGACATTTACCTTTATTGAATAATTCATGAATATTTCCTCACATTAGAAGACTAAAATAAACGAAATTTTAAAAACTTTCAAGATCTTCAAAATCTTTTTCATTAAACAATCATCAGAGAAATTCAATTTAAAAGAAATACAACTTGAACTTACCAATCAACTGGTTTGCCTTTTATATCACGACAGCCGATAGATTGTTTAGCGCCAAAGGAATTGTTTAAAAGACAAATAATCGTTAAAACAACGACCTGTATAGCAGACAGTGCCTTAAAAATCAGCATGATTACACTTTTTAAATTTGAGATTTGTAAAAAAAGCTTTAACTGCAAACCAACTATGAAAATAAAACGTTTCAGATTTTATATCCGGGAAAGGGGATAAGCTTCCACCAGTTCTGTATATGTACAATCACACAATGAGTTTATTTTATTATAGTTCAATCGAATAAGTGTTGGACCTGGAAGTAAAATACACCATTAGCGAATTGATGACCGGTCAAAGATCATCAAGCCAAAAAGACAGCAATGAAGTACGGATTACTGCAAGTTACAATTGAGTTCGGATGAAAGGTACCAGTCCAAAGGATTACAGGAGTTACAAATACTTTAACTGAATTTGTACTATTTAAGTAACTTAGTATTTTTGTAGATTCAGATAAATGAACGATTTATTGTTTCTAGCGAATTTTGTGTAAAAAGTTGCACCATTTTAATGGAAAATACATCATAAACTTGTATATTTGGGGGACAATTTTTACAACGCATTAGGATTTGTAATATTTTTAGTATTTTCAGTCAATTTTGGCTAATCAGAGAAAAATATAAAATCGTTGATAATGAAACAAATATTGTCACTGAAGTGCTCTAATTTCATAAATAGGTAATATAAGTAAACTACAATGAATATTCAATATTCACAAACTCTTTCCGGATATTTCACGGTCAAAAGTGACAACCAGACAGTTATGTAAAACGAAAAGGACAGATTTCAAAAACCAGAACTTTCGAAAGCTTCATTTCTAGATTAGTCTGTTTGTCTACAACACAGTAAAGTGCGGAATGATTTGTAACCCCGTGGCAACTTTTATTAGAAGCCTCAAGTAAAATTTTTATCAAGCCTTGACATAAACACATTCAGGAAAAACAAGTCGAAAATCTTTTTTATATAATTCTTAAAATGGTATCCAAGATGCCCATCAAATTCTCATAATGCCCATTACTCGTTTACTGTTCATTCCGGACAAGTTTTCTCAATTTTTTTTTCTTTTTTCGGTATGACGTATGCTTGATAACAAATCAAAATTCTATCACATTCCGACCATTGGAAAGGTATATTTTTAAGATGGCGTTCGAAGTGACTGCCAAATCATGGAGAAACCCCCCCCCCACTGTATCCACCCCAAAAGTTTAATTATTTCTTCCTTACAATATGACTTACTTTTTATAAAATTTCATTGACATCTATAGAAAACTTTTGGAAATATAGTATGGAACGACAGGAGCAAAATACAGGAATGTGTGAAAAAAGGTAAAATATCTCTCAGGCAAAAACGAATTCCTTGATCCGCCCCAACAATCTTTAATAACATCTTTCTTAATGGGTGCTTTAGTCTTCCGTGAAATTTCATCGAAATTCATTGATAACATTTGGAGATATTGTGTAGACAGGAGCGAATGAAAAAAATGTATGAACTATTGGAACGGAAAAATCTCCCTCACACTGATTTTCACACTTCCACAAAATTTCATTGAAATTTTTTGAAAACTTCTGTAGATATCGTATGGACAGACAGGAGTAAATAGAGAGATGAGTTTTTCCCTATTTATCCAATCATGTCTATCCACACAAAGAAGTTCTCTGAATTTCAATGAAATTTCGTCGAAAGGCGGAAAGAGTAAGAAAAAATTGATTACATTAGGGGGGTAGGAATTCGACAATATAGTGTATACTGCTGTATGAAAATATCTTCATAATAACCTTCTAATTTAATATAAAAGAACAAAAACACATCGCAAAATAAGAACAAGGCTGTTTTTAATAATGTAATTTGCTCTAACTAAACATAAAACAAACGCTAAAACAGATTTCGTTTTTGGCAATGTCTTCAATTCTCACTCAGTTAGCCTTGAATTACAGCGTTTAAAACCATGGCAATCGCCACAAGCCGTTGGAATTTCGTCAAGGAGCTCCACAATTACATGTTACGAATTTGAGCAAATTGTTTGATACAGGAACCTCATCTGTCATGATTGGTTCCGATTCGTTTTCCACTATTTTCCGTCCCCAGAGCAATGGGTCTATTTTCGACTCCATCAACGTCTCCCACTGAATAATCTACACGTGAACACGCCAGATTGGTGCACAACTTCTCGTTCGGTAGGTGATAGCTTCTCGGGTGGAATTTTGGATCATGACGCCTCCGTCATTATGAATCTTGCGAACCTCAAACTCGATAGAGAATCATCGGGCTTCCCTCTAAACATCGCAGCAGTGAGTCTAATCCCTGTAATTGTGATCTCTTCTCTCAATGCATTCTCGGCTAACAGTAATCCCATCATCCGTCGTACTTTCTCTTACTGATTTAACAATCCCATTTTTTCCTTTTCCCTCTGGTACAGGAGTGGTATCGTAACCTCCCCAAGCATAGATGGCAAGGATATTTGCCAACATAGCTGGTATCAAATGTTTCACAATTTCCCTGATATTGAAGAGGCACTCTTCTCCCTCCTGGCTGCTTCCCTAAGCATCATTGCACCCTTCTTATTGACATCATAGAATTGCAAGAGTAAGACAAGCACATCAGTTGTGACTATCACAGCCGGCTGATCCGAGAACTCAGAACACAACTATCAATATATCTGCGTCCTCAGTACTTCAACATGATCCTTATTTTCTACTCATGAGTCCCACAGAATTCTTACCATATACTTCTTGCAGACGCTTCTTCAAGTCCAGACCCTGCCATCAAGTCACCAATGCTATCCCAAAACTCATCATAGTATGAAATCATAGTCTCTCAATCGTTTTATCTTGGATTACCAAACCTTCCTCTACCTTTAGTAGATACGTCCATTATTTCAATATCATGGCATTAATTCTGTCCGTTTAATGTACGAATGTTATGGTTTATATTATGTGCAACTCACTGTGTGAAACAACCACTGAATGTTAGTGAAGAGAATGTCTGAAACATCTGTTGTTCTCTCAATTGTTTGAATTTTCTCATTTCTGCATACGAAAATACAACTTTAGTATGCAGTTTTTAACACCGAATGAGCAAATGTACGGAAAAATCATTAAAGAAAAACAAAAGTTGAATCATAAATTATAATGGCTGATTCACACACTGGCTCACACGATGTTAAAAACAACGCACAAAAAAACGTGCGCAATCTCTATCATCGAATAACCGAGTGTGTGCAACGTCACAATTTACAATCGGATTAGCTATGTTCTAGCCATTAACAATCGGTTTTAGCCATTTTATAGCAAACTGAAAAGCTGTTTTACTTAACCACCACAAAATTGAATATTATCCGAATTTTTCTCCTCACTTAACGTTGTGGTCGATCATTCTGGATTCAAAATGTAGAATTACTATCTTTAACATTTGCGTCAATAAAAACGTTCCGCAAAAATTAATGGTCTGTTTTTTTTTTTGTTTTTGTTTATTCTACACAAAATCTTGCTTAGTACCAAACTTGTTAATGGGGTAATTACTGCCAGGTTTCTTAATTTTCTGGTGAAGTTTAACTGGATTAATAGTGATATTTTAGAGTTCGTGTGTTTTTTAGAATCTGGTGTGTTGTGTCGAGTTTTAATGGTGGTTATCTTATGGGCTGTGGTTAAGTATTATTTGGATTGTTTAATTTCATATTTCGTCCATCGGGGAAAAGCCTTGAGTCGTATTATCCACATGTTGATAAAATTCTAGTATTTTGTGGCTTAATTAGCTGTGTTCTCACCTACCTTTCCAATACTGGTGGACTTAGCATCATTTCTAAAGCAGTGATTCTATAGGCAAAATGTCGTTCTATTGAGAGTAAATAGTTTTAATTGGATGATTTTATTTTATGCCAGTAATTATTTAGTCTCATATCCAACAGCCATTCAGATTTACCTATGTATTGTATTATATGCCTTGTACGTTCAAAGAGATAGATAACACCGTTACTTTTCCTATCTATTTTCGTAGATATAGAAGATCTTTTTGGTAATGGGGTTAGTCGACATCCCATCTATTTTCTTTTTCAAAATTTTCTAAAAAAGTTCGATAAACAAAAAGTCTATGACTTAAAGCAAAGGGCGTGTATAATAAAAGAAATGATTCATTCAATGCATTGATTCGTCTTCAGTATTTAATCCTATATCATGCCCAGCCTTCAAATCTTGACTTTTTATTGTGCACAGCCGCTCAGTGTAGAGGGAGCACTGTAGCTGGTGAAGGAATTAGTATGTATGAGGTGGTTACTGTAGAGGCTATTTTTACTGTTACGTGGTTGACAGACTTTGTTTAGGGGTGTTTTTTCTGTGAGAGACTCTCATCAATTATGGCGTTACTGTTTATTATATTCTAGGGTCTGCGATTGGAAAGGTATGTCAAGTTCCAGGAAGATTTCCCTAAATTCTGGTTCCAATGTTGGGATGCCCCATCTTTTCTTGTGATAATGGGAGAGTAAATTATAAAATGTAGTTATAAGGTATGCAGTTTGATTTGTCTTTATTACTTAGATTTAAGTTGTCATCAGTGGGAATTGTGATTGCTCTTCTGATTTAATTTTCTATCATTGTACTGGAGTATCCACGCGTTATAAAATGTTATATGAGGTTATCATTACGCCTCCTCAGCAAATCCTCAGACCAGATCTTTTAAATTCTAAGAGCCTGTGAATATGATAAATTTTCCTTTGGTTATTTCGGGTGAGCCGATTTGGAGGGTAGGTTATGATGGATATCAATGGATTTATATACATAAAGGTTGTTTGGGGGTGTCTATCATCATCATCATCATCGAAGTTAATTGGGTATCTGAGAAAGCAACGGATTTCGATGATTTTTCATAATACAATTGTATCAGGTCTAGAATTCGGCTATTTTAGCAAATTATCTAGTTTTGCCTCTCGATCTGTATATATATAATGAAGATGTCGATGACTCGGCCTTGAAGTTTCCTCATTTTCCTGTGAAAATGATCGTATATAATGTTGCTGACACAGTACCCATTGCACAAACTTTAATCTAAAGGAAGTGTCTTTTATTAATTTTATTGTAAGTATATGGTGCACAGGAGCTGTCATAGTTTCCGTTTAAGGTTTTTCTTATTGTTCACTTTTTGGGGCTTTCTTTTCAGGGCTGAAATTCCTTCACATTGACAACAGGGATTTGTTATCCATAGTGACTACAATAACCTCTTCAGGCATGGTTCTAGAGTGCTTCAGTTTATATCAGACACATCATATATGTATGTATATATATATATATATATATATATATATATACATACATACATACATACATACATACACACACACACACTTATTTTGAATGATTACCTGTTATTACAGTGAATACGCCATTTAGCCAAGACAACATAAAAATAATAAACAATCAAAGAAAATGGGGCTGGTGCAGGAATCGAACTACTTTAAGGTGGCGTTGCTCTTACCATTGAGCTAGACAGCCACTGGTAACCCTAAATAATCGTTCCAACTCCAACTTCTCATCTTGCCCATTCAGTCTATATCTGCTCGATTTATTTCATGTTATAAGCCAAAACTTTTTATTATATTCTAGGGTCTGCGATTGAAAAAGTATGCCAAGTTCCAGGAAGATTTCTCTAAATTCTGGTTCCAATGTTGGGATGCCCCAATTGTCAATTTGAGCGTCTTACAGCAAGGGAGATAATTCCAACTTTAGCATCAAACAAATAAAGGAAAAAAGATAGAAAACTACACATCGAATGAATAATAAAGAAAAGTTAAGTGTACTGAATTATTACTTTTAAAATACATTGTTTCATTTTCCTTCGAATTTTGATGTTTTGAATAATCATTACCTGCATTTCATTGGAAAATTTTCCATTTTTGAGAAAAATTACGTTTTGAATTTATGCCTAAACATTTTTTTTTTCTTGAATTGAAGTTAGTTCATGTAAATCAAACCCATGTAAAAACTTAAATACAAGCCAAAATCCATCCAAAAACCGGTTTATTTTCATCTTTTCTATTGTCTTTTCAAAGTTATTTTGTATTATTCTGTTGGGTAATCGTTATAAATCATTTTTAATTTTCGAGCTAGTCATATTTTGTTTTGCGTTCGATATGTATTTTTTCACATCAATTTGGTTACCTGATGTTGTCTCCCTTTGCTCATCCTAAAAGAGTTGTCTCCCTTTAAAAAAAAAAGCAGATATATCTTCAGGACGCTCTTCACTATTATCGATTGATGATGGATATGTCCATGTGAAATAGAATAACATTGCTTATCAAACAATTAAAAGGGTTGTAAAAATATGAGACTTTCTGTTGTAAGATTACAATGAAGAAACTTCTGAGACTTTATATGTGATCACACATAAGAGGGAGTCAAAACTCAAAAAAAAACAAACTTGAAATAGGGATACTTGAACTATTAAAAAATATAAATAAATAAAAATAACCTCATAAATTGGCTCTAGATTCTTTAGTGCAGAACATAAATAGCACAGTCTTTTTCTACAAGGAGATCATAGATGAATTATAAAAACCTATATGAATTCAGAACCCCCCCTCCAAAAAAAAAAAAAAAAAACAAGGTCTCATTTCACTCTGTATTGTATGGTTAGGATTTTTTTCTTTCTGGCTTTCAGAATAAGTTTGGAGTTTTCAAAAGCATCTTCATTTAATTAAACAGTAAAAACTATCATTGCTATTGGATAAAATGAGAAAGAATATTAAAAAAATTAGAAGTTTGAGGAAAACAGATTGTGCAAACACACCTTAAAATGTATTTTGAAAAAAATTGTCTATCAAAATGACTCTGGGAATGCCAAAGGTTTGATATTCTCAAGTAGTCAGAATTAATTGAAAAATACAATAAAATCATTGCAGCTTCGATTAAAACATGTTTCAGCCATTCTAATTTAGGGATAGATTACATAGTATTAAACTGAAAGGAAATGTCCTTAGAAGTATCCCCAGGATGTGAGACAGAGACTCGGAGGGCCTTTCGTAAAGCAATTCATACTTTTTGATGATGTTTGACTCCAACCCTTTATGGTGTCAGCAGGTCTATGCACCCTACCATTCCATATGACCTTGACATTTATCATGTGCTATCTCTCTAAGTATGATCTGACTTTCTCTGGCTCTTGTAAACAGTCATACAGGTATTACAATCTCTTTTGCATTTCCCTTTATGCTCACCATCGATAGATACAGAGTGTTATGTGTGTATATATATATGTAAAATATTCATCATGAATACATATGCTAATTTTTCCTGTTTGAGCATTGATCAATTTACTTTCCTATAATGACATAAGAGTTTCTATGATGTAATCTTCATTGTTGTGACTTGAAGTCTGATTACACAATAAAACAGCTCATGTTGAGTTGAAATTTGGGGAAAGAAAGAAAAAAAAAACCCTCAAAATTAGCATACAACTTACTAAAACAAATTGTCTAATGGTTTTAAGCTCCTTGGTATCGAATCATACATAAGTAGGTAGGTATTTTTTGACAAGTAAGTGCTAGTTTTTATATAATTAGCAGACTAAATCAGTGGTCCCCCCCCCCTAGAGTGGATGCAGTCATACAAGCCAATGCACAGGAAGTTTTGTAAAATATAACAACTATCCCTTGGGAGGTCTCCACTACATCGGACATGATTACCAATACAAGATGATTTATTACCTGATTATTTTTCTGGTTTTCACCTCTGTTCAACACAGTCCAAAAGAGAAATTGGTTGATATGCCCTACAACACAATTTTAAGCAATCTTGTTAAGATAATTTTTAAAGTTTTGTGGATTATCAGGTTCCCAGAAGGCTTCCCCAAATTTTCTTACCTGCACACTGAAATTAGGGGTCTGGCAGGTTTCACAACATTGGGACTTGATTGCGTTCTAATCATCTCTTCTAGTGATCTTAATTGAGTCAAGGCACTGCATCTTACTGATAAAGCAGATTATAGTATAACAACATGGAACTCCCTTACAAATTTAAATCAGACTCTTATCTCAAGATAACAATAATAAGGCAAATTATGCTAGATTATGTGCCTGGTTCCAACTGATGTGAAGGCTGCATGGAGTTCTTAAATTATATTGTCAAAAAGCATGAACCCTGGGTTGAGATCATAGAATCCTCGATGGTTGAATGTAAAAGTTTAGTAGCTTCGTTTCAGTTTATATACGGTTCAGAATTAGAGAACACTGATGTATTTTTTTACTATAAGGGAGTACAAGGTACTGAGAGGCCACACATATGGTAGAAGTCAGGTCAGGTTTACAAATTGTGTTTTTGAGAAAATGACAAGCCTGACTGCTTCAGCTTCAAACTCTAATTCCAACTGATGAAGATTACTGCAACTTTTTTTATTCATGTAGAACTTGTTAATTGGACTCGGCTCAGTGAGCCAACTGCCTACCAATCAGTTGGTTGTGATTTCAAACTCTGATAGGGAATGGTACTTCAACAGGTCTAGTTCAAAATCCCAAATTACACTTGCTCACATACCACCTAACCAAATATTGACAGGCCAAATTTCTACTTTTCCTTGATGTTAATTTGCTTGAAAAATGAATGAAGGTGATTTGAGCAGGCCTCCCTTTCATACTTCATTTACTTTTTCAAAGATTCAATGGCAGTTGTAGATTTTATATTTACAATTTGGTAAAATATATTGTATGTCAACAAATCATGAAGAAAATCCATTGTGGATCTAATATTTATATAACTGTGACTTTAAAACTAACATATGCCATTAAGCTATATATTTTGCATTCAAATGGTAAATAAAAAGTGAAAAAGCTGACATATCGACAGAAACAAATTCTGTCAAAAATTGTAACAAAACTATTTTTCTTTCCATTTGAGTTTCCAAATTGATCCTTGTTAAAGTATCCATTATAAGATAATCATGGCATCAAAAATATGACTAGATTATACCAAATGCAATATAATTTATTGTAAAATCATATCTATATGTGTGTGTGTGTAAAAATTATAAAGGTTAATCTTCCTTCCTTAGACTCACATTTATTTATAAGTAGATTTTTTTCTACACTATAAATACATAACTATGATAAAATTTATAAATTATAAGCACTGTATAGTTGATTTAAAGTCTGTGTATGTACATACATACAAGCAAGTAAAGTGTATACATAAATTATGAACATTGTCGTCTTCCTTTCTCGTTTTGTTTTTCTCTTCATCAAATGGAGATGAAAGGGGAGAGAAATGAAATGACTTTTCTATGCTCACTCTGAATATCATTTTTGTCAACATTTATCTCCCCTTCAATTAAGATAATAGCTTTCGTAGGAACGCTGTTCATCTCTTGTCCAATCTTTCGAGGATATTTAATTCCTTATAGACACTTTAACATATTCTATTCTGGTCTTGACAAGAAATTTCTGGCATTTTTAGAACTGCGACCAACTTATGTCAATTGCTAAATCACAAATTTGATTCCAAGAAAAATAAATAAAGAAGATAGAATAATTAAAAAAATTATGTAATTTGTACAAATTGAATATTACTCATTTCATGTTTCTCTGAATTTTTGAGATGAGGTATTATTATTATCTCTATTATTGTTCGGACTATCCTCATCTTGGTTGTTTTCCATACAACGTTTCGGCCGTTGTACTCTACGGCCTTCGTCAGGTATCATCTGGTATGGTGGAAGTAACGAACCCCACACCTACCAGACGATGGTTGAGGACAATGGCAGAAAAGTTGTATGGAAAACAACCAAGATGAGGATAGTCCGAACAATAATAGAGATAATACTTATTTCATCAAGAAAACTTTCCTGTGTGACTTGGTCCATGATTGTCAGTCTGGTCACTATATCATCATATCTGCTTTTGACCTGTACAGCTGCTAGCTATGACATTTATAAAAATGTTATTTCTTGGTCAATATATTCGGTCAAAGTTACATCACTTTTTTTTTTTCCCCTCTTGAAAAACTAAGTTATTTTTTAAAAGTCACATGTGCTTTCAATCCATTAGACCTTTAAGCCTTCTGGAAATTTGTCAGTTTTGGAGTGAAATAAATAATTTGAAAGGTTTTAGGTGGGAATTCTATTTTAAAATCAAACACAATTCTAAACGTAGTTACATACAACCAGCAGAAAGTATGTATGTGAATTCAATTTCTCATTGCTTATAAAAGCCTTCTTAAAGTAATCCAACAAACCTGGCAATAAAACCCTCTTGCATCCAAAAACTGCACTCCGGCTTACACCTGGGGACAAAATACAGAACATGGAAGCAGTGTATCCTGTATAAACACGAGAACTGCCTCGATATTTTTGTAATACCAGAATACAGATTTTCAGAAGGAAAATCACCCAGATACTTCATATAATAACAGTCTATGTGGAGTAAAGGTTGAGCTCAGCATTATAGTCACTTAGTTTTAAGAAAGAGGGTTCTATTTACTTTCAAAAAATATCTTTCCTCAGAACTGAAAAAAAATCCCAGTCTAGTGGACTGGTTACTGTTCTTGAATAAAAGTAAAAAACACTATCTTTTTTTTCTCTCTCAAGAACAGCGATTTTGCCTGGTCTGAATCTCAATTTAGTACAAATGACTGAAACTTGGGTTGACAGAAATTCATTACCTTTTTCTGCAAGTGGATTATCTTTAAATTTATTTTCCAAGCATTGAATGTTTTCTGAAGTATCAAATGTAAAATTCTATTACCTAATATTTGAAGATGCGACAGGATCCAAGGGAGACATCTTTGATTAAATGAGTTTCTAGTGTGTGATTAAAATATCTCCATCAATAGTAACAGTAAAAATGCCTTCCAAAGCAAAGATCAGCATTATGTCTTTGAGAAGTTGAGACAGACCCATGACTGGGAGAACAGAATAATTTCCACTCCAACTTCTGATTCTCTGTTGAAGGAAACAAGAATCATAAGTTCAACACTGCATCCACCAGACTAGGTAGTAATAGCAGAGGAGTAAGATGGTCCAAGTTTCATGTCCATCCAACATGATACAGCTGGAAAAATAGCGTTACTAAGAAGAGAAGAGGTGAGGATGGTTCACCAGAAGTTCTGGACCAAATCTCATATCAATCCAACACAAGACTCAAAAAAATTGATAAGTAGCATTACTATTTGAAGAAGTAGCAGAAGAAAAAGGAGGAAGATGGTTTATCCGAAGATCCAGACTAAGTTTTTTTCTTCAAAACAGAGGAGAAAATAGACATTCAACATTAATAGCAGTTGTAGTAGTGAGAGAAAGAGGATGATTCACCCGAAGGTGAAGACCAAGCCAGGAAGATTGATATTCAACTAATTAAAGATTGACCTAAAAGTGTCTTACTGAGATGGTGGAGGAGGATCAAATGTTAGTGAGAATGAATTGTCAGGGTTAATAGTATAAATATCTCTGTATTAATTTCTGCTGTTCCTAATACTACACAGAAATTAGAATTAAATATATATAATAGGCCACTCTCCAAATAGGTTTTTTCAATTCAATATATAAATGATGCTTAGTGTTGATTTCGTAAGGAAACATTAAAGACCTTGCCTTGCCTGCGAAGACAGTAGCAGATTCACTAACAACTCAAAGATGACCCAATAGTGCTATCTGATTTGACCAAAACAAACATTAAATTCAAAGACTCAATTGCAGATTCTTATGTATTTGTAAATAAAGGAAACTAATTTATAATCAGTATTTAATAGTTGTCAACCTCAAAAAATAGGTTCATATGCAAATCATTCAGATTTCTTATGCATCAAGTTAACACAATGACTCAATTATAGAACTAAATGCAGGTTGACCTTTCAACAATAATACGAAGATGCTCTCCTAGCATTACCACTGTAACAGGTTTCTGAAACAATAGCTTCCTATTTGATATTCAATAAAAATGTAAGGAAATTCTGCCTCCTGTAGTACTCATCCAACTTTCAACAATAATGCCATTGCTTCCCTCAACATTTCATACGGATTGCTACTCACTGGAGTATTTGATTCAAAATTTACAAGTAGTCATAGCCAACTGCTTAACACATTGCACAATTCTGGCTAGATTGAGGTGAAAGATGAACAATGAAAATTTTAGTATTGCATTGATTTCTTTGTTAGTGAAGCAGAGATTTTATTTGTCAATCTCAGTTATGACAATTTTATTTGCCTTAGGTTCCGCTTCATGAATCAAGCTACTGAGAGGACATAATATTCAATTCCTTATTAACTGAATAATTAACAACTTGAGAAAATAGTTTTCCTCACCTCATAGGTTCATAAGCATTCTCAAGTTTTGATAGTCCATGTTCAAGTTCAGATTTTACCAAATTCTTTTCACCACGTTTTGAAGTACAGTGTTGCCAATTGAGGTGATTTTTTTTTAATTAAAAAAAAAAAAAAAAAAAAAAAAACACAAACCCATTCAAATTGTCAACCCTGGTTTGAGGTTTTGTGTTCATCAAACTAATTAAAAATGATTTCCCAAATTAGAGATAAGATCAATACTCAATTAACATGGAATCATTAGCAAATAAAGAATTTCCTTCTGGTTATATATATATATATATTTTTTTTTGAGAGAGAGAAAAGTAATTTTTTTTTTTTAAAGCAGTCCGCAATTTCTGATCAGCTAACAGCCATGCTTGTATGGAGCAGCTTTAGTACAGAAACTTAATTTCAGTTGAGCTTAATTGAAAAGGTTCTTTAAAAGATGAAAAAGACCCAGGAATGTTCATATTTTAGTACCATCCATTTACACTTGTGTGTTCAATGATTGCCACATCCGAACGACTGATTTTTCTATCCACAGACACTTAATGTTGACCCTTCCAAACTTGGGCAAAACTTCCTGATTTTACAAATATCTCACCAAACTCATATTGAAAAGAAAAATCCAATGACAGGAAAGATTGTAAATCAAAAGAGTACTCTACCTGTCAATCATGTACTTAATTCACGTCTCTCAATCATACACCTGTAAATTCTTCAGCAGAGGTGTATCAGTTTCACTTGAATCAACTGATCGTCCCTTCGAGCATACTTCCTCATACAGACCAAGAATATTCTGATGTTGGAAATAATTCCGAGTAATAAATCATCCTCTCAACCTTTTTCCTTTCCCTTCACACTCCAAGCTCATTGTATCTACATTTCATTTTATATAAGATTCCCATCCAGTGTCTTTTCAGTCAACAACCGAAAAGCCTTAAAATTAGAAGAAATCTTTTAATAGTCTGTCCTGTTGAAATTTCAGCACTTTACCACTGCCCCTTAGAACTTTTTGATTTCCACTGCTGGGGAATATTGTTCGCTTCTGTGGAAACCCAAGTGCACACATCGACAATGATCTCTACTTATTCTAATGAGACGTGATGTGCAACGTGGGAAAATGCACTAAGGAAAAAGTTTTGTTTTAGAATGAACGTCTTACAAATGAGCCAAGGAAGTCATCTTGCTGGAAGGTTACTGCTGATATGGGTGCAAGGAAAACTCCAATTCAGCAAATTGTGAAAGGAATCAATTATGAGAATGGACAACTGGAGAGAGAAAGTAAAGAAATAAGAGGATGACTGGAGGTAAGGCCTTAAGCATGCTTTTGTGGCAATGGTTCTGCCAGGTGACATCCCAGTGAGTGGTCAACTGATGTGAGGAAAGGCGTTGAGGAGCAAGGCCTCAGCATTCAATAAGAGACCGAATATTTGGCTGGCAGTGAAAATTGAGGGTGGGTGTAGATGTTAGCAAAAGTAAGGTGGAGGATTGCGAGAAATGTTTGCCAATTATGAGATGAATATGTCTTTGGCTGCATAGCCAGCGCCAATGAGATAGGAGTCCACTTCTGTACCTTGCCTAACCAGTTCATGGTTGTGAAGGGAGAGTTTAACAGGGGAGGGGAAAAATAGCCAAGAGCAGATGACAGCGTTCAACAGGGAAAAAACAAAACCCTTCATTGTAGGAATATCACAGCAACTAAGGTACTTTAAAGGAAAGGCCATCTCTGACATTTATGCTGTCCACAACAAAGCCTAGACTTGTTCACCATGTGTCTGTCAAAGTTGAATAATAAGGTGAAAGTCAACATACAAGATGCTTTCTCTTGGTTAAAATTGCTTGGGACACCATCGTCAAGTGTTACACGAAGTGTGGATTCTATTCTGAGGGCTTGACCAAGGAGACAGGACCAAAAGGTATGCATTTTTCCAATCAAGATATTGAGTATCTTCATGTACATTTATATATATATATATATATATTATATATACACACACAGCTGATTTTTATGGTAGATTAGCTTATTTTCATCATTTTAAATCTTTAGAAGTGTGATTTATATGAAAATATAGTTAAACCTTCAATCAAGAAAGATCATAAATATTGAAGACAACTAAACTTATTGTCATAATTTTTTTTTCCAATTAAATAGAGGGGGAAAAAAAAATGTTTGATTTCTATCCCTGCCAATGTAGCTTTCAACACTTAGTTCATGGAATTAAAAAATGCTGAAAATGGAGTACAATTTCAAACATTTACTGCAGAACTCCTATTTAAAGCTCATTTATAAGTCAGCATTTTTTTAAAAACTACCAAGAGACCTCATTTAGCTTCCAGTAAGTATAATTTTTTTGCTGCTCAGTTCAACAGATGAAATCCTAGCTAAGGCAGAGTTCATGACTGGTGTCAGCTGAGAGGATTATGTAACCTTGGGTGATGCCATGACCTCACATAACACCCTGGGAGGAGGAGATTCTCAAGGAGCTAGCAGATATTATGATATAAATGTGAAAGTTTGCACTGGTATATGACAATTAAGACCGGCTGGATGTCTTGAACAAGAGCCATCATCCAAGTAAGTTGCAGGTTGGGAAAGTTAGACAGACTTCAGTGATGGACTTATAGCTTCAAGTGAGGGAAATCTACCCTACCAGGAAATGTGTCCTTTTTCTTCCATGAATTCTTTCATTTTTCAAGAAAAATGAGACCACCTGCAGTAAATGACCAATTTCGGCTGGCAGTAGGGGTGGTTGTAAATCATGTGTGCATGCATGTGTGTATGTATATATATATATATATATATATATATATATATATATATATATATATATACACACACACACAAAAACAAAAAACACGAAGTCATTCATACCATTTTCAGAATGCATTCACAAATGCATTTTATTGGGAAATCATTCCACACTTCAATGGCAATCCTTAGTTTGCAGAGTCCGTACCTTGGGCAACAGCCGAAGAGCAAGCTTTTGACAACTGGTTCCATTGACAACGGCAAGTGTTATGATTTCAATTCTCATTGGGTGCAATCGTCCTCACCATTTGTTAGAGTTTCATGACTAAACTTCAAGATCAAACAAATTCAAGTCAGACAGGTTACATGAAGTCCATACAATCCAATGTACCATCTTCTTTACATTTCCTAATTCAATCCAACTTAGACAAGTTTGATGTGATTTTATATTCTGTAATACAAATGGTTATACTACTATTTTATAGTCGATAGAAGTCATTTATCACTCATCCAGGTATTGAATTATAATAAAAATGTAAATATGAGTGACCAAGCTGGCAATTCTATTTTATACATACACATTTCAACCATAATCAGACCTTTTCAGGTAAGGCATCCCTGTCATCTTGTTTCAACAAGGTAAGTTTTTTTTCTCTGCTATAATAGCATAAATTCATCTTATCCTTGGTACACATCCAGATATATTATAATTTGGAAGTAGAATCATCTCATGAGTAGTTTGAGGTTATATTTCAAATTTCAACAGCCTATATAGTAATCCCTCGAATTTCGCAGACCCCACTTGACATTCGAAGCCCACTCACCAACACTGTTGTAGGTTATGAAAATTGCACAGACTCAAACAACTGACTCGTGTAACAATACAGCATGATTATTCATCTAGTGGATTGGGAAAAATAGAAGGAAGAAATGAAGAATCAAGACACTAATTCATTAAATAGCACCTGGTCACAAACTGACATGAAAGAGCCAAGTTTGGCAGCTCTATCAGATGTTTCTGTATACCAACTGGTTGGTTGGTTGGTGTGAAAATCTGCTACTTCAATTTCCTTACTTCAATTCAAAATTGTGATTGAGGGAGAGAAGAAAAAAAAAAAAAAAAAAAAAAAACAAACTCCAGAAACATGAACATGAAGTATATACCTTAGTGGTCAACTAAGATTTGAATTATAAAAATGGGTCTTACTCAGTGAAGCATTTAGATTACATAAAACACTTTGGATTTGACAAAAAATCAATCTATGGACATTGTCAAACCATTACTGCTCTTCAGTTAGTGATAGGTTGGGGGGAGGGGAACTGACTCGATAAAATATGATTATGATCAAAATATATACTCACAAAAAACATGAAATGGTCTATAAAGAAAAAATCTCATTCATTATAAATTTACAGCACACTATTTTCATAAACCATCTGTTTCTAATTGCAGCATGCTGAAAAAAGTACCATATTTTAGAAGTTCAAAGTTTCCATTATGTTTCTAGTTAATTAGATGCATCTACATGCATCTCCGTAAAAGGGTCTGGAGATCAGTCAGTTCCTAAACCTGAATGAGGTCATTTCTGCCCATTGCGTCAGATTTTAGAAGGGTGGGGTTCAATTTATTATACAACTACAATGAGGGACTGAAACCCTGACTTGAAATTACATTTAAAAAAAAAAAAAAAAAAAAAAAGTCATCAAAATTTCAAAGAACAGAACAATCTGATGAGCTATTCTCCAGGAAGTTAGTTATTCCTACCTGACCTCAATGAAAATACTATTAGTGCAGGCAGCATCTTCTGACATTATGCAGTCTGTTTGCAAATTATTCAATGAAGTACACACTTTACATTGTTTTGCCCGATATCAAAACATCATCCCCGAGAGAGGTCAAGTAAAGTCAGTAGTTAACTTCCAGATATTCAGTGTTCTCAGAATGAGAGGTTTCATCTAACTTAGCCTAATTTACTTAACGAACAAAATTTGTGATTTAGAAATTCAGTTTGACATTTTCATTTACACATGCCGCTCTTCCTCTCAAAAGTCTCTTAGTGGCTCCCCTTTCCTTATTCATAGGAATTTGCGAAATTGGAGGGACTATGGTGATAAGTATGCTAAAAACATTTTCAAATTCATAACATTCTCTTCCCCATCCACTAATAGTTGACAAGAAATTAGTCAATACTTGGCAAAATACTCATGAAAGGAATGATAAATAAACTTCCATTTTATAAGTATCCAAGACATCTAATAATCCTGAAAGATAAACAGCTCAACCTCATTGTATTTCTGCCTACAATGTACTGTCGGGAAGTATTCACTGGGGATTTTCTGAGTAGTCTGGAATTCGAATTGGAGAAAAAAAAAAAAAAAAAAAAAAAAAAAAAAAGGAAAAAGAAAAAAAGACTAAAACCACATTCTAATGAAAAAATTTTTTAAAAAAACTTCAAAATTTCAAATTCCACAGGTATCTGGATTCAATTTAAGATGCCCAATAGAACACAGATTTTGTTACACCACAAAAGACTCACTCAAGGTGTGCCATTTTGTAGTAGGCATATTTTCAAAGACAGTTTAATAAGGATTTACATTATTGAAAATTAATGATTTGCCTGATCCAATCAAATGTAAAGCGATTCATTTATTCGTCCACTGAAATGCATACTTTATAAAAACTTCTAGTCATAAAAATCAGTAAAGCTGGCTTTAATTGCCATTAACTGATTAGAGAGAAATTTCAATCCAAATAAATGAAACCCAAGATGTAAATAGAGAAAATAATAGAGTTTATTGCAGTCCATTCAACAGAGGTGTACAGTGTAGTTCGCGTTGTTTGTAGCTAGTGTTACTTGGAAGCAGACCAAAAGTATCCAACTAAAAACGGACATTTCAAATGAAGGAAGAGAAAAAAAAAAAAACTCAAAGAATACTCGAATGTTTCAGTAAACAAGATAGGTTCTCTGAGCAATAAAAATGTAATGGCTAAAATGAAGCTCATAAGCAATTGTAAAATGGAGTATAATTCATTTGCTTATAAAGCATTGATATTTAATAAAAAATGATAAATAAAAAGTCAAACTTTGGACCCCCAACCTTCATCCTAATTGCAAATTAATTTTACTTGTAAACTCACAAGCAATGGGAAAATGTCAACTTTGAAGACACCTTCAAAAATGGGGAAGGAAACAACTTCTAAACAGTTTACAAAGAGTAGGCCTCTCAAATTTTCATTCAACCAGGGGGGGGGGGTCTAAGAAATCACATCACAATTGCTACAGAAGACAAAAATGACACCCTCCCCATTCTTTGAGACAAGAAATCAAATAAAAAGTACATTATCAGTTTCTCAATCCTCAATTCAAAAAAAATATTGCTTTAAATGTTTGTTCTACTTTCCTACAAGACAAAATTAATGGAAATACAAAGTAAGGAGAGAACTATTTTAAATTTTGGAGTCCCAGTAGGAATGGTATGTCAGAAGTGTCAGGTTATGATATCAATCTATGGACATGCTAAAAATTAACATTTCATCAAACCAATGAAAATCTACACAAAACTGACAATCCAACGTCTGTGGTTTTATAAATTACTACCAAGTTGATATCTATTGATGCAACAAAAATGATTAAAAAACCGTTCATGAGTACCTAAATGATATATAACACTGAGTCCTAAATCAGAGGAAACCAGTTTTCAAAACTAAAGTATACAAGCATCGAGCCCATATCTCCATCTCTTTATCGGAGAAGAAAGAAAAAAAAAAAAAAAACACAGCGCTACAATCTATACACTAAATTTGCTGTCAATCAGTTCATCAACCTAGAAAATTTGGTAGGTATATCTTATTCACCAGTATTCATATTTTATTCATGAAATTCAGAGTTGATTTTCATTGGTTATGCAAGTAAAAGAATACAATCCATTTTAGTCATGAAATGGGAGATGACATTTTGTTTATCCAGTGTAAGGCAGATATTCTGTTAAGCTTCCAATATTGCAGTACTGGCCAGACATCTATTTTTATAGCACTCAGAAATTATGTGACCTTGATATCATCCACAATCATGTTAAGAATGAATTGATAATTTTAAAAACAAAAAGCCTGGATGGCTATTTAGCATATCAAATCATATCAAGATATAAGGGATATCAGATGAATGGAGCAAAGAAAAAGAAAATCGGGTATTCCTCATTCATTCGATTTGTTGTAATAACTTAATGGTAGCTCAAGGACACCGTTTTTTGCTGCAAGCACTTGAACCATTAGAGATGTAGTTACCAATATTTTTGCCAGGATTGAAATTTGATACACAGTCATTATTTATACTAAAAATCTCAAGTAAAAAACAAAATGTAATTTCCTTTAGTTTCTTTCCAGAGATTTCATTAACAGGATGGTACCTGATAAAAATAAACAAGCTTATTATAAGAACTATTTATTGAATGCTTTACATAATGAGTTAACTAATAGACAGTGAAATCAAAGTTCACTTCCAGGTTAGATATTAAATACAGTCAAACTAAAATGTAACAACTAAGCCTAACCAGGTTTTGCTGAATTCAGACAACCTTATCCTTAGTTTTAATATTTCAATGAACGAAGATCCCAATCGGCAAAATGTTTAGTAACCACTGATAAATAAAACAAAGATAATTTTTGCCTTATCTGTGAAATGCCATACTTAAACAAAACCATAGAAAATGAAGTAACACCTCGCTCATCATTGACAGGTATCTCAGGACTCAAGTAATTGGATGCTAAAATGTAACATTGGATAAGAACACTTTCAATAGACGTATACAAAGAACACTTTCAATAGACGTATACAATGTTAACTTAAAAAAACACTCCACATAATGGTGCTCTCCAAAAGCTAGTTTCCAGTCATTGAAAAGCATTTCTTCCACTTGAAAACAAAACTGGCTGAAAAATTCATTTGTCAATATCTACCAAAATGTTTGCAACACCTTCAACCTGGGTTTTATACAAATGATTGCTCAGCAACTGGAGTGTTACAGTATTTTCTTTCAATTGAAGTTGCCAACAGAATGCAACCAAATACTTTGTTTATCAAGAGAACAAACAATGAAAACTGTAATAAAAGATACTTGGAAAATGTGATATTTTACAAGCAAAACAAGATTAAAACTTCATTTTATTTTTTAAAACCCAAGATTATACAAACTTAAATACCATGTGCTATGTTCAGAAGTGAAATATCATTAATTTTGAACAATCTTATACAAAAAGACTGGTTTATTCATGTTCATGGTTTGGTTTTCCGTCACTAATGCAGACAAACAGAAAAAGAGAAAGGGGTGTACTGCAAACAGACGTAAATTAGGCAGCTGCTGATAAAAACAGGTAGGCGAATGCTGATGTACTATCACTATTGCTGCTGCTGTCTCATTCTAGTCTCATTGTTTTTTCAACTCAATTCTTCTGCCACAGTTTCAAAATCATCACAGAACAGAAAATATGAAGAGTTGTAATATACCAACAGAAATTGTTAGGAGGTATGTTCTGTTTGTAATACACCTATGCACATGTTGATAGTTCCCGTCATTTGTGACAGGGACTATGTTAGTATTTATATAAACAGTGTTGCTTTTAAATTGATTTTCATAATGTTCAAGCAGAGTTACAACTAAATAGTTTTAAAAAATGTCAAACTAGAAACTGATAACCTGAACTGCTTCACCGATGGTTATGGGCTGAGTTTAAATCATTGATATTTGGTCATCTACAAAAATGTTGATAATCAATGGTCTCAGAAATGCAAGAAAAAAGTAATCAAATTGTTGATCAACACATGCAAATTACCTACAAAAATTCCCAGACAAAAAAAAATTTAATAACAGGCAAAAATGACCAATAACCCGACAGTTTTAAATCCGGTCAGAAGTGAGTTTTGTTTGTTTCACAGATTACCAAAGCCGAGTAATTGAGGAAGCAAACAAAACTTGCTCCCTATGGACAACCATTTCATAACAAAGAGGCTGATAATCCAACAGATACTGATGACAACTGATGGGGCCTAAAGGGAATATTGCACGTAAACAATACAGAATTGTAAAATAGAAAAAAATTTTTGAAACTACAATTCAGTGTATAACTCGAGTGGTTACAACGATATATCAACTATGATAGGGATTGCTAGAATGTAACATGAAATTCAGAAGGATAATAATTTCATAAATAATCATTTACGATTAATGCAAACAAACCCATCAGGGACATAATAGATATAGATATTGAATTTGCAACCCACCATGATCACTGTAAGTCCATATTTCGAACTAAGTTTGTCGAAGCATACGTGACTAATAATAAACCAGTTGAACGGGGAGGGTAAAAACAAAACAAAAAAAAAAAAACAAAACACCTGCAAGATCTAAACCATACTTCAAAGTAGTGTGAAGACAGTTTTACTAAAAGATAAATGGAGACAAGGGTTTCTCCTATTTACTCCACCTTCAACTAGAGACCCAAAAAGCTGTGGGATCTAGTAGACAAAATATTCGATACAAAATTATTTCTTTATAAATATACTGAAAATCAACAAATAATAGAATACTACTTATATCATACCAAGTTTTAATTGCTTGCTCACATGCAAACAAGTGAACTCAAATTTGAAATGTACTTATTCCAAGAAGTTTAGTGCAACTTGAATTACTAAGAAATAACTAGAAAATTTGTATATACACACTGGTAAATCACAAACAGTACAATTAATTACTTAATGTTCTGTGCTGCAGAAATTTACTGTTCAATGTCAAATTTCATTTTTTCCCCAGCTCATACTTTGTTCAATTTGTACAGCAATATCTCAACCAAAATGCACTATTTCTGCAAGTGTTAGAGAAATTAATAATTCAAAGCAGGGTGCTGCTTAACATAGATGACAAGAACAATGGTAAAATGGTGTAGTTAACTGAAGACTAGAAATTTGAAATAATAGATGTTGTCAATGGAAATTCTCTTAATGTAGAAGGATAGCACGACGGAAAGTTCAACAATCAATAAAGATGAAAAAATAGGAAGGTGAATACTGAAGCAAAAATGAAACTAAACATTTTTAAATTATGATTCAAAAAAGAAAAGAAAAAAAAGAAAAAAAGATCCAAACTATTTCAAGGAAAGCTCTGGTTCCTGAACAGAGTCAAGCAGTAAATGTGGATCAATCCAGCCACAACAGTTAAACATTAAAGGCCAAGACCAATAGACTGGTGCAAAGCAAGAAAATGACAATGTTCATGTGACAGTTGTATAAATGTATCCGTACTGAATGCAAGGTGTATGTGAAATGAGGTGGCAATGCGTGGTATGATGAGTGGTGACAGTGGCTGTGAGGGGTAACAAACCTACCAAGCCATCAACATCCACTAAAATCTGACAGTGCCACAAGTACTGCACATTACCAAGTTAAAAAAAAATAAAATAAATAAACAAACATTATGCAGGGCAATATGGATGGTAATGACTCCCCATTATTCTTTGCCAAGATATCAAGTACAATTTACGTTGGTGGATTGGGTTAACAGAGGGGAAAACAATGTTTCAACATTTGTTTCAGTGATAACTCAGGAATTTCAGATGTTTCACCAACCAGACAATTGATGAGTGAATCTAATTAAGCACAAGACCACAATTAGAGTGGTATACAATGTTACATTGTGAATAATTTCCCATTGAGATTTGAAATATAAAATAAAACCAAGTAA
The DNA here is from genome assembly GCA_963457665.1 of Thysanoteuthis rhombus. NCBI lineage: Eukaryota > Metazoa > Mollusca > Cephalopoda > Oegopsida > Thysanoteuthidae > Thysanoteuthis > Thysanoteuthis major. The sequence goes on along the minus strand of OY735206.1, from coordinate 9,059,658 downwards.
CTGCCAATCTACAATTCAGTGCATTTACTGTTGAGAGTTAAATCAATCCATTATTCAGGCTAGTTAAAACATCAGCTGAGTTATATTAAAGTCTTCTGCACATTTAGTCTACCAGCTAAAAATATCCAACCGCGATATCAAAATATTTTTGTGACTAAGAGTTCAATTTAAAATATCATTTATCACAGTATTTACAAGAACTAGATAACTTGGCAGGAACTTTAGGGTTTGTTTTTTTTTTTTAAATCAAGTTTTGCACAGCATTTTTTCGAAGATAAAGCAAAGTTAAATTTTACAACTTTATTTTCCTGGATTGATTTTACAACTGTCACATGGTCAATTCAGAGGAATCAATGTAAATAAACTCTGCATAGGGAATTCAGATTTTTATTTCTTTGTTTTGTACAAAATAAATCATGCTAATAAATACTTTGTATCACGCTAAATGCCACAATCAATAGTGAAATAATCAATGTGTGGATGTAAAAGATTTACCACTAAAATGTAATGGATATCAATCCAAAATTACTAGATTTTATATTTCATGATGGCAGCACAAATGTCTTGATTACTCATTACTTTTGAATCAATTATTGTAAATTGTGTCCCAATAGGGAAATAGACAATATATATCAACATCTTCAAATATCATCTCTTCCACCATTGATATTTCAATTAAACAAGTTAGAAAATAACCTAAATAGTCAGATATTCTAAATTAGCAAAAATGACTTGACATTTTAAAAGACTACATTAACACTTGTCAACCTGGTAACTAAACATTTACTGCATTTATCAATTTCATCATTTTCTTACTTTTCATTGGATTACAAATTTGAAGCCTACAGAAAATTAGAATAATTTGTATCAATATTTTAAATATCATTTAACATAAGCTCAAAGTATATAAAACTGTTTCAAATTGCTATAGCCAAATATTAACATAAGTTGAATACTACTTGAGGTAGCAATTTAGAAATTTTATTTAAGCAATGTTCCTAACATTCAATATATTGAGACATTCCATGTTGCTTTCCAATAACTAAATTATTTTTGTGATTCAAATCTTTACCAAGTGCCTTTTGAGAAAATCAATTACTGAAAAGATTCAAGATTCCCCTCCCCCTGATTATTTGAAGTTGACTCACTAAACATGGATTGCCTCAAACTTATTCCTTTAAATCAAGATTATAATTGACAAAAGAATATTTAGAATGGTTGGTACTCACCATGAATGTGTGACACTAATGTTTAAGCATACTGGGGATAGAATCATGTCTGAAAGAGGGGACTCAATTCCAGAAAGATTTATGATACATGCATGGCGTCAACACTGGATTGGAATACAATGATAGTGTGGTCAAAATCTAATCATCAATAGAAAAATAGTTACAACTGGAATTAGCAGCAGCAAGCGCCATCATCAGCAATCCAATAAGGAGTCACAGACAACAGATATTGGAAGCCATATTTATCCAGTTCAATTTTCCAATAATAAACAAAAAGTGTGAAGGCATAATACCAGTGTCTAGCACAGAATGGTATTATTTGCATGAAATTCAAGACAATTATACAAGTTATAATCTTCAGAAATCCAGGATTCATAAACTCAATTGAATCTGGATGACTGTGTGGAGTTATTGTATCCACGAGCTAGATTTTAGCTCTGGAAATTAGGAAAGCTCAACAGTTGTTACATCTAAGCATGATTAGAACAATATTTTGTGAAGAGGGAAAATAATATTCAAGTAGACTTCAAGGATTACATTTTCAAAGAAATAAGAGCAATAACCAAATCATGTGTGGGACTGACTTGCAGTGAGGCAAATAAGTATCGAAACCCCTTCATAAATATAGTTCAAGAAATTAGCTACACAGGTGTCCGATAGAATGTGATTCATGATAAGAAAGTTGGGTTGAAAACCACCCAACACTTGCCTATATAGTTGCCCACTTGTTCAGAGAACTGTATAGAAAACAATTTCAATAATAGACTCAATGACTAAAATATACCTTTTCAATTCAAAATCAATACATGGTGCTTTTAGTGATTGGAAAAAAAAAAAAAATCTTCCTTCACAGATGAACTCTTGTGGCTGATAACTCATTTAGATTGATTTTCATGAATACTCCATGACTGAAGAGTTCCAATTCACCTTGAATGAAAACCCCAAGTTTTGGGAAATTACACATGATGATTTTCATCATAATTTCAATAAGTTAAGCGTTCAGATCACCTTGTAATTGTCTGCCCTTTAAAATGTTCCAAAGAATGTCATACTTGGATGAGATAAGATGAAATTGGCAATAACCAATATTTAAGGCTGAGCACTACTGTACACCGTAATCCTAAAATGCCCATTCCCATGCCCTTGCAGAGAAATAGATTTTGCCTACACAGCAAACCATCAGTTAAAATCCAACATATTTGGACAAAAACATTTCATTGGTCAATGAATGAAACTTCTCATTGTGAATATTGTCTATACATACTGAAATTTGGTACACTGGAGGGGGGGGGTAGAAAAAAAATATAAAAAGATGAACATTAGAAAATGTAAATTTGTTTAATGTCTTTCACCCACCTTCTGCCATTAGACATCTATGGCCTACACCAGCCCCCAGGAGATATTGTGGCCAGATAATATCGTGATAAGTTGGGGGGGGGGGGGATCCCAACATCCATGTTAAAACAGGGGACACTGATTTTCTAAATCTGCTGTATTAGAAAATACCAACTTTTTTTTTCATCAAGACAAAAATGTAAATTCAATATTGGTTTCTGAATGGCAAAAGTGTATTGTACTCTTAGAAATTCATTATAATTTCATGTAACCTTAGTTTGTCATAACAGCCTCTAGATATTCCTTATAGTCTTACATAGACGTCCAAGAGATATTGAACTAATTTCACATTTCTAGAATTCAAGGGTTGGCATTTCTGAATCTCAAATTTCAGCCACTAATCCTCAATGGGATTGACTGGGCCACTCAACATGGTCATTCCCCCCTCAGCATGCATGGATGTCATTATGTTCATAAACCCAACCATACTCAATTCTTAGCTTCCTGAAGATCATATTCTAATAATTGGCTCCCTCCATCAGCCACTTAATGTGAAGATGTCCCGTGCCTTTAGACAAAAAAGGCAACCCATTTTATGTTCAATTGCTGGGTTAGTTCTCCAACTTGTAGGCTAACTCTACTCTAGTCCCATTTGACCAAAGTACATTGCCAAAATATTAGCCATGACTTAGTTTCTCCATCTACAGAACATATTCATGTTAACAACATGGCAAGTGACAATCATTCCTGCTGCCTCTATCTAATAACTTCAGAATAATGAGAGGCCATTTTGCAATCTTCATGATGATCCAAGAGGCTGTACACACAGACTTTGCCAGGCACCTCTGCTCTCAGCATGTTTATAGTATGTACAGGAATAGTCCGGCAATAATTTTAATTGACAAAATTAAAATGATAAGGGGACTGAATACTTCAGCATGAACCATATTAAATATACATATCAATCAGGTAGTACATTCCAGGAAGATCTAAATAAGAATTGCATCTATTGAAGGGGACTGAATACTCATTTGCCTCATTGCATGCGGACCATTAAATACTGGGCTGATTGGTTTTTTTGGGGGGAGGGTCATTCCTACTTAAAAGCTTATTCTTTCAGATACCACCAAGATCGCAAAGTTTACCAATCAATTGTTTTCTCAAGAGTAACAGCTAAGGTATGCATTCAAAATATTTTCAACACCCCTACAGTTGGAAACAAAGGTGATACAAAAAAGGTCATGTTCCAACAGAGTTAAAAATGAATATAAAGATATGGTTACCAATCACAAACACTTGTAAAACATGTCCTACCATGTGAATATAAGAATTGAGCTATTCCATGGTATTGGATATACATATGATACCTCTTCCTTTGGAAATATCTTTTCAAGTTGAGTAGCTAATGCTCTTTCTGTTCAGGTCTTCTCTGCAACCAGCATTCAGCAAGATATAACTACATATGCTTGGCTGAGAAAAGCTTAAATATCAAGATTACTCAAGAGTGCAAACGAAGTATATTAGTAATAGTTAAATTTATCTCATACAATATATTCCCTATAAATATATAAAAAAACCCACCTAAACTGAATTTAAATTATGATAGCATATCAAAACATTAACACATTTGCAAATAAGGCTTCCATAAATAAAACTAATTCAAATATAGACTTAAATGAATGCAACAACAATTCAATAAAGCAAACATGAAATCAATGTTCAAAATGGATTTATAGATAAAGCAAAATAGTTTTAAAGTTTGAGAAACCTTAGTAAACATACCAAGAGAGATTGTGGCTGTTGCAATACCAGCAGGATCCAATGGGATTTCTTGATCCAAGCTAAGCATGGCTCCACTAGACATGTGTATGTGTGTGGGTGTGTGTGACTGGCAACCCAAACCCACTGCTTCAAGTATTCAGAGGTCAACAAGGAATAAGGCAACTGATATAGTTTAGTAATAACAGTGAGACCAATGCATACAGGTCTTCCAGAGGGGAAAAAAAAAACAAAAAGAAAAAAAAAAGAAAAAAAAAAAGAACAAACAAAAAACAAATAAAATGAAATAAAATATAAAATCATTGCAGATTAAATAGTCTACAAATAACTGGACATTCTACTGGGAAACTTGTCTACATATATTGTAACAATCAAGAAAAATTCTTGAAACAAAGAATACGTCACGGTTATCTAAAATAATCTAAGACATTAACATTAATATATAAGTACACACACACTTTTAGCAGTATTCAAATAATACATTTCTAATGGATTTGAAATAAACTAAGAACAATAGCTGGAGGTAAGAATAAGCAATTTTGTAATCAAAGGAGAATAGCAAAAGTGAATAGACCAGATAATTTTGACATCCGAAACTCCATATTGAAACAAACCATACAATCAAAACATATGTAAAATTTTTTTCAAAAAGTCAAAAAAAAATTAAAAAAATAAAAAATAATAAAAATAAAAAAAAATTTTAAAAATAAGGACTTATGATTCTGGTAAATCAACAAAGCAACATACTTCCAAATTTTTGAAAAGATATAAGAAATGGCAAGTGTTGGGAGGGAAAATAAAAAAAATAAAAAAGACTAGTGTGTATTAGAAGGGAAAAAAAAAGGGCACAATACAATGCATAAATTGACTATTTCTTTCCACAACCATTTGAATATCTTTTCAGAATTTGGATAGGATATAGAAAGTATCAGCAAAAACATGGTAACATGGTGTATAAGTAAATGCATAGAGAAGGAGAGAATGGTCAAGTAAGACCAGTGCCCATTCTAGAATAGCAACTATGGCTGTTGCAGATTAGAGAACACTGTGCCATCAAAGTAAATGGTACAAAGAGCCTCAGCACACCACCACCGAAAAGGGTTCCCACAAAGAATTATCAAAATATAATCAACTTAGAGGACAAGAAACTATATTCAGCAATCATCAGTTGTTTGGGGGTGGGGGTGGAGCCAAAAGAAGACAATGTAAATAAGACATTTGTTTCACATGCAAATTCAATAACAGATTTAATTGCTTTGGCAATAAACATTTTGGAATGATAAAAATTAAACAATGGCATACTATACCAAGTGTTTTGTCATGGTCAGTCAGCTCCATTCCACAAACATCCTCAGTGGATACGAAGCCTGTAACCTGACTCATAGCTAAAACAGAACTAATTACTTTCAGAAATTGGGAACAAATTCAGCCTCAACCATACAAATAATCAAAAATAAATTGGGAGGAAAAGAGTATAAGGGGGGGGAGAAAATTCAAAAAATTGAATAACTTTCATTTGAAAAAATTGGAATAAAAATATAGTAATAATGGCAAGTGATTAAGTGCATCAAAAAAAGAAATTTTTTGAGCATAATATTCAGTTGGTTTGATTTTATCTAAGCATTTTTTGTAATGAAGTATCAACAGTATTCAAGGCTGTGATGAATTGAAATTCAGTCTCAAGCCGATGTGGAAGCAACAATAGTATCAGGAGATACTTGTTCATGCACAGCGCGATATTTTTTTTTTCAAAAGAAAAAAAAAAGAAAAAAAAGAAAAAAAAAGCTTATCAAGCCCTGAAAAAGCAAACAAAACTTGTTATTCATCATAACTAAGCCAACGCAAGAGTACATAACTAAAAATAATGATTATCTAACTTTCGCAACGACTAATATCAAATGACATCCATTAGGTACCTCAGCAACCAACCAAGATTGAGCATTATGTACAGTATGCAAACATTTCCATTACCAGATGGCAGCCCCCAACACTAATAAATGTGATTTTGTTCCAAGCATTAACTGGGAGCTATTAGTAACCCCATTTAGGCATATACCCTCAGTTGACAGTGACCAGCAAATACACGAATAGATCAAGTTAATATATAAGTCAAAGATAAATTAGTAGACACAAATAGCCATGTGGCTTTTACAAATCCCCCCCCAATTTTTTTTTCGGAAAGAAAAAAAAAAAAAAAAAAAAAAAAGCACATTGAAGCAGTTACCTAAGCTCAATTCTCAAGATTTCTAACTCATCTTTGAGGATTTCTATGCAACTGTTTGCATACTATATCCCACATAAAGTTTAATATATACTCAAGATGTAACAGATTACAGAATATTCAAGATTTGCAAAACATCAAAACCAGTTTAGATAAGTGAAGATTTCTGATGATTTGAATAACAAAAAATTTTCTCAACATTATAAATCACAATATCAAATGTGGGGGAGGGGGGGTAAAAAAAAAACAAAAAACAACTTAGTAAAGACAAATCAAGCATATCCTCTAGAAGCAACTATCACAAAAGTGCATAAACAATTCATAAGAGTAAAATTTTATACAGGAATTATAGAACCTCACTAAATTTCATAAGGAAAAATTACTATCACAGCAAATACTTGAGGACTATTCATCAAGTTAGCTCAGCAATATCCATTAGACATGAGGATACAAATCACCGGAGAAGGAAAAAAATTTCAAAAATGATTTCAGTGCAAGGGGGATTTGATTTCAACAAGATCAAATATTCAATATGAAGTGCTTCGACAGTTCATGTTAAATGTTGTGTTGGTCCAATAGTTGGACAGCAAAAAACATTTGACATTAATCAAAGATTAAAATCCAAGTCATCATCAGACAAGGATTCAGCTACCTCAATATCTATGACAATTAACTTGTTCTAATCCTTGAATCATTCATGGAGGAGGAGGAACATGCAAAATTACACCCATTGGAGCCATTTTATCCAACTTTCATGTCAGCTTGGGTTCCCCCCAGAATTCATACTCTTTTCAATCTGTTCTTTTCACTTACTGCTGTAGATTGGCAGCCTGAATAAAGTTTCGATAAAAAAAAGGGGGGTGTTCACATGATAGTCATGTATGCTTAGTACTTACACAGAACATAACATATCAAAGGGTTTTGAGACTAGTTATGATAAGTACAATATAAAAAAGAATTTTTAATGAAAAAATTAGGACAAGTTGAATGTTTAGTACTGGAGATATATATATATATATATATATATATATATATATATATATATATATATATATATATATATATATATATATAAAGAGAATGAGGACATGATTTGATTTCAGCAAACCTAATAATTATGGTTGAATTCAAATGATCAAGATGGAGAACTAAATTTTCTCACACACACACACACACACAACAGAAGGTGTAATTTAATTGTAACGGATAAGGCACAAGTTCAAGAACAGAAAACCAAAGAGATAGAATGTCTAACATTAGTTCAAAGGAAGAAAACATTTTTATACACCTCAGCAGTCTGTTATAAAAAGTAGGATATTGGTTGACACCACATAGCAATAATTCTCTATTAAAGTTCCAATACTATTGCTTATAAATGGTTAAAAAAAAAAAAAATCTTTTTACAGATGAATAGGAAAATTTCCAAGTATTTCAGAGAAATCAACCATCAACTAAGATTAGACAGAGTTATCTCTATGGAATTCTGGCATCAAATTGCATCAGCACCTGGTGTCTAAAAATCATTTCAGGTTTTCAGAGTAGTAAAAATAATCAAATAACCAGAGTTTTCAAGTGAAGAGTAGGAATTTATGTCAAAATCCGGAGTATATATATATTTAAAGAAACCACTGATCATTCAACTGATGCCGAGTTCAAAATACTCCATTCCAAGATTTTTTTCTTCTCAGTCTTTTTTCTTCATTAAGAAAACTTCAGCATCTATACTACTGCCACAAGTGATAGTTTTGTCCTGCAAAACTGGTGAAAGAAAAAAACTGCAGTTACCATTGTTCAAGTTTACATTTGAAACTATCTACTTGGAAGATAAGTTTCAAACTTCATCAAAATCAATTCACTTTTAATTTGCAGTTAAAATGGATCAAAGTGCACTAATGGCATAAGTATAAACACTTCCAACAGGTCATTAGATGTTAACAGCAGTAAAGTTCAAATATTCTAACTAGTCAATTATTGCAAATGCTGCAAAGTACTAAAATCAAGAACAATCATCATCACAACTGAAAATATACTCACCCTTAAGAACAATTCAACATAATATAAGTTTGATATATTTAGATAGGATTAACTATCATTGCTCAACAGAAATTACCAATACCAATTGGTGTATCAAATTCTTGGTAGTCATAGCTGGGAGTTACTATCAACAACAAAAGCAAGGGGAAAAAAATTTTCAAGTTGACTTTAATATAGTGGACAAGGATGACAAATCCAATATAATCACTGAACAGTCGATAGAATAAATTATCAAAAAAACAAAACATTTCAATCAAGACAAATTACTTTCACCTAACAAACCAATTTCATATCAAATGTCAACCATGTCCATGTGTGATTAAACAACTGAATGGCAGACAGCAATACAAAATGCAATGAGGAGCAAAAATAATGAGCAAAATAAACAGTAAATCAAGATGAATATTAAAATGGAAACAAAGTAGGTTTCAATCAAGCAAACAGAGGTGTAATAGTCTATAAATAACTTAAAGCATGATGGACATAAAAAACAAAGTTTGCAAATAAATGTATTTTCAGTTGAGTACAATACATTGGCAGAGAGGGAATATGGAGAGGGGAAGTATTTATTGAAAAAAAATAAATAAATAAACAAACAAATAAATGAACAAAAAAAATAAAATAAAGTTCAAAGAAAATGTTCAAGTGCAAAATATTTTCCTACAGTGAAACCTATCCCCCAGTTAATAAAGCCTACAATTCAGAGAGATTCAAGACAACTAGTGATATTGGAAAAGGGGAATCATTTCCCATGATAAACCATTCAAAAATGTCTGCCATCCTGTACTTGGAAATTGGCTTTAAATTGAGATCTATTGGGGGGGGGGGTTCAAGGAATAAATCACTGACAGCAACCTTTAATGAAAAGAAATTGGTGAGTATTTTTATAGAATTGGATATATTTTGAAATTTCAATAGAAAAGTTTATTCCTATGACTATATCAAAACCCAACAGAATGGCAATAAAATTTTGTTAGCCTCAAATTTCATCTAACAAATTCAAAGATAATCGATGCCATCAACTCACTTACCTTCAATTAAAATTCAAATAGTAAAGATTGTTTTAAAGCATTCTCTATAAAAAGGAACAAACACTGAATTGGTACAATAATACTAGCACAGGTTTAATAGAATTTCATCAATCTAAAACTTGGCTGTATGTGAAGATTATCACGACTTTTTTATTACCATCTTAATTTCTACTTGTCTTCATACAACAATCAATTTATCAAGACAATCAAAAATCAAGATAAAAGTAAAAAAAAAAAAAAAAAAGTCCATTAGAAAAATTCGGTTACAACACTTCATCTAATAATGAAAATTGCTGTATATCAAGCCCGTGTCATGTTGCTCTAATAAGATTCAAACAATTATTTTATACATCAAGAGAGGGGGGAGAATGAGAGAGAGAAAAAATTACTAAGAAAAGAAAAATAGGCATAACTTCAATACATCCATGCAAAAAGAGGCACTCATTAGACAAATTAGCAACACCAAACTTCAATGTTTTACAAAACAATTAGTTTCAATGATATAGCCTTCAGCAGTGGCAACGTTTTTAAAGGAAGATATCATTTGTTCATTTTAAGATTAAGTGGTGCATTTATATATTTGTTCTTAATTTAAATCTGATTTCAGGATATCAATTAATAGCAACTTATAGATCCCTTGGGGGGGGGGGGGAGGAAAAAAAAAAGGGCATTTATATCTTCACTATTTACCTCAATTTGTTCTAACTTTAAACAGAGAAGAGGAAATTTTCTATATTCCAGTTCTCGTTCATTGGTTGCCATAGATTGATAGAGTTAAGTAGCAAAAAGAAAAAAAAAAAGAAAAGAGAATGAAAGTAAATATGTTGGAATTTTTCTTCTTGTAGACCAAGAATTCCTTCATTAAAGGAAACTAAATCAAAAACATACAGAATTATATCGAAAATGTGCATTGTGTGTGTTCTGAACACATTTCCTCATACTAGAAAAATGCTTCATAAATCTAATTGACAGATTATAATGGTATCTCTGAAAGTACCTATTGTATGCAAAGCAGTTAATACCAGTTCAAGAATCAGGGGGGGGGTATCATGTGACAAAATTTCCAAGGACCCAATCCATAAGAAACAGCTCAGTCAGAACAACCTTGAATTGAGAGACAACTGATGACCAAATAAATGGAGGACACATTCAACAATCACTTAAAAACATCCAAACAGAAAAATCAGTAAGTTTTGGCTGAGTCTACTGAAACGTAGAAATAGTAATAAATACATAAAATAGTGCAAACAGTGGTCAATAATAGATTTAGAATAGATCGGTGTTCATAACAATCACTACGTTTGTAAGGCCAGAAAGTTAGGTCTGGTTGGCAAGTTTGTTTAGTGAATCAATTTGAAATAAGTGAAATATTTTCATAAAACATTGCATCTAAAAAAGGAGGGGAAAAGGGGCAAGGGTTTTGTCATCTTCCATCCGGGTGAAATCCACTTGTAATCCCAACAGAAACGGATGATGTCCTTCAAGTTATTGGTAACCTGAAAGTAACTTACCTTTATTAGGATATGTTATATTGGGAACTTAATAACACAAACACAAGTCAATACATGAAGAAACTTTATTGCAAATCATTTTTCCCCAATGATCTTACCTTCCTTCAATCAGCTGCTGTCCTTTCAACTAAGTGCTGAAAAGCAGCGGTGTGGTTGTAGCTAATCATACAAGGCAATAGAGAATAAAACTGAGGATCTCTGATGAGTATTTTACATGTAGAAAAATGAAACTTATTCACAATGGTCACTGATTAATGACACTAAACTATGTTAAAATACTTGCAGCTCTGAATTTATCAGGTCCACAAGTTACAGTGTTAGACTGCGGGCACTCAACTAAGACATGGAGAAGTGGTTAGGAGAGCAGGGACGTACAATGCAATGAATGGGGAAGTCTGTACTGTTAAAAGAAACAGCATGATCAAAGTAGGACAACACTGATAGAAGCTGCAAGTGATGGTACTTGTTCCTCAAGGGTTTGTTCCACCCATGAATTTGATTCAATATGTGCTGTACTCCCCTCCCAAATTGTTAAGAACCTCTGCAGAGAAACTGGGAGGGATTTCCATTTTCAGCACATGGAATGTTCAAACAAATCCATGGGAACTTCAGTCCAATTAGAAATCTACAGTGACTTGATGTATATATGTAGACATAATCTGATTGTATATACATATATATATATTCTAATATTCAACATAGGACCACTAAAGCATGTCATAGAATCGTGGAAGTAGCAATACAACTTTAGGCTGCTTCGTCAACAAATCCAGAGGAGAGAGTCGATACATTTTGTCTTCAGGGATCCTGCATGAAATAAACAAAAGCAAAACTATTTTTGCATAGCTGGAAATGGGTTCTATACATCACAAATAGAAAACATTAAAACGTTTTGTAGAAAATAGGAAAAGGAAATATTAACTCTTATATATTCAATTCATCCAAGTGGATCTAAGAAGAACCACTAGGACACTGAGAAAGAAATGAATACAACTTACATAAGTTGGTAAATTTGCATTTCAAACAATTTTTTTTTTTTTTGTAATTTAAGTGAGTTTCAGATCCATTCACCTAAAGGTGAAAAGTCAGATAGCAATTTAGATCATGCTGAAGATTGTAGTAGCTATATTTGGTTCATTCAGCATTGTAGATTTACGACTTGTTACCACTTTACATTAAAACAGTTATCCAGATGTGGGTAGATGTCCCTTCAGTAGATTGGAGCTGTTGTATCACAAATAATTCCAAGAAGAGATTGGCTGTTAAACACTAAGTTTAATACTAACTTAAAAATCATACCAACCTGTAATACTTACCATTAGCTCAAGACAGATTGTGAAGAGTTAGAATGCACCATCCATCAATACAATTTAGCAATTCAAAAGAATACAATACTATGACATGACATACACGACACGCACACATTAAATGATGAGATAGATGAAGGATGGCAATTTAAAAGAACAGAGTCATTGCAAAAAAGTATCAAAAGTGGGAGAGCAACAGTTTTAAAAGCACTAAAATTGCAGAAAAGAATAGGAGGCATCCTGAAATGAAGACAAAACACAGCTGACAAGATACAAAGTATAGAGAAAACAATACAACTATACAGAGAAAAGGCTTTGTTTCTGAAGCTTCAAATATCAAATCACTCATTTCAAATCTTGCATTTAAAATACCAGGGTGTAATATGAATTGAACTGCCTCAAAAATCCCACTTTCAGAGCAACTTCACATTTTTTCTAAATTTGAATCAGGATTCCAGATTTTTTTTTTTTTTTTTAGTGCTAGCACCAAGAAAATGCTATTTACTCAGAGTACAGACATAATAGGAAAAAAATATATAAAAAAGACAAATTGAAAGGTGGTATTAAGAGAATTTATTGTGTAGATGGTGCATTCTTCTTCAACAACCTGCAGCAGCTGAAAGAGAATCAGTCGACATTGAAGCCATATTTACCTTATTGCTGCCATGGGTTCAGATTAGGCTAATCAGTCATCACTGAGGCTGAGGTTGTTGAGTACCAGGGGCTTGATTAGGGACTTGGCCTTGTTGCTGAGCTGCTTGTTGTAATATCATGTTGGCATGATAGTGCATCCCTTGTTGTCGGTAATACTCAGCCCAGGCAGCACTGTAATCTGGCTGACCAGTTTGCGGATTGATGGCTACAAATAAATACAAAAGGACTTACAAACAGGATTCAACTTATATTAAGAGAATTAAAAAGATACATGTATCTTCACTAAAGCACATTCAAGAAGTATCACAAAAAGATTAAAATACATTCCAAGAGCATATCTTATGAAAAAGTTGACAGTTGGAATGGTGTGTATATATATGTATATATATATATATATATATATATATATATATCGATACAACATTGTTACATATTCTAAAGGGCTAAGCTAACTAAAAGTAGTGAAATTTTCAGCTTTCAGGTGTGTACTTTTTTGCAAACAGGATTTAGCAGAAACAAATGCAAAATCAATGAATTAAGAGAGGTTTTAGAAAATATGGCTCAAGTAAAAGATCTTAATATTCCCATACCAGGTTGTTGCTGCTGTTGTGGTTGTTGTGCGGCTTGTTGCTGTGCTTGTTGTGGAGGCACCTGCTGCTGAGGTTGCTGCTGCTGTGGTTGCTGTTGAGGAGGCTGTTGCTGTTGAGGTTGTTGTAACTGAGGCTGTTGAGGAGCTCCTGGACCTTGTGGCTGACCTGGCTGTTGAGGAGCTCCTTGTCCACCCTGCTGAGCTTGGTACTGACCATACTGTCCATATTGGGCATAATACTGAGCATAATAAGCAGCCCATGCTGCTGCATTGGCATCCTGTGCTTGTTTATCTGGAAAACAAACTCCAACTTTAAATCAGGGTTTCAATCTTCTAAGTTGCAACTCAAGTGTGATAAAATGATACATGCAATTAGGACTGTATGAAGTCAGTCTGATTAAGATTGACAAATTGGGTTTGATTTTCACTCAAGTTTTATTCCTTCAAAAAAGAAATCAGTGAGTGTGAACTCTACATAGTAGATATCCATGATAGATCCTTTCTAAACACGAAAATAGTCAATTCCTAGTGTATATCCACGAACTTTGTATTACTTCAGAGTATAATCCTAACAACTATGTTTTAATGATGTTTGAGTAGTATGGAAATTACTTCAAATTTTTCAGATACATCCATACAAATGTTAATATCAATTTTCTCAGCTGCAACAATTCAATCTAATTTAGTCCAGACCTTCAGGTGAATCAACCTCATCCTGCTGCTACTATCCCAACTATTCATAATGAAATAACGTTCCCAACTGTAACATTTCGGGTTAATATGAAAATTGGTCCAGACCTTCAATCAAGTTCGATCGTACAGCTCCTCTTTTATTCCCTCTTTGAATTTCAGTTCACCGAGTGAGAACAGATTTGCAACAATTCAGACTGTTTCAAGTAAGGTTGATTTGAAATCTAGGTTAGACTTTCAGGTCGATAGAGTATCATTGTCCTTAGTTGATTAAGGGAGCCAACAGCCAAGCAGGTAGGACCTGATTATTCAAAAGGCTGAATTCTCTCTAGTTTCCTTTTGATACAAGTACAAATTCTCTCTGAAAGATTTTTGCATTTAAAAAAATATCAAAGAAAATGTTCACAAATGCATTTTTTTTATTCTCAATTACTTTCATTCATGTTCTTTGTTGATATTTTCATAAATAGAAACAAAAGTCACTAATTGTCGTAGATGATAAGTCCCTTGCTAAAATGTTTGAATTGTGGGTTGCTGGTAATTGAGGTAACCACATGGACAGCTAGGGACATGAAGATGGAGGATGCCTAATTTATGGTTCATTTTCTCTAACCTATATGCATTTTATAAAATCTCCCACACCACAAAGTGAACAATTACTTTCCCATAAAACTTCATTGTACACACAAGTAAACTGAAAACCACAAAACTAAAATATCACCTGTTACTTCTCAGTTCTCTTTGCTATCATTCAGGAGACAATTCATTATTTTGATACTTGAAAATTCATGGAATCCCTCTTTTCTAACCAAAATTACAAAGAGTTGATTGTCAAAATGGTGCCAAATGATTTTTCTACTAGTTAGAAAATATTTCAACTATTTGTATCAACCAAGTTAAAAGCTTTGCTCTAGAGCAGAAACAGCTTCACTTCAACTTATAGTGTAAGAAAGAATGAATCAGCAGCATTATTCTTTAGTACAGAATAACATAAAAATACGGGACTCCAAATTAAAGGAAGATTCCAGTTAGCTGACCAGACGAGTATTTGCATGGATTGAACCAAGTGGATAGAGTGAAGGTGACAAGTTAGGAGAATATGCCACATGGGGGAAAACTTCCCATCCCAGATCCATAACTGTTTCAGGTGTCACAATCACCACATCAGAGCAGCTTTGTCATGCAGGAATAAGAACGCCAACAATGGACCTCCTCACCCAGGAAAATGTCATTCTCTTCCAATGTGTCATTTAACTAGTTAACCAAGCCACCTCATCTTCACTGCAAGTCCACGTATTGTGCTACTGCCACCATCCTTCAAAAATCCATTGAATTCAGTATCCAAAATCTGGGGCTTTTCAGAGCATCCCTTATCCTTGATTTCAAAATCATTCTCCAACATAGCAAACCACTTGCAACACATACTTGCATCATTACCATAGACTTCATTGATCTATCACCTAACTTGTGCTTGAACTCAACCCCTACACATTTCGTATTCAGCTATGATTCTATCAAATACAACACTTTTTAGCTAACAATTCCAAAAGGTATATAAAGGTATATACATGCACGCAATTCAAAGCTGAATAACTGACATTGAGAAATAGATGGCAGTAGGATTTTTGCATCTACCCGACTGAAAGCATCCATCAATAACTTCTGGAAATTATTTCTTCTCATACATACACTGCCAGAAACAATTCTCAATCAGGATCTTCATACAGAATGAATGTACATTACTAATGACTGTACATAACTATAACAGTACAAATTCATGTCAAATCATTGGTAAGGGGGGGGGGGATCTTTGCATATCACTCGTATTATGAGAATCGACATTAACCAAGGATTCAGCTGATTTGCAATTAACATCAAGTCAGTATACGATAATTTACACCTTTTTGGTTTAGTTGCAAGAATTGAAATAAAAATGTGACTATATATGAAATAATGATCGAGTATATAATTATGATACATACTTGCAAGTATTGAAATAAAAATTTACTACGGTACAATAATTTGCAAATCAACGTCTCAGTATCAATTCAAGCGATGTAATGCTGTTTTGATTTACAAATATCAAAACTAGTTCACTAAAATATGATAGCAATCAAAAAATTTCACATTTGAAACCTATATCCCACCAAAATGATACATGATGAAGTGATAAATCTTGATGCTTTGTCATTTCCAGACAACCAAACAAAATGGTCTGAAGACACAAAGGTGCTAAATGGTATCAAGTAGAGCATATCCGGTTTCCAGTAAATTCAACATAAAAATTGGTAAAAATTACTTTGACTTCAAAATTTCATTTCACCATTGAATTACTGAATTATGCTGATAATCTCATTAAAATGAGTTAGTTATCTTTCATATAAAGAAATTGATAAACATCGAATTCCAAACAGTCAAAGGTCAGATTTGAAAATTATGTGTCACCATTCAGGTGTCAAAGGAGCTTTCACAAAAAAAAAATAAATAAATTTTAAAAAATGATTTTTTTTAAAACATTGACCCATAAAATTGAATTGTAAGATCGAAATTGTGAACAATATGAAATTTAATATTTCAATATAATTATATCTAATAACATTCTACCTAATATTTTTTTTTGCAAGATGTCATGAATTATAAAATAATAATCATTTACTTTCATATTCAGAGACAATGGGAGGTGTTGCACCAAGCCTCTAAGCTGCAATCGTAGAACACATACATACTGGGTTCACACATCTATCTCTAAATACCCAGTGAATATTACATGTACTTGACTGTAATCAAAATTTTGAGGGAAATTTATGCACGAAACAAGTGTATATGGTTTAGGCATGGATAGTTAAATTGATCATTTGGTATCCAGGAAACCTCAACCATACAAGAACAGTGGAAGGGGGGGGGTTCCATAATATATTGACAAAGAAAAATTTGAATATTCTAAAAAAAACTTTCATATTTAAATGAAGTAATCTTGTATCAATAAAGGAATATATTCACATATTTTTCACAATTGGTTAGAATATACCTGACATTATGTTTTTTTTCTTTTTTCTATTCTCCAATTGAAACCGAACGGGACACAAGAACAAAGCATAAATGGTGGTATATAAGAAAAGCCTCTCTTAAATCGGCACAACTCCACGGTCACCCCCATTCCCCCAATAAAATAAGTATCAATGAATTGACCCCTCATCATGTGTTTTTCAAACTTACTTGGGTCAGCCTGTTGCTGTTGTTGTGGGTAACCTTGCTGGTATGCTGCCCCCCAAGCTTGACCTCCATATGGTTGCTGACCAGTAGGTGGTTGTTGACTATTGAGTCAAGGAAAAAAGAAGAAAATGTTATGAAAATGTTGAGAAAATGAGATTACTATTTTCAACAAAATCAACAGATTTGACAAAGCAGAATATATATTAGGTTAACTACCTTGGTTGGGCATACTGGCCATATTGGTCATATCCTGCACCTCCTGGAGGCACACCAGGAGCATTCGGACCAGATGGAGCTCCGGGTGCATGGGGACCAGGACCTCCGGGAGCTGGTGGAGCTCCAGGTGCACCTGGAGCACCAGGTCCTGCTGGGCCATTAGGACCAGGGGGAGGAGGTTGCTGAAACAGAAAGATATTTCCATTATACTTAGCCAAGTGAAATTCCGAATGTTCATAAGCAATGATTGGAAATTAGTCTTCATATTAAATGATCAATAACAAATTTGGAATTCACAAAAATGTACAAGTCTTGAAGCAATTGTTAATATTTCATTAAGATAAGATATTGATTTTGAGCAAAAACTTTTAGGGGGACCAAAATTCAGGGGGGGGGGGACATCAGCAAAAAATAATTGAATTTGAGTTTCCACCAACTTCAGTTCTTTATGCTCCCAACTTATGAAGACATGTTAACCAATTCAGATGCCAAGAGTCAATGGGTAAAGATGTTTCTGAATAGGTAACTGTTACAGTGTACCAGATGTGATAGTTTTTGAAATTAAATCTTTATACTCACCAAACCAGCCTTTTCACAAATCATTTGAATAGCATGTTGAATTTGTTGTGGACTACCTCTAACATTAAATATTTTCTCATTTGGATTAGGAGGAGGTTGACGTTGGAGTTCTACATGCGCACCTGATTGACGAATGATTTCCCTAATAGTCTCACCACCTAAAAATAAACCCAAGTATTAGCTCACAATAAAATTAACAGAATATCACAAAATTAATATCTTAGAAACATAAGTTACCTTTGCCAATAACTAAACCACATTTATCAGCCGGTACAGCGTATGTAGTCTCATCCTGAAAATTGGGATCAAAGCCTCGTCCCATTCCTCTGCCTCCAGGGCCATTTGGACCAGGAGGACCAGACATGTTGAAAGGACCACCACCTCGTCCACGTCCTCTACCTCGACCCATGGGAAAACCTCGACCCATTCCTCCTTGTTGCTGTAATAAAATTATAGCAATTTTAAGTACGTGTCAAATATCAAAGGGATAAACTTTTGACGTCGAATCTCAGGTAAGTTTTTTTGCAGCAATAAAATATTGTTCCATAGCTTTTTGAGAGAACAACTCGATAATTCAATACATTTCTTTTTGAAAAGTAGCTTCAAGCAAATCTCAATCCAGTTAAAAAATTACAATCAATACTGATTACTATTTGATATAAAAATAAGTTTTCTGGTATTTCAATTTCACTGAAACTGCATGTATTGAGAGAAATGCAAGCAGGTCAACCAGGCACAAAAACAGGGTTGAAATTTAGAGACAATTACAGATCACTGGGGGGGGGGGGCACAAATGGAATACTTACATTAGCATTGCCCAAAATTTCACTGATCATGTTAGCAGCTTGTTGTACTTTATCTGGAAGACCCATTATAGAGAGTAGACGTTCAGGTGATGTACCATCATCTGGAAGAAAAAAAAAAAGTAACCAGGAATGATAAGGTTTTATGTGAAGACTATTGAAATCTGTTCAAATGACTGAAGACTAGGTAAAAAAAAACACTTCAATGGAAGATGAAATGGAATTCAGCAAGATTCAAAGTATTTTCTTGCAACTGTCAAATTTTCAAGATGAAGAAGACTAATGAAGATGGATTCATTTGAACAAGACATTTTACCTGGCTTGAACTGTAATCGCACTCCAGTTTCATTTTGTACTTTCTTAATGGTCTCCCCACCTTTACCAATCACAATACCAACAGCAGGTCGTGGAACTGGAAACTAAGAGAGAAAAAAAAAAAAAAAAAAATTAAGTGTTCTTTCATATGAAAAACTGCCAAGTTGATATGGAAGCAGTTGAATTCCATTACAGAATCAAACTAATTCATGTCAGTATAGATAAAAAACAGATTGCATTATGTGAACATGAATTACTAATATGAGAGAGAAAAGTAAACATAGAAGTAGAAATGTAGTCATATAAGCACTTGAGCACAGATTTGAGCACTATGTCAAAGCTAGAAAATGTCCAAGTGATTGAAAAACTTGACAATGGAAATTAGCCAACAACAGCTATTTTTGTGAGACCTCAATATAAGGGAACTCTCAAGTTTCCACATTAGAAGGGAAATGAAATTTGCAATTTCACTTTTTATAGTTGATAAGCATTCAATTTAATCCTTTTGAGTGTTAAATATTCACATTTTCATTGATAATAAAACACTACAGCAAAAACCAATGCAGGCAGTCAGAAACATGGGACTTACTACGAAACACTCAGCTAAACATTTTATTGGTAATTAATAGAAACTTATGTAAATGAATTTTTTCTATGAAAGGGGAGGGGAAAAAAAAAATCAAGTACAATAAAAAAATCAATTCTGGCAGCATAAAAATAAAAGAACTTACATCCATGCCACCTCCGCCGCCACCACCACCACCACCTGATGGAGGACTCCTCATGCCACCACTGTTATTTCCACCACCAACAGATGATCCATATTCATTTGTCTGGAAAAAAAAAAAAGTCAAAATGAATAAATAAGTATATATATATATATATATATATATATATATATATATATATAAGAAATAGCAGTCAAAGATAATATCAAAACTTAATGAAAGCAGTAAAATCTTTAAATAAATCATTCAACAGGCTCTTGGAGGGATTGGGGGGGAAAACCTTATAGAAAAAAAAAACTCACCACTGAACCATCCTTGTCTGCTAATAATTGCATTACCATATCTCTGGCTCTCTGAAAGGAGAATTGGATTGGAAATGAATGATACAACTTTTAATAATGTTCTAGACAGGTTAGTACCAAAAAAGACAAAAACCCCCATAAGATAAATCAGAAAAATTAGGTGTCCTTTGAATGTGTCCATCTTCATCACACTTGTCAAATCATGCACTCAAAATCCATGTTTCACTCCAACACTGATGCTATCTATGTGTCTTGGTGCAATCTGCCATTACAGACCAACTTTTTGGGGGTGCTTAGTGACTAACTTGACACTTTGTCCCTAATAAAAAAACTAGAATTTGACAGTTGTATCTTGTACACTAACACAGAATAAGACCAGGCTGAAAAAATTGATACTGGCAATAAACCCAAACTATTTTGGATGCTGATGCAACCATAAGCAACATCAAAAAGAAAAATTTTCAATGATCATGAGATGCTAGTGTTATAAGTGTGTTAAAACTTAAATATCTTCAATGTCATGAAGTTTTAAAATCAAGAAAAGAGTCCATTACCAATTCTAATTTTTCAAGGTCACCACTAACACAACCTATTCCTTTTATGGATTCATAAATGACAAATTTAAGAAAGCATTGTCAATTTTCCCTCTTTTTTAGAATCTCAGATTATATAATTATAAATACATCTACTTGAAAATGAAAATAAGGAACTCACCGCACAACGAGAGGTTTCCCCTGTGATTCGTAAAGGCTTGTCATGAGCACTTGGGAGGTTGCTATCTTGAATCATCACCATTTTAACATTTGCTTGATCCTTTCAAATTAATAAAAATCCAGAGTTAGGTGATAAAATAAAACATTCTCGAGAATAATTACGGATCATGAAAGAATGAACTCACCTGCAATTGTCGTATTGTTTCACCTCCTTTACCGATGATCAAGCCAACTTTATTACCAGGAATCAACATTTCAATCACATTTTGTCCTTCCGGAACAGGAGTTTGGTCTAATGGTAAAGTTGCACTTTGGGCTTTGTCTACTATTTTTTGCATTTGTTGTTTACAGGCACTGAAAAGGAATAGCAATCAGTTATTTCCAGTTGCATCCAATATGAATAGGGTAGAGAAAAAGTGAATCTAGGAACAGGGAACCGAGATTAAGAGCTATTACCTTATTGCAGCTGGTGCACCCATTAAGGAGCAGACGCGATCTGGCAGCCCTCCACTATCTGGAAACAAAAAGAATTAAAAATATTGAGAAGCTTGATAAGAATTAATAAAAAAATTGACAAATACAATACAAAATATCAACGTGTAATGATCAGCTGAAAAATCAAGTTTTTCAAAACATGGGTGCTTTCTACAAGTCCAGAGATTGAGGACAGTTTAAAATCAGGGTTTTCAAACCTTTAGAATTTATCCTTTTTACAAAAAGGCTACAAATGAAAATAAAAATTAGATTTGTGAAAGTAAAACAAGAGAAAAAAAAAAAAAAAAAAAAAAAAAGGCAAGTTAGAAGTTAAACAGAAACAAACAAAATATGATAGCTGGATAAAAGATCTGCAATCAGCAAACTGACACAAAATAGCAGGCAACAAATATGAATATAGCAGACATATTTCAGAGTTAAAATTAGAAATATATCAGCAGTAACACATTGAGAGAGAGAGAGACACACACACACAAAGTTATTTTTAAAGCTAAAATTGACCAATTAGAAAATTGTTACCATGTAAAATACTGATGTCCATTAACATCAATTAGCACAAGTCAGACATACATTTTTGTTCAAAGAATTCTGGAGTGAACAATATATAAATTTAATAGTAAACATTGACATTCTAACATTACATTGGAAACAAAATAAAAAACTGAAAACAGCAACTAAAAAAATCAGCAAAAAATAGGAAAGAGTGAGAGCAACCCACAAAGTGCTGCTATTATAAGATGTCATCATGCCCTGAAGACAAGGTCGAGAGATGAGTTTATTTGATTAAAATTTTAAAGAAAAGAAAAAAAAAAGGAAAAAAATTCTTGTTGGTTCAAGAGATACATTTCATTTTTTATACCATAGATCAATTTTTGGTATGAAGTTGAATAAGGCCTTTACAACAATTGATTTAAAGAAAGATTTTTTCCTTTCAATTGGTAAATTCAAGAAGTATTGCCCCAAATTGAATTTTTAGTTATTCAAGCAACATAGGATCAAATTATAATTTTAAAAGCATATTATAAGGAAAAACATAGGTTTGAGAGAAGGGGAAAAAAAAGGCCAGTCAACATTTCGAATTCAAGTGCTATATTACACTATGATACAAGCAGATAACAGTAAAATGGAAAATCGTTCTACACAATTTCTAAAATAAGATTACTTAGCCCATGGCTAACGAAAAACAGAAAATACTATCAGGTCCATATTTTATGGGGGAAAAAAAATTTCTAAGTGGGGGGGGGGGGTATTGCAGAAAAATATTTGTGTTCAAAATAAGATTTCAAGGCATCAAATGTAGTGTTTGTGAAGACAAGTACAAATCTGTAAATTTTGCCATATTCAATTGTGAACGATTAATTTATACACGAAATATTTTAGAAACAATTATATCACAGATAAAATTTAAAAAAAAAAGAAAAAAAAAGGACAATGGCACAATTAGGTCTTTTTTGGTAAAAATGTTTCCAATGAATAATTTCATTGAACTAACGTAAAAAATTTGCAGACAAACTTTAATAAGTGTAAATCAATGAGTTTAGATTTACTGAACAAATCTACTCGGGGAGAAGGCAATCAGTTGGTGTCAACTCATAAAATGCTAAAGACATCTTTACCACACACAGATTAATCCTGTTGAAAGAAAGGTGAGGAAAGGTTTGCAGGGAGTGATGGCAATTTGGCACTATGAGAAGAATTTAGAGTTAAAAGCTCTTCATATTTATATTTCACAAGGTTCAATCTAACTGATACAACTGCTAAAACTGATTTTTCCGAAATGTAGCTCATTAGGTAATATTCAAACTCGAATTGATAAGGAAATAATAAATATCTCTTCACCTTTCTTTCAATGCAGATCTATTTCAACAGGATTTAAAAAGGTTTACAAGTTGTTAAAAAGGAAGGCATTATTCTCTAAACCTGAGAGCTTGAAAATTAATACTGTCACTATATTAATCTAGTTTTTGCTTTTGTACAGATTCTGAAAAGATTCTATGTTTTGTTAAAGTTAAAAACAACCAAAGCCCATCAGTGGCAAGCACCATCCATGTCAATAAGTAACCCATGGATTACTGACAACACCAATTTTAATGCCTTCCTGAAGGATGCTTAAGGGAAACTGGCATGGTCAAGAGCTAAAAACAAACCTACCTGGTGCTATTTGAATTTTACAACCCGTTTCTGCTTGTAACCTCGATATCTGTTCACCACCTTTTCCTATAACTAAAAAAGGATATGGAATGGTTTTAAGAATAATTCTACCTTGCTCCAGTAATTTTCTAATAACTTTTTTCAGAGAATTGTAAAAGGATAATTGTTTTGTCTAATCAAGAATGTTCTGCAATTTGATTTAATAAGTATTAATATCTATTATAACAGTTTACTAAATTTGTAACGACAGGAGAGATATACAATTGTTAGAAACTATACAAGTTTAAAGCTACCTAACTAAAAATGTTGAGTAAGAAAAACAGCAATTTGTGCCTCAAAAGAGATGTACAAGTCATCTGAAATTTTTTTGAGAGAGAGATTTGACAAAATATCTTGCAAACTCAAGTGTCCCAAATCTTCATAAAGAATTTTTCATGAAACTTTTCCTCAAAATTCAACAGCGAACAAAATGTTCAATACTGCAAAAAATCTGAATACTAATCAAGTCTGGATGTTATGGTACTTCTAATCATCTTTAGCAGAAAATGAAACTTACTTAGTACATCTATAAAATCGAAAGATTCAATATATTAGTTTTAGTTAACTGAGAACTAAACTTTAAAACTGTCTATACAGACATAGTTAGCATTTGTCAAATTTTAGAACTTACAAATGAAAGAATTTCACTAGAATGAACATAAATCATGTTCATAAAGCAAAGCATTACTCAGATGTTTGGAAAAAAAATTATTAAACAGGGTGAACTGATTTAAAATCATTACCTATGAAAGAACCTAACATTTTTGGAGAAAAACCTCTAAGCGATCTTATGAAGAGGAAAAAAAAAAAAAAAAGTGTTAGGAAAAGTCTATACAGGAAATAAACAACATCTCAATGGGGTAAAATTATATTAGTACTGAAATGACCAATTTAGATTCATGCAGTATCTGAATCATTACCAATCTCAATCAAATAAACTAACCAAGTAATTTTTCCAACAACACAGCTTTAAAAAAGTGACTAAGTCATTACAGTGAACTGGTCAAAAAGCTGATGCAAATTTCAAAAGGTAAGTTTGAAGAGAAGTAAGCTTCAAATGTTCACACTCCATTTTCATGTAAGGAGATAAGGAATTATTCCTATTTACAGTCAAAACGAGAAAATAAGTTCCAAGATAATATCTTGAAGAGGTTATAAGTTATTTAATTGTGAGGAGAGGGTAAAATCCAAAGTGTGTCCACTAAGTGAACAATTTTGAACACCAAATGGAAATCAGTTGCATTCCATTAACATTTGTTGAATAAAAATCATTCAATCAAGTAGTCTTCATACACATTCTCAAAATATGGCAAATATGTAAGACAATTACTTCAGAGGTTTTGGGAATGGCAATCAAAATTTATGAACAATGGTTTCAAAAGCTCTCTTGTTTAATGACCTCCACAATTGCACACTTAAAAAGAAAAAATGTTACATTGTTGAACCAAGAAATTGGTACATCATCCAGTCTAACATGATGCACCTTACATGTTGGCATGTTTGAGGGGATTTTAAAAAGTGCTTACTCAAACCAACAAGTTTGTCAGGCACTTTGAATTCTGAGGAGACCATCTCCATAGTTGAATGAGGTCCTGGGCTAGTGACTGGAGAAGACTTCTGCAAATTAGGATTGGAGACACCCAACTGCTGATTGAGGCGTGCAGCGGCTTCTTGAGCTGCTTGTGCTGCCTGTGTTGCTTGATTTGATCTGAAAATAAAAAAAAGCTCTCAAAATTTAGTATCCAAGAAAGAGCTCTAAGACAAAAGAATCCCGACACCAAAAAAATATTTCAAATCAGGAAAAGTACAGCATTGTATGACTAAAATCAAACTGCTAAGACCCCAGTATAAATCAGGTTTTCCAAATACAGTGATAGTGTTCTTTACAAGCTTTCAAGCAGTTAACATTTTACATTGTTATATAATATATAAAGAGACATCAAATACAGAAATGTATTACACATTATGAATAATTTTGATGTAATGCGTTAATATTCACTCTAGAAACCATCAAAGAAAAAAAAAACAAAAAAATAACCCTCATTGAGAGAAATAACTCACCTTTGTTGTTCAGCCATAGCACGTAGTTGGGCTCCAATGGCTGAAGTAAAAGAAAAGCATGGTAAAAAAACTATAAGTCTGAAACCCAGACAAATGAGCTGTGTAAGCCAGGATCAAAACCAGATCACGATGAAAATAAAAATTTGATCCAATCAAAAATAAGTTCAAGAAAAATTCCTTTATCCAAAAAAATTGCACAACTGAGAAAATAAAAATGAGTGGGTGATTGTTGACATATGATCTTAATTTTACATGAGAAAGCTACATTCAACATAGAGTGACATTTAAAAAGCCAGCTGGGATTAAGAAAGGTATTAAACTCTTTTTCTAAGATACAAAAACATTTAAAATATTTTTTTTTTACTAATTTGAAGTGTATCTGCAATGTTGCAATATAACTAATAGGAAACATCTAAAATGTAGGTGATGAATATTGAGGGAGACAAATCCAAGTCATTATACAATACCTTTTAAACATATTTTCAAATTACAATTAGGTTCGGATTCATGAATATAAAATATATGAAAAAAAAAAAAAAAAAAAAAAAGGAAAAAAAAAAAGAAAAAGAAACATTTGCATTCAAAGTCAGCATTTAAAAACATCTCCATTTGAACTGTGCATTTAGAGAATTTAGCATTTAAAAACTTGACATTTATGACAGTAGAGTTTAAATAACAAAATTATCAATATATTTACCTGTCATAAATATATCTGTGTAGGAAACAAATCAGGGATGCAAATGTTTCACTTTGTCAGCACCAGCAGCTATCAGGATCTAGTCTGACTATTCACTACTAAGTATGTATTCCTGCAGCACTTGACTCCAGCTGGAGAAAGGGAATGCAGTACATGTTGTCCAGGCAGCAGCAATAAGCCCGCCCATCTGCGAGACTGTTTTGGTAAGTAAAGTTTTCCTACCTTGTCAACTTTCACATTAAAATGACCCTCAATCCAGCAAAATTTTGACTTTATCAATGCAACAGCATAATAGAGACTATTTAAGAGGATAAAAATACTTCGCAATGGCTTATTAAGAGTATAACTGCAGGAGCAGAATGGATTCATTGAAAGAAAAGAGAAAAAAAAAAAAATATATATGTATGTATAATATATATATATATTATATATATATTATATATAAATAATTTTTAAAAAGTTCCAATCACTCGATCATTATACACACACACTGGCCTGTGAGTAATCAGAATGCAGAGATAAAAATTCAACAAAACTGATAGGGATGTTATCCAACATCCAACAACACATATTGAACAAAGTTTTTTTGATTGAAAATAAAAGGAGAGAAAGTTAGATGGTCATATCAAGAAGATAATAGATGGCAAACATGGACCATGTAAGAAAGTATCTTAATTATGTCAGCTGATCATTGCATTGATATCCATGCAAAATTGTGATAAAATAGACTGTGTGCAAGACACCAGTCACAGCTAGCCAGCAATATATAAAAAGGCATTCAGCAAATTCAAACTACACTTCTACAAAGGCCAATTCATTAGGCTTTAATTTCTGTTATTCGAAAGCTTTCATTGCCCCCTGCCCAAGTCTTATCGAAACTTACCTTTTCATTCATGTAGTCCTCAAAATAATCTGTAAACAATAGCACTCAGTTGATTCCAGTCATCATAAAGTGCACAACTATGCATTTTGATGTATGGATGTTCAAGTTTCAACTTAACTTCAAGTTTAAAACCTTTTGCTTCATATTAGCAATAGATACATATTCACCAATGACATTGATTTATGCGACTAATCAACTATCAAAACACACCAAGATGTGCATTTCAGTAGAACAATTCAAGTGCAAAAATGAGAACTACAATGAATCTAATACGTAGAATTGTGCAAGAATTATTCTGATGCCCTTCTATAATTGGTGAGTGATGAGTATGAATAGGTTATACAAAGTTACCCACCGCTCACTGACTATAATAGCATTCAGCTAATAACTTACGATCATTTATTGCGGCAGGAGTCTTCTTCACATCAGGCTCACCTGGAAGGGAAAAAGAAATTTATTTTATAATAAAACTTGATCAATTAATCTTTCAAGTAATTGATAAATGTTAGAAAATTCAAGGAAAATATACTTTCCCATAAAATTTTCACTATCCTTATTTAATCAATTAAGTTGTTTCAGTTCAAGATATTTACTTGAAAATTCCAAATATTCTTGCATTAAAATGACCTGCATTTTTATGGGCTTTAGTTTTATCGTAGTAGCTAATTCAGGTCTATTTTGGGATTGAGCTTCAATCTGTTACCCTTCACTAAGCACCTTTGCAAGTTGTTGCCGATATATGAACTACTGAATGGCTTATATATTCAGCTTCTGAGCTTATTCTTCAATCATGAGTACTTTTTCCATCAACAGGACAACCACTAGGTCATGTTATTCATCAAAATGAAGTTACCTTTCCTAAACCTTTCAGAAATTTCTCCAACAATTCCTTTTATTGAAAGAATCTCGAAGCATTATACATACTCCATAAGTTAGCTGAATACTGTGACAACAAGTTTTTTGACCTGTACAATTGTTTTTCATAGAATAGCAAAAATATTATTCAATCTGTTGCTATCAGATTTTGGACATTACTTATGGGATGACTTGAAAATATAAACTGTTGATTATAAACAGTTGTAAGGAAAAATTATATTCCTTCAAGCTGCATGTTTTCCATTCTAATTCAATAAAATCTACCTAGTCGCATATAACCAATTTCAAAGGTGATGAACTGTTTAAAGAGAAAATAATTTCCAAAAATCTGGAAGAAAGCCCATTTCATAGCTTTTGCGATATAAGGTATAACTTACAAGTAACTTTCTCATATAGGTTCTTTTATTTCAGCCGATATCTCAATTTACAATATTGTTGCAAAAATGAGAAAATAGTAATATCCAAAAATTAAATTCAATAAAAATGGAATGAAAATCACTTTTCAAATTCTTCATTTGATATACCAAAAAATGTTTCAACCCATCAAATTTGTAATAACTGGATTTTCCAGTCTAAAAACAAAGCAAAATTCTAATATTCAAGAAAAAATATTGTCTGCAAGCAAATGCATGTCTAAATAAGAGGTAAGATTGAAAGGCTTGCAATAAAATACAGATAAGTTATTAGCGATTGAGCAAAAGTACAATGAAAATACTTCTCCAGTTTTTAAAAACTATTGGTTTTAATGATACTTACAATGAATGTAAAGGAGTTCAAAATTTGAGGTCTTTTGTTTACTTATGGGGGAAAATCTTTAACTGCAGATCATTTATCTTATATCCATAGAAATCTACAATTGAATCACTTAATAAAAGGAACATGACTTGAAATTCCATTTCTTCAATAAAAATATTCCATTACAGTTAAGTTCCATCAAAAAGCTGATTTTTACTTCAAAGGATCAGGAATAGGAAATTTCTCCAAGTTCACATTCATAAATTTCATGAAGCCAGAAAACGCAATCCATTCTAGTGATCAGTTCAATTTTCATCAAGGATATAACTATTCTCTCCTCAAGCGTTTCAAATATCAGCTGGAAGTTCTTATATTCTGCTCATTGCTTGTTCATGCTCGATAGAATAGTTGAGTAGGAAATGAAAGGGTAGCGATAAAATAGAAAATAGCAACACAATTTTATATTCAAATTTTCAGACTATTTCTCCACTAACTTGCTGGTATGAATCTTCAGTGCAGTTGGGGGGAGAAATCACTGCACACAAGGAAGAGACCAACATTTTTATTCATCTCATCTAGACTATCAACATGTTTTTTCGATGATTGCATAGTGATGGAGTATACCAAGTGATAAGCATACTTTTTCTTCTGCTTAATCGAATTCATTTATAAGACAAAAATGGTACATGGATTTCAGGACCGTATACAGTCTCACGCCACGTTTGAAAACTAGGTGCAAACTGAGATTATGTTCTAATTTAAAACAGTTTTTTCAATAACCTATAAAAAAAAGTATTTCATGAAGCCATCATGACATTTTGCAACATGCATGATTTCAAAACTTCTTCCAAGAATACAAAATACAAGAGTAATTTAGTCATTATGATTTTTATATTAAGGTTTCAAGATATAAGGATGAAAATTTACCAAATCCTGGTCCATCTTCATATGGTCTTTTTATTCCTTGTCCATCCCCAGCAGGTTGATTTATTTTTGCAGCAATCTAGAAGAGATATTTTGAAAAAGTTTAATCAGTGACCAACATTTCAAGTGAATTCTAAAACATTTTTATTGAATCTATGAATTTCCATAAAAGATTTTAAAAAATGGCAATAGTTCTATGAAGAAAAATTTCTAAAAAGGATCAGAAATTTGTCCAACATGAATTTCACACTAACCAATTTAATGAATTCCTCGCATAACTAAATGGGCCACAATGGAATCTACAACCATTTACAAAACATGCAGCAACTAACGTTCATAAACTTATGGAAAGAATCATTAATATCAACTTACAAAAAAAAATAGAAGTGAGACAAGGAAATCTTCATAGAAGGATATTTATTGTATAAGGTGAATTATCATTTTCAGTTTACAAAATGCCGTCATAATGCCTTTGTATACCAAGTGATTAATTTCCTCACACGGGATAAAACAGTTTCAAGATCTCATTTAAATACGTGGTCAAAAATACTTCAACGACGAATGGGTACCGGAATTGTTTTCCTAATAAAATTGCATTCTTCCTAGTTTGATCTGCTTCGACTGAATCTTACCTTTATTCCAATCGGAAATTTAATTTTGATAAAATCAATGAAAACATGAATTAGTTTGGAAGTGGGGGTTGATTTACACAATGTAGGTATAACACAAAACTAGACCCTTTTATTCTGCTTTACATAGAACTACTGGACCCTTCTCTGAAAAATTGAACGTCTTATCCAGTCAAATCTAAATTTCTCTACAATAACTGGTGGACTGAACAGAAGCTTTCTGATTCAAAAATGGTAACCTTTTTGCTCAAATCCTGGCTTGTGAGCCTCACTTTAATACATAGCGCTGACAGTGAATATTTTCGTAATTAATCTTCCAAAAAGAATATGTTCCTTTCAGTCCTTTAGTAATCCTAAAACCAAGTTTGCAAATTTCAATTTTCAGAAAAATACATAGAGATTTTAGGAGGCACAGGGGGGGGGGGGGGGGCTTACAACGTAACTGATAAAGTGGACACTTACTTTCCGCCATCTTACCGGACGCCGTAGTAATGGATCTTACGTAGAAGTGGCTATAAATGCTTACTTAACGTTTGAGAGAATTAAACACACATAATCCTTTAGATAGAACTGTAAGGAGGTTTCAAAGACCGGTCAATATTTGGTAGAAGCCAAGGATGGTGATACAGAGAAGGGTTGTCACTACAACCGGTAACATGGCGGAAAATCGGTGCCGTATATAGATAGCATCATTCGCATAAAAATCCATTGTGAAACCTACAAAATATTCTTGGGTGGTTTTTAATGGATTGAAAGCACTCAAAATTGATATCGAACAGAAGAAAAAAATTCAAGAGAATTCGCTTACTCCCTAAACGTACATTTGACGCAACGAACTCTAAAAAAAAAAAATTAAAAAAATAATGTATATCTGAAAGGACATGCCCTGTTAATTGATCAGACCCTTCTGGTAATGACCATTAATCAATCAAGTAAAATAAACCATAATTGAAAAGGTTCTACTATACATGATCACTGCTAAGCCGACACAATCCGATAGAATAAGCAGTAGAAAAATCCAAAAAACAGGAACAAAAACCGCCGACAATAATTATAATGCTGGCCTCATGGTCATAAAAATTACGAGAAGGACACACAAAGCAACAGGGGGGAGAATAAAACATAAAACGACATCAATAGTTGCCGACAGAATGCAATAATAAATTTGAAAACTACTTTTGAAAGACGAAATACGAGTTTATGTTTCAGATAAAAAGAGACTGGAGGTACAAGTCTGATGCTTTATTTGTTGGTTCAAATATTAACATATATCAATATCAGAATTATGCATTCATTCCATTTTTTTTTCTTCAATTTCAGACATCTCAATGGCAGATTCATTGCGTCCTTTCAACTATAGAGATTGAAATTCAAAACCTCCAAGATAGAAATACAAATCTAGCCAATTCCTCTAATTTATAAATAGGAAAATTGAGATTTTTTTCAAGTTTCAAAAATGAAAAAAAAAAATACCTCTATAATCTAATATAGTCCATTTCGTTCTCTTGAGCTAAAACGATGAAAATTCACTAAGAAAAAAATGAATTCAAGAATCTTTGTGGTCTTACATAAAAACTTGTTAAGATAAGAATAGTTGCCTAAAATATAGATACGCACACAATATACTCTTTTCTTTCCGAACAGTACACCGATCAGGATATCCATTTTGATAACGCTCAATTAAAAAGTTGTATTTTGATTAGATTAATTATCACAGAAAAACCGCCGCATTTTAGAAAATAGCCTCAGCTAATGATTGGTAGAGGACAACGATACAAGGCTAAAAAGACGAAATGGAGGAAGTCGGCGTGTCGGCCGCCATGGACGTTCGACGAGTGGGAAGAAGAAGCAAGCAGTTTCCATTATTCAAATGTACAATTTTCAAAGCCAACTATACAGGGTTCATTTGTTTACGAAAAACAGAGAAACTCGAGCAGTATACAGTAATAATTCCAATATTCATTACAAAATAAATTTGAGCAAAAATAGATGAATAAAAAGGAATTTATAATATTAAACGCTCTAACAAACCACGAGGAAATGAATTTTAGGTTCAAGGCCAGATGCATAATTTAACTAAGACGAAACGGCAAATAAAACCAACACACGAACAAAATAAAAGGTTGAACTCAAAGCTAAATAATTCATTCAATTCTCGAAGTAGTATACATAGAAATATAATCAAACTTCTTAAAATATCTTTGTCCTCTCAATAAACCTTCTTTTTACTCACCGCCATATTGGCGTGCTTAAAATGGTGAACTACGACGAGGGAGAAAGAGAGCTCGGTTTCAAATTCAAGCACCACGACGGATTTTAAACAAAAGAAAATACAATCAAGTACACACAATAACATTCCCCCCTCCTCAAAAAAAGAGAAACAAAAACAGGCTTCACGTAGAAATCAGAATGGAAATTAAACGGTACTAGGGAGAAAAATTAAAATCAAAAAAGGCAAAAATTTAGACCATTTTTCTTCTTACCTGTCTTGCTCGAGCGACAGCATCGGCGAACGCAGACTGGCTGGGTTCCATGCTGGCTTGTAAATTTCTCCCTTAAAAAGCTACGTTTGATGAAGCGAATATATATTTTTCTTAAAAAGCAAAATGCACAAGTTTCTATTCTCCCCTAAAATGTTTTCACGATAAAAAAAATCGTTCGGAAATAATTTTTTTTTTTATGTCAACGTGTGGCCACTCTATCGACGGTTGGGAGTAGCACTGTTCGTTCGCTGGCTTCAAGGGAGAACTGATTGACTCTCCTACACCCTCGCTGTATGGAACTACTACTCACTCCCTCTTTGACTTACTACTTCCCCTGTCTTCTCATTCATTACTTCCTCTCTCTGTCAGCACTCACTACTATCTCCCTCTTTGCACTACTTCCTCTCCACTATGACGACACTACAGCCGCCACTACGAATCACTACAAGTATTAATATTAAGCCAACTACTATTCTTTCTTACTTCGAATAAACGTTAATAGTACACTCACAATTAATGATTCGTTACATACTACGAACCACGACTATATCAATGATTTAAATACCGATGGAGAGGGTTTAACACTTTTTGACCTTATGATGACTTTCTTCCTACCTACAATGGATCTGGAACGCTTCTGGTTCCAAGGTGGGGGCGATTATTGCAGATATATATATACATGTTAAAAATCTAAAGTTTGAAAGTTAGGGAAATAAGAATTGGCTAGAAGAAATATTAACTGGTTAGTTACTTTCACATAGCCTCATCATTTGGGGATATAATAATCTTATTTTTATATACAATAACACAGATGCCCTAAAACGCAATAATTAGTCAACTATCTTTAGTTTTTAGTAACCGGTAGAAAACAATGGGTTTCCCTCAACAAATTTAGATAGGCCCATGTCATTGTTGCTTTCTCCTTCCAAGATACAAGAGGTGCTAAAAATTGCCAAGACTTGACACAAATAAACAAATACTAACCTTACAAAGATTTTCATTGTTTACCAAAGTCTTATTGTAATACTTTAACTATTAAAATGAATATTTTCTCCAACTATTTCAAATATGTCCCTCATACGGAATATGAAGATAAAAACAAACAGAAAAAGCATTTTGTTTCTTAGTATATGAAAAGAATAGCCATGGCAATACAAATATCAACAAAGGAAAATAGTCAATTATATAAATTGGGTTTCCCAAACTTTTATGGATTGCTATCTCCTTTTACAGTTTCAGTCCCCATTCCAGTAAAGTCGGTCAAAAATGATAAGTTGAAACTTGAATTGAACCATTCATTTTATAACCAAAAATATAATTGTACAAAAGGTAGAAGGTATCGATTGATATTCTTTGCCACTTGCCCTTTTTACTACTCGGAGTCTTCCAATGCACCCCTCCCCCCGATCTTCCAGTACCCCCAAAGGGGGATGTAGCCCTCACTCTAGGAATCACCGATTTAAATGTTAAAAAATAACATTCACTACCTGACTATTGTCAAACCTTGACCTCATGGTTTCAACTTCAAAGTCTCAACAGTTGAACCGACTGAATTGTAAAGAAAGAATGCAGCTAGCCATGTCCATATCGCACCTGAGGAAAAAATTTGAATTAGTGTATCTCAAGCAAGACAATATTAGGCTCGTAAGATCAACCAACGGAGTCTTACTGTGGTTTTGACTTTCTGTTTTGATTGCCTTTTTATTGCTTAGTTTGAAAATTCATATTCGAACATTTGGTGTTTTTTTTTTAAGTTTCTTTTTCAGGAGTGTCTTTTCATCGATTCAATTTAAATATGTTTATGTTTAGAGAAGACAGTGCGGCATCTAATAGGTTGCTCAATATAGGAGTGGATCTAAGAAGTGTTTTCTACCCCAAGTGGCTGAATTTATAGCTTTTTGCTTTGATCTCTGGTCGCACTGCTTAAGGATGGCTGGAGCATAATTTTATCTGGACAGATGCGGCACTTAGCTTTGAATTTAAGTTTATGCTTTGATCCATGAAGTCATTTATTAAAGCTAAACTAGAAAGCACACATAGCTGTCAAGGCTTCCGAAAACAAAATTATTGTCTCTAAAAACTGAGAGAAAAACGATTCCTTTTTAGCTTCGATACAAGCAAGGTAACTGTAAAAAAAACTCCTGGATCTGCTCCAAACTTTCATCAATTCTTCTTTAGCCCATGGCCAAACTTCCATAAAACATCATCAAAATTTTTTGAGATATCTGTGGACAAGCAGACAAAAATGAGTGCTTACATATAGATAAATGAAAAAAATCTCTCAATCAAAAAGAATACCTGGATCAACCCCCAAATCCAGGTAATTCTTATTTAGGCCATGGCCCACCTTTCGAAAAATTGCATTGAAATTCATTGAGAACTTTTGGAGATATTATGTAAACAGACAGAGAGATATGGATAAAGACATTTACCTCTTTCAACATGAGTGGCAGACATAAGATATCTTGTGAAATGGAAGAATGATACAAATTTTTGTTAGAAACCGACCACCAAAACTATCATCATACAGAACAGTCAAAATTATCTTGTATTTTTCTAAGAATTGACTCAATTCATTTTGAAACCCTATTTAAACTACAAAATATAAATAGTAATACATGTTATGTATTTTGGATTCAGCATTCATTGTAATATTCTGTGCAAGGAAAATTTGAACCATTGTTGACCTCAAGTAAGCCTGCGGCAAACTTGACCTCATCCAACCCTAGGATGGCGGCTGATCTCAGGTGAAATATCATGCTCTTTTAAGACTTTCTATTTCCCAACGTGTATCCATTTGCCTCATTCAAGTAACAGGTCTCAGATCAAACATGTTATTCATGTAATTGTGATTACTGTGCGTGCTTGTCTTCAGGAGTTAAAATCGTATTAATATTTACACATGCCCTGAACATATAAGCAAACACTAACTGTTGTCTATGGGATTTGATGTCAACAACTGATAGCCTAATAGTATCGATGAGAGAATTAGAGGATAAACCTGGATTTATCATCAGCGGAAATAACAAAAACATATCCTATGCAAATGACAGCGTATTGATAGCAGATTTGAAAGAGAAATAGGGGGAACTTTTACACAAGGCAGTGAATGAAAGTATGAAGGAAAAACTAACTCTCAATTTAAAAAAAAAAAAAATATTTATATGGTTGTGAGCAAAAGGGAAAACTCAAAATATGAATTAAAAATAGGGGACATCAAAATGAAGCAGGTGCAAAAATTCAATTCTTGGAAAGCGTGAGACAGAAATCCAAAGCAGAGCAGAAACAGAAAAATATTCAAAAATAACATTAGAAATGAAAAAAAGAGTGTTGGGCTGTTATGTAATGTCTAATCTTCGATACGTCAGTGAATGTTGGACAGTTTCTTCACAAATGGGAAAAGGCATTGAAGCAACCAAGATCAGGTTTATCAACAAATGTTACGAACATCATAGACAAATGAAGATGTTTTGAGGAGATTAAAAATTACAAGGAAACAAAGGTTGCTAACAATAAGAACGAGACATTTCTGTCTGAATAATAATAGAAATAATAATAATACCTCATCTCAAAAATTCAGAGATATAAGAACGAGACGGTTGAAATTTTCCAGATACATAACGAAGAAATAAGGTTTGGAGAAATAAACACTCACCAGACACAAAGAAAGGTGAACGAAGCAAAGGTAGACAGCGAGTATCTCACTTGAAGAGTTTGAGCTGATGGATAACAGAAAGAGTACCGCAGAGTGTATATGAGAGGGAGTAGCCAAGAGTGACAAAACAAGGAAGCTGTTGAGAGTCATGTTTGCCCACGTCCTGAAGGGACATGACACAAAAAGATGAAACTCAGCAATAGAGGTACCGTCTTTCTCACACTGTATCCATCAGATTTTTACGAAATATTTGAAACTCCGTCTGCTAGATAGATCTTTTTTTTTTTATTTGCTTATGCTGAAGGAATAACTTTCAATAGGATTTCAGGCCTTTCCTGTTAGTCCCTACCAAAAGCTAACGTCCATAATTTAATAATGACAGTAAAAATACATGCATTTATAGGAAGCGCCCTTTCTTGGGAACCTCAGTACTCAAGTCTCCTCTGGAGCATTTGAAAACCTATATAATTATGGCAGTAAAAAAAAATGTAATGTCTGTTAAAGAAGAGTTAGATGAAAATAAAACTTATCAATGAAGTTTCTCATACAATATAAGTAAGAGCAACAATTATGAAGTGTATTTATTTATTGGGTTCATATAATTGTGAAAATCTTAAAACGACCAAATTTCTTTTTGATTTCAAACTTCCCGAATGTGCATGTTCCGCATCTCAAAGGGTTACGGATTCTCAAGTCTGGGTGCAACATAGCTAAAATTCCAGCACCCTAGAGTAATATTCATAAAGACAAATCGTGAAGTTAAATCACGTAGTTTTAATGTACAGAAGCCTGAAAAAAATAGATTGAATTGAACATATCTTCTTTTTCTCAACAAAGGAAGACTCAAATGCTAAATCTTTTCTTGATAGTACCCACCACAAAAACCTTAACCTTGGGGAAAGAATAAATGAAATAAACCCAACATATCAATTCCCATCAGTTATGGAAATTTGACCCTAGTGGGTCTAAACGGAAAAGACCCCAAATGGTCCCTTAGTTTGTGTCCGGTAGCATTCACACTTGTTTTTGGAAAATTCAGACAAGAAGAGAGAGAAGTAACTTATTCATAGATCACCCTTTTACCAATTTTTTGACTGATCACCCTGAACATGGCATGCTGGCAACAGACATTAGTCACGTGATGAATTCTACTGAGTGACCAATTCTACTGTTGTGATATTATTTGAATGCTGCCGTCATTTTTGACGTCCAAGGTGAACTGATGTTTTTGATATTTTTCAAGTACAATCAATGAAATGACAAAATTATTCTAAATATCACCATCATTTTTTGATGGTATGGGTAAACAATTTCAGAATATAAAAGCAAGTGAATAAAAAATCCATCATTACCATTTCAGTGGCTTCAGCTTGACTGAAAAAAAACACCAACAACCACCACCAGTACAAATGAACTGGAAGACAATTAATCACAATTACCAATTATGGATAATAGTCTCAGCAAACAAAATAAATACTGGAAGTAAAAAAAATAAAGAAGTTTTATCATCTGACAATCCTTTTCAAATGATCACATTCTTCAACAATTAAGTTACTAGAGACCAAACGGTTTATTTACTTCTTACCAGATTGGTCTCAGCCCAAACCCATATCCTGAATAATCAAGACACTTTTTGTCCAACTCCAGTCTAAGTTGGAGTTGACTTTATTTTTCCCTCCATAAGAAGAACAAGAACAATCCTCACAAAATTTAAAGGGAATCAACTTGTCACTGTTTGTCTATCACGTCACATTAAACCAAACCTATAAATAAAATCAACATTTCCCTACCATGATTCGAACTCATGACCATGTGATTGGAAGTTGAGTGGAACTGTTGCAATTAGGACTCAGACATAGACCTTAACAGTCTCATGACTTACCAATAAGGCAAAGGTACATTGATGACATGGTGTTGAAATTTTAAGCATTAAGTATGTCAGTACGATTGTATACATTGAGGGAAGCAGCTAACAGCCTTGATGAGCAGGATATAAAAAACAAAAACCAACATGAATCCACCTGTAGAAAATGGCCAGTAACTGATATTCAGTTTGTGAGACTTGTTGAAACAGAGAGAAAAAGGAGAATTTTAACTTTAAACATCTAACCTTGAAACTTCATAGAATGACTTTGTCTTATCTTTCAATTGACCTTATTTCTATAACTAGCTGTTTAGGTAACATAAGTTTTCTTTATCATAAATTGATATAATTCAACATTAGTAATAAGAGCATGTCGGAAGTTTTTTGCACCAGAATTCCAAGGATTCATTATGTTTAGTTCAACAAGAAATGTCAAAGATAATACCGGTTTTCTGGCAAACTGAAAGCACAGCATTTCTACAAAAAACTTTAGCAAGCTAAAATGGTGTAAAGTGAAGGAGCAATTATCATTACTATCCAAGGGTAAAAATTTTTTCCTAGACTCAAAAAATGATGATGTTATCTCAGACTGAGTTATGGGAGGTGCAGGAAATTAGACTGTTAAAGAGAGAGGAAGGTGGTGCATCCAATGTCTCGCTGCAAAACAAATGCTGAATACTGTTTTCGCTTTTTGACTCACTTCGTAAAAAGGAACAGAAAACAAAGTTCTCTGAAATAACTAATACTTTTAATTTTGGGGTACAGATCTCAGAGGGGTGCAACACTGACTTTTCAAGAAAAAAATTTGAAAGAACATGAAGCAATCAAAGATGAAAATTTCAAGTCTCGCCCAGGGTGCATGGAACCTTTGCACAAATTCAGGTCTAACCTAAGGTGCATTAAATCCTCATGCTGGCATATGTATTTTGAATTTTGTATTTTTTATGAATACTCTTCAACATGATACTTCTTGCACTAAGTCGCAACTTGACAAATTTTCATCACACTCTTTGTATTCAACTGTGGACAAGTTCATAAAAAAATTTACCAGATCAATATTTTGCCAACACAGTGGAGTCATACAATCAATCTTTTTACCAGCTGATGGGGTCCACATTTTTGTATTTAAAAGGAGCCAAAAATGGGGAAAAAATCCTGCCAAAAATGGCCGTTTACAATTTTCATTGAAAATGATACTTGCAGACGATTTCCATACCGCAATATTTCACAAGTATGAGAATCAACTGACTTGAAGAAAGATTACTTGCTCTTCTTATTCCTCCTGCTAACACTATCATGGTTGGTAGATGCATTGTTGAACTCTTTGTTCTTGACTAAATATCCTGTAACTCAGAGCAGGGTTGTTGGGGTACTATAGATAATTTTCATCATGGGTATGTCAGGGGCGAGCAGTAAATGGAAATGGATTTTGGAAACCAAGTACACAATAAGGCTAGGTTTTGCAAACCAGGTACACAGTAATGTCTCTATTAGAAGATATTGAACATTCATAAAGCCTGGAAATCAAGAGGTAGGTATACACCAATTTCCGCCCCTCACTGTTTTCCATCACTGGGTGAGATAACCTCTCTTCTACAGGCTAATTTTTTTTATATCCTGTCACTGGGGCAATACAGATGATTTTTAAATGTTATTGATGTGTCAAGGGCAGAGCCAATTATTTGGCTAATTAAAGAGGACTCATAATAGATTAGGTTTTATAGGGGCCTGTATCAATTTCCTTGGATCTCAGATTACTGCTTGTTAATTTACTTATGCCCGATTGGTCAAGTCTAAAATTCTAGAAAAATAAGCAAAGACACTTCGAAGGATACTTTTTAATATTTACAAAAACACCACTTAATTTAAATTTTCCCAAATTAGTGTAATGGAGGTATGTTCATGATTTATGAGAAGAAAGCATCTACTGTGAAATCTTCAAGTGTACTATTTATCTACAATGAAATTTAGTATTTACAGTATACATTGTGTATAAGATATATATATATATATATATATATGCATAATGGTATGTATACAGATACATACACTCCTTTGAAAGGAGATCCATCTCAAGAAATTTATATCGTTACAAAGGCATCATCATAGGACTTGTTTGTGGCTTAGCAGCATTTTTATTTTTTCTCTAATATATTCTTATATTCAGGAATGATGTCTGCAATTGGACGCGATTTTTATTCATATACGAATGAATGAATGAATGAATGAATGAGTCAATCGTTTGATTTTGCAAACAAAGATTTCGGGAGGGTTTTTTGCTTCTATAGGACCTTAGATGGCGGGCCAGTGCAATGAGGTTTCAAGATGAAGTGTGATGTACACACAGCTGACCCCACGCATAGAACCAAGGTTTTGCATTCTATGGTCCACTGAGGTAGCATGAATAGGAATAAGGCCCCTAGGTCACAGGTTTAACAAGGGATTCCTCCTCCTGGCAGATATCCAAGCTAGCTATGGAAGTCTGCCACCCCTTTGCAGGAGTATGGCTGACCTAGGTAGTTGAACCACCGGACATGAACACTCTGTATTCAGTAGATGCCAGAGCTAGCTATAGAGTTCTACCATCCATAGGAAGGAGAATAACATGTGGCTGTCTTTACAAATATAAGCATACATTCTCAGTGGAGTAATTAGACAGTAGAGCATCCTGTGAAAATTGGAGCCCATGTCCAAGTCGCACACCTGGGAAAGGAAAGGCAATAATAACAATAGAGATAGAATAGGGGATATAAGTATATATTTAATTTCATCTACCCGCTAAATTCTGTCCAACTAACTTGATCATTTTTTCTTTAATAATAGTACACCCCTACTCACTCACACTCCTGTTTTCCCTTTTTCTGCAATTGCAGCAGTATGGTTGCCCTGGGTAAGGATTGGGACTCAGGTGCTTGATGCTTCCCCAGGGTGTGTGGATTTTTTTTCTCTTTCTCTCAAGTCTCTTATAAAGTTTCAACTTAGTGTAAGTTCAGATGTCCTCTCCCATCTGACTGTTCAGACCAAGATATTCCTGGCCCCTTCTAGGCTCTCCACTAGAATAGAACATTCTATCACAATGGGGATTTCATTGGTTGCCAATGGGAATTGTATCACGAAGCTATGAAGACTTGGCAGATTTTAGTTAGCAGCTCCCTCATTTTATTTCTCTCACTGATTGACCAATACCGTTCTTCTTTTTTTTTGAGGGGAGGGGGTGGGATGGAAATAGGGCATTTTTAGTAACAATTCAATGACAAAGAAAGGGAAAAGTAAGATATATCTGTACCTCATATAAATGAATCTCTGTAGTCCACGCATCTATCAGGACTAATTATTGAAAATTATCAGAGAAAGCAGATTTTTCATATAAAATTTTAAAAAGTCCAAACCAACCATGTAAAACAAAACATTTTTAGCTGGTGCCTTGTGGTGTTCTCATGCAAATTTTCAAGGTTGTAGCCCTCAAAATGTGACCAGGAGCATCTGGAAACACACAGACATTCGATGAGAAAAGAATCCTTGGCCCAAAGGTAGGTCTACCATTTGTGGAGCTATAGTGATTCAATAGGGCGAAAACTTGTTACATACAACAGATACATATAAAATCACTAAAAACATTATGAACTATATATATCTATATATAAAAATTTAAGAAGCAAACAATAAATGGAGAAAAAAAACATTGCCTTATATGCCTCGTCACATGGGAGGATCTGTTATTATTATAATTAAAAGGTCACTGTAATTTTCCCCTATCTTCTGATTTAATGTCAACACTTTTTCAGCGATAACTGACTGCATAGTAGTCTACATTTTCATGTTTTGAATATAGTCCATACTCATTGCCATGGTTATTCCAGCGAATATAATGCGGTTGGGTTTCTAGGAGCCCAACACCTGCATTATAATGAGGGATAACTAATACATGAAATTTAGCCTCTTGAAAAATCACATCTGCAATCTGCACTGTGTTTATATCAAGCTTGTTTCATTCAATTTTTGAAAAGAGATTGCTAAAAATGCTGCCAGAGAAAAAATAATTTTCTGAATATTCGTGATATTATCTTGATTTATATCTTCTATTAGATAAAACATTATTAACCATTATTCATCCTTTTTTCATTGCAACTCAGACCATCAGTCTATGGCAGTGAGTAAGACAGCAAAGATTGGAAATTAAAAGATAAGCTCTAGTAACTCAATTGGTAGGGCAGTTGTCATACATGAAGTAGGCTCAAGAGTCTTGCCTCAAATTTATTCTTTATTTCTGACTTGTACAGTTTACTCCCTGTTATAGACTGATAATCTAAATAACTATAATTAAGAAAGAAAGAAATACAATGAATAAAAATCTCTAATGAACGATGGAGTTATGAGTGTAAAAAAACAAAATGATATCATCATAATGTATTTCTAATAGTTAGCTACGAAAATCATATTCAAAATAAGATTGTACTTGAGTAAGCATGAAACTAAAATGTTAGCTTGTTTGGGGGTGATGGGTCAAATCAGTTCCACTCATCCGATCCATATTTGACAGCCGACCTGATGAATTTTACTGAAGTTTCTCTATTTAACAAATACTAAATACTTGACACAGCTTTTGCTTTTTTTTGCTTTTTAAATGGAGTTATTGAAATAGCTTTAGGAATGCAGACACAGTTTTGTTTTCATTAAAGATTCATTATTTTCCATTCATATTTTTCAAAAGCTGTAACATATCGGGGTGTAGGCTGCAAGTACTGCGAATGAGTCAGCGGTTTGAAGTTGGTGCACTCAAAATGAGCTTGCTACAAGAGAATTAGCAAAAAAAAAAAAAAAAGTTATGGCAAAAGAGCTAGGTAACAATTGATAATAGTTCAACTAAGTAACCTTAGATTAGGGTTTATTCCATATGGCTTACATAAACATTATATGCGTGTGCGTACGTATTTTTCAATTGATGTCATTTTCCTTTTTTAGAAACAGTCAACCAAAACTGACAGCATAGGTCTCATGGACGTTCCTTGAAGACAAATCTGGGTAGACAGAATCGATTGAGATTCGGAAATTGGAACTTATGAAAAATGATACAAAAGCACTTATTTTTCCTCAGCAGAATGTATGGCTTCCACTGAATCTGACCTTGATTTTGGTCGGGGGGGAGGTCTCTTTTTATTCTTGAGAAAAAGTCACTCTTTTTAAAAGAAGTGAGTGAACTGACTTTTAAGTGGATAATCAATTTACAATCTACATAGGATATGAAACTGGACACTGAATTTGTGTTCCTCTATGCTATACCCAATCTTCAACTCACAATATGAATATCTGCTCCCATATAACTTTACTGTGTTCTGTAATGAATAGAATGAGATGTCATAGTTTCCATTAGGGGAACCGGGGGGGGGGGAGGGCACTATTGTATGGAAAAAAAGGGTGATCAATGCATAAG
Source organism: Thysanoteuthis rhombus (assembly GCA_963457665.1). Lineage (NCBI taxonomy): Eukaryota > Metazoa > Mollusca > Cephalopoda > Oegopsida > Thysanoteuthidae > Thysanoteuthis > Thysanoteuthis major. The sequence goes on along the minus strand of OY735206.1, from coordinate 9,015,486 downwards.
TTACTTTAGCATAAACTTACATTGCTAATTGAACCCCAACTAAAAGCCTATTTAGGTAGGAATTTTTTTAAAAAAAGCAAAAAAAAAAAACAAAACTCTTTTTGTAGACATTATGAGGAGTAAATGTAGAAATTTACAACCTGTACATGCAATACACACATAACCAGACTAGCTTAAAAACTGAAGAAACCTATGTTGACAGTTTCAAATACAACCTTATTTGTAAATAATCATTGAAGCGTACCTGCATAAATCTAACTCCAATTGAAGAAATCTGTGTTCTATGTGTGTGTGCACTTTGATTACCCAATAACTGGCCATTATACAAAGTTGACATTCACTAGATATATTAGACAGCACACAAGGCAGTGCAGTATCAAGATTGAAGAGGTTTGGATCAGCGATTTTGCAGAAATCTAATAATAATAAATAAAAAATTAAACGTTATAGATCTTTCTTCATGTTTCTATAAATTATCTCCCAAGACTTCCACTCCTTAATATTATATAAATTGATGCATAATATATCTAAATAGGTAACACTGAAGAGAAGTAACCAAAATACTTTGAAAGCCATAGTTTCGCATGACGGTTAGAAAATTATTTTACACAACAAATTTGGCAGGCTGTTGCAGACACCGTAAAGTCTAACCTCCTCCAAACATGGAAGAGGTACTGCCCTCGTGGATAGAAGATAGCAATAACCCGGTCAAACAAAGACAAAAATGTCTGAAAAAGAACAATGAAATGAAAACATGTCTGGTGAGGCACTGAATAGAAACCATCACAAGACCAACAGTTTTTGGCAGCGTGCCATGTTGGGGTTGATCAATTAAAAAATTGAAAAAGGTTGATCAATGAATGAGTTACTTTACTACCTTTTCGTTGAGCAGTGATTAAAAAAATTCACAAATTGAATCCACCCACTAAAAACCTGTACGGGGGAAATTTAAAAAAAAAAAAAAAAAAAAAGAATTGTTTTTTCCAGACATAATAACAAGTTAGTTTTTAATTTTTCAGCCTTCTAGCTCAATTGGTGCATACAAACACAGCCAACCAGACCAACTTGGAAAACTTACATTGACAGTTTTAGTTGATCGTTTCTATCAATGCTTTTATAATATTAGGTTGACCAATAAAATGGCTGGTTTTTTTTTTTTGCATCAGTCTTACATGATTGTGATTTTGACAAATTCTGAAGCAGAAAATGTAGTTATACACATCAAACTATTGATACGACAATAGCTTTCTTTTTTATTTTCAACTTCTGATTCATCATATCAGTTGAATTGAGATAATCCGTCACTCTTGCATAAGCTGTCATCAAAGGAAATCAGATCATTGTTTTTGTACAAGTTCCAATGCAGTAGAAATTCCGTTTAAACTCTCAAGAACATCAATTTTGCATTTGGAATGAGAACTTGCTCAGAAAGAACAGTGTGATGTTGGTTCCACAAATTTCACTCCTGAGAAGTGAGCCTGAATAATGACCCTTAAGGACATCCTTACTCAGTTGTTGATGATGAGAATTTAAGGGATGCCGTGAAAACTGATTCAAGAACAACTGTCCAATCGGTTGCTCAAAATTGACAGATTTCCAAAACAACATTGGGGTGTCACCAAGCATATTTCTCATTTCATAATCGGCCATGTGGATCAATCTAGTATAAATAGATTCTACCAATTCCTTTTGATGTTGAACACTTAACCCATTAACAGCAACAGGAGCAGCTCAGTTGCCGTGTTCTAAATGGGGCAATGACTTTATTACAATACAGGGAAGCACAAAAACAAGTTTTCTCTGTAAACAATGGACCCTTCAACTTGAAGTTACAAACAGAGAAACAGACACATTCAGATGAAATTGTCCATAAATTAAATGGAGGGTTCCTTTGTGTGACTGATGGAAATTTCAGTCATAAGGAGTTGAGCCATAGAACTTCATTGATTGAAATGGGAGTCATCTGCAGTTAATAGTTCAATAATAGTGAGGTGGTCAGCATGCTGATCTTGAAATTCAATGACAGTGAGTTCAATCCTCGCACATTGCCACAAAAATGCTCACTAGAAACCATCAACCAAAACTGTCAGTATCAACATGGTATGGCTGGCTATCTGTATATGTATGCATCATACATGCACGCCACACCATATGGAGGTAGAAGGCTGAAAATTTTGTTATTTACTCTTTATCATATGTAGAAAAAATGCTTCTTTTTTTTTTTTAATTTCCCCCAGAATAGGTTTTTCATGGAGGTTCGATTGACAATGTAAATTCATGCTAAATTGATTCCTTCGTTAGTGTCCAGCAGCAGTCATGCCTGTTTTGTTGTTTTTGAAAATTCAGATTTTTTAGGAAATCACTGCCCAGCAAAAGGCGAGAGAAGTAACTTATTCATTGATCACCACTTTTCTAATTTTTAATTGATCACCCCCAACGTGGTATGCTGCCGAAAGACATTGGTCATGGGACGGTTTCTATAACCAGACCATTTTATTTTTTTTTAAATAAAAAGATGTGGTATATATCAAAAATATGTGTGCATTGAACAATAATTAAGCAAAGACGATTTGAAAGAGAGATGGAAAGGAGAGAAGCGATTGAGAACTGTGCTTTCATGATGTTTTTTTTCTTCCCCCCCCCCTAGACTTTTTGTGGAGCATAGGGCTGCATTGCAGTTTCCATTGCAAGTAGGTTTTACACCCAAAATGGCCCGCTTTGCTGAATGAAAGAGCTTTAACTCTTCTGCTGGGGGAGAAGTGGATCCGTGCCTTTCTCAAGGGTATTAGAGTAAATTGAATATAATCAATATTAGCCGAACCTCAAACTTAGTTCACCAATTCCATTTTCAGTGTTGGTGATTGCTATTGCCACTCCACATCTCCTGTGCTTTCATAATACCAGGGTGTTAAACCGCAAGTGAGAACGTTAGCTAACGGCTCAATTCCCAAAAGAAACCTAACTCCAATTTCCCAATTCAATTAAGTTGAGCTTTGTTTTAATCATTTTGGCCATATCTTAGGTGAGTTTTGTATCATTTTTAGTGTCTTTTTGGCTATTTTTGTCATATTTTGGTCATTTTTGGCTTTTTTTAAATACAAAAATACACCCAGCTTAAACACCCTGAATACTCATACATAATTCTTCTCTTGGATGCTGAAGATTCATGGATGGTGTAGTGGTAAGTATGCCGACATTGCAAACCACAAATAGCTTTACTGGTTACTTACTGGCTTTGTAATTAAAAATTCTCTACGTGTTAATGTCAGGGCCTCCGACAGGAATTTCAGAAGGTAGTAAAAAGCTGTTTTTGCCACCCCCCACACACTACAAACACCTGCGTTCTTTAGCCATCCTGTTTTCATCTACTGTAACCCCTATAGCATGCTATGATATATTCGCTCACCGGTAAATGATAGGAAACCTACAGTATCACCCACAAATAAGAACAACCCTACCATTTTTTTTTTTATGAAAAGGTAATTTTCTTTTAAAACAAACACATCTGGATTTTATTATTTCTAGAGGTGCAATACACAATCAATAGTTTAATTTATTACTAAACTCTACATTATTGCAATCAGAAATATGTAGCAGTCCAAAAGTAAGTACACCCCTGCAAAAGAAATTATTGAAAATCAATATTTGATGTGACTGCCTTTCTTTTCAAGTACTGTTTGTAGTCTTGATGACATTCACCTCACAAGATTTGCACTAACAGTCACTTGAATGGTTTTTCCACTCTGACAGCATATAGTCTTTCAGATGAAACAAATAAAAGGATTTCTTTTTTTGTTCAGGAGAAAATTAAATTTTTATAACAAATTGATAAGGCTGTACTTATTTATGGGTGACACTGTAGGTTGACTATCATTTACAGTGAGCAAATACATTATACCGTGCTGTAAGGTTTATCGGTAGAGGTGTACGGTGTACTTATTTATAGAAGATAATGTACTTCATTAATGAATATATCATATTGACTTTTGATGCACAGCTCTCCCCAAGAAACTCTCGGGCTCCCCTTGGGTCTCTAGTCCCCGATACAGAGCACCCTGCTCTCAGAGCCTCTGATTATTGTGCTTTTACGCTACATCAGCCACCATCAAAAGAAAAGAGATAAAAAAGAAGACTGAAGCGATTGCTGAATGATAGTCCATAAGAATATATAGGGATTCCATGAAACAATTCTTGTCCAAATTTCTGAGAAGAATGATCATAATTACAGGTCTGATTACTCACAGAACAGAAACCGTCCCATGACCAACATCTTTCGCCAGCAAATCGGATTGGGGTGATCAATTAAAGAAATAGGCAAAATGTTGATCAATGAATTCACTTGATAATTAAAGACTTTTTAAAGGTACATATTGATTGGTTTCAAGTTATTTACATCCAATATTAGACTAAGCAGGCGAGTGATTAACCAAAAAGGCACCAAAAGGATCAAGATGTTAAAAAAAAATTAACTAAAAAGTCTACATTTTCAAAAAAGCAAGCATGAATGCTCTCAAGTACAAATGGACCAATTCAGCATAAACTTACATTGCATTTTGAGCCCCTCTGAAGAACTATTTGAACACGAACAAATACTGCTGGATACAAACTGAGGGACCAATTGAGCATAAAATTACATTGCAAACTGACCCCCCACCCAGAAACCAATTTAAAGGTGGATTTTTCAACAAAAAAAAAAAGTCTTTTCTTGGCATAAGTGAATGTTCAAATTTTTAGCCCTCTAGCTCCATGTCTGTGTGCATCATACATAACTAGCCAGACCAGTTTAAAAACAGTTTCTGTTGATGGTTTCTGATGTGTTAATTTACTCAGTTTTGAGTTCAATCTATTGATCAGGTAGTGCAAAAAAAAAAAAGTTATTTACTCTGCTTCAGCGGAAGAGGCAGACGAGTGACATTGCATAGTCAAATTAACTGATACAAGATAATTGTCCAGCATGGACAGCAGAGAACAATTTCCACTGGTGGAATTAAGGGGTTGATTCAAAATCCCCGGAAATTTACTAACTACAATCACTACCTGAAGAAGGCCGGAAGGTACAACAACCAAAATGCTGTAACTATAACAACCAAGATGAGGACACTTGTATGATTAAATCAGAGTATAATAGTTCATACAACAAGTTTTTAAAAAATCATAAGAGTGAATTTTCATTTAAAAGAAAGCTCACCAGGCACAATGCAATATTTAAGCAGAACAATGAAAGAGGAATTGGGTTGTTCCATACAAAGTTATTATTTTAATAAGATGAAAGATGATATAAACAACAGAGAAACCCAGTAACTATTCAATCAAAATACAACCCATTTGAAGCAATCCTATTTCCTATGATCCTCAACTGATAATATGCAATCTCTATAAAATTCTTTAGGTTAAGTGGTCACAAATTCAGTAGAAGCACAAATCATGGCTTCCCTATTATTGAACATTTTATTATGGATATTAAGTTCAGAATGCTTGAAAAGATGATAATCAGCAGGAGAAATGTCTGGTTGATACAGAGAATGTAGCAAAACTTCATATCCCATTTTTTTAAGCTTTGACGCCAACTGAGAGGTGCGGAGTCAGGAACTTTCATGGAGCATGACATTATATGGCCACTGTTGAAGTCCTAGAGTCTTCAAAAAGTGCTGGAACTATTTTTTGTGGGTTATTGTCCATTGTTGTTGACAATTCTTCATCTTTAGGAACTGGTTTCAGTCTCTCTCAGAGTTTATTACTGGTACCCAGACTTCCAGACCTAAACCTATTGAACAAACACAGAACAGTTTGCACTTTAATAGCGTTCACACTAATCGCTTTTTGGCGTTATCAGCAGCTTGAACATCATTATGTCCTAATTTGGGACCATATTTTGAAAATTAACTTCTTGGGTTGCTGTTAAGGGCTCAAAAACTACCAATGAAGATGAATTATATTATATCAACAAAAAAATGCTATTACATTAGTAAATCTTTCACTTATATCATTATTGATTCTCTATTATGTAAATAAAAATGACATTTCTTGTGTAACAACCTAATACATATTATTTGCATTTTATAGGATTGTACAACAGTTCTATGAATGCCAAAAACTTTTTCATGCAAACCAAATTTGAATAGGTTCATAGAATTAATAAGAAAGGAAGGATACAGAGAGTTGAGAAAAAAAATGAATATTCTTTTGTTCTTCTTTACATCACACTACATCATATAATTCTTTTTCCAAGTCAATTCTCAAAAAAAAAAATGTGATGCAAGAAAAAGTGTCTGTTATTCAAGAAGTTGAAACATTTTCTCTCGACATCTCATGTTGTAAGATGTTATGACCTACAACTTATGGGGAACACAAATTGATATATTTTTCTAGGATACAAATGAAAATGTAGCAAAGCTTGAAAAAAAAAAACTGTCAGTGTCCATTCTCAGAGAAAAATCACATAAACATTGCAGGTTTTGAACAGAGTCTGTTTTTTTCTTCCTGGTGTAAAGTCCATCACAGAAAAATCTTTCATGATTCTTTTGTTTTGGAGATTCAAAATCAGTCTCAAGTAAATTCTCCTACAACACACTATATGGCTGTTACAGCAAGATTGTGAAACAAGTGATTCAGCGAAATCCCTGAACATTTCAGTAATTTCATGGAATCCCTAATTTCATAATCAGTTTGGTAATGATTAACAAGCTTGTGATGCTGATCATTACTACTGTAATGAGTTCGATCCTCACAAGGTGCCCCACTATTATGGCCTTTAGCAGAGATAGACACAGCTAACGAAAACACTCAACTGATAAACCGCTAAAAATTTAGTGGAAGCAAGGATAACTGCTAATCAATAACTTATTACGGGGATTTAGCCTTGACTAGTATTTTTTGTTGCTCTAAACCCTTCAAAAACAGAGCTAGAAAGCTGAAATCTCAATATGATGTACAGCTTAGACGTAGAGCTTTAAGTAAACTTCACGTGGAATGTCAACTAATGTTTAATTTCATTTATTCGTTCAAATATTTATGTACACCTTGATCATCTGATATTGGGAAGATAAACCATTTTGGAAAGCTCAACGTCTAAGCTAAAAGCATATCAAAATTTAGGGTTTTAGAGAGAGAGAGAGAGAAAAAAAAAAACAAGCAATAATTGAAAAAAAATCAGCGGTCAGAGGTTATCTTTGCTTCCGCTAAATTTGTAGCGGTTCATCAATTCAGCGATTCCGTTAGCCGTGCCCACCACTGGCTTTTAGTGCAATTAAGTAAATATCTAAGTCTATTCTCTTTCAAATATTTACAGTGAAAATACGGCTTTGTTTGACACAAGGCCACAGCAGCAGGGCACCCAGTGAGGATCAGACTCGTTCCAGTAGTAATGGTCAACATTGCAACATTTTTAACCATTGCTACACCGATTGTGAAACTAGGGATTTCGCGAAATTACTGAGATGATTAGAGATTTCACGAAATCACTAGTTTCAATCTCGCTGTAACATGGCCTCCACATCCACTCATTCCAAGTGATCACGCTGTTCGTTATTCAAGTTCTACTGACTAAACATGTTCTTAACAAAAGGGAATGATAATGAGTCTTTTTTTTATGGAAAAAAATTGCAAACATTTTTAGAAAAGTCAATCGAACGAACTTTGAAATTGTAAAAAAAACATTTTATCCCCCCCGATTTAAAAGGGGTGGTGGCTTTGAGCTTTGTTCTGATTGGCCTAATTCCGACCTTTTCTTTTTCTTCCTTTTACAACAAAAGCCGGACATGGACAAATTCAACCGGAATTCTTCTAAGTACATAAATAATTCGATAATAATTTTTTTTTTCAGAGTTATATCTATATTTACAAAAAAGTAACAAAATAATTCATTCCAGGAATAAAAATCATTTTGAAAAGAATTCCTCTATTGCAACGTCATACCGCAATTAAACAACTCAAGTTTTATTGTCACGTAACTCAACTTTTAACTGTTTTTTTTACTATGTTATATAATTCAAAAATGTCCAACGCATTTTAAATATTGAAATAGTGCAATGAATAAATAATTTTTCAATCGTTAAATTTTTTCAGAAATACTATTGAAAATTGAAGCTCTGTTAAAGAAAAGCCACACAACTTACGAATTCATCTACGAAGCAGCAGCAGTGTTGCCAAGTATGGTCTGTTATTTATAGCTAAACCTGTCTTTTAATATGGCTAAATTTTTCTATTTTCACCCAACTCAAAAACAATCTATTAATAAAACTTGTACGTTTACTTTCAGTAAATTTATTATTTTTTTTTTAAATGGCCAGACTTTCAGTTTCCGTAGGTTTTAATCGGATAAATTATGAAAATAAATCAGCCATATCTAGCCGTAATCTGGCAACCATGACCAGCAGTTACATTTTTTTGATATCCACGAACTTGATATTCTTTCTTCTTCGTATACAACAGCTTTTGCTGCCTTTACATCAGTAGTTAATTCCAGTGGGAAAAAAATCACAGATATATTCGAATTTCTATGAGATGATATTTTTCACTGAAAAGAAACTACTGAACTCTTTCCATTGGAAGAGTCCATCGTTTCAAATGGTTGTTAGGAAATATTTTTATCCTTAAAATTTATACCCCAAAGTGGTAGAGTCCACTATTTACGGACACAGAAAGGAGACGACCACGTTTTGTTTTTGTTTTTTTTGTCGAATCTACTAAAATATTGAAATAGATACGACTACAATTTCAATTGACAAGAAAACAAAAGATCTTTTTTTAAATAAATATATTTATCTGGGCGGCAAAATGAATGCACTTTTTCTTTTTTTTAACTGTTCGGTTTCTCTACCCAAATCGTAGGCGGAGGAAAAGTAAAAAGGAGAGAGACGAAAACACATTAAAATGAAGCTTATTTTTAAATTCAAGATATACAACGAACAAATTAATGGCTACAAATGTAGCAGCTTGTTTCACGGCCTTTTTTTCTTAGGGATGCAATTATTCACACGTGTTTTACCTGAAACTCATCGGTATTTTCAAATTCTGCCTTGTTTCTTTCTCAAAATCAATCTCAGGCTGTTGATCTCCCTCCCTCTCCTTCTCTCTCTATCAATCTCTCCCCTTCTTCCTGTCTCACATTTTCCCCCTCTTTCTCTCCCACTGTCATTTCCCCCTCACTGTCTCTGTCTCTGCATCTTCCTCTCTTCCTCTCTCTCTGCCTCTGTCTTCCTTCACCGTCCTTCCGCTCCCCACAGACTTACTCTGTTCACATCCGAACTACTGATATCAAATGAACGACGAGATTTTCTTGATTCTCCGTCCGTAACGATGGACGCTTCCACTTTGAGATAACAAGTTAGTTGGTAAAAAAACATCTCCTCCCAAAAACCATTATAAACAATGGACTTTTCCACTGAAACGATTTCAGTAGTTTCTTTTCTATAAAACAAGAACCTTAAGTTCAACGATGCATTTACCATTTGTGGTAGTAGTTGCAGGAAGAGGAGAAAGAGGAGGAACAAGCAGTCTTTTCCTGCGTCAATTGTTTCTCATACTTGTAAAATATTGCCTGTCTGACCGCCATGTCACCTATAGATAAAATGAATACTAAAAAAAAAATTCAACCTTTCAAAGTCTTATATTTTCAAAGGATAAAATTTCAGAGCTGGACAAATTTATTCAGTCATTTTCTTCCAACATCACCTCTCGACTTTTTACAATGCTTTTTAAAGATTTTTCATTTCCATCGTTTATTTTCAGAATGCTCCAATAAACCATTCTAGTGAAAATTTTTCTTTTAAATAGCAGCTCGTAAATAAAGCACAAAAACCCCTTCCTTCCTCTTCCTGTAGTTTGTCGTAATTGGAGCCAACAAAAAATTATCGCATCGAAATTCAAATATATCAATGAATTTTTTCACGAGAATTAACTTGTCTCTTGATAAATATCAGTCTGATTTTATTCAATCTTATTTATTTTCTTTAAAAATTTTTTAGATGAAGTGTCGTAAATTATCATTATTAATTTTTAACTGCGACGTAAGAATGGCAGAAATTTCATGCTAGGATCAGATTTGAATAGCGTTTGTAAGAAATTAAGTGACCCGAAGAGAGGGTGGTTAAAGAGAGACGGGCAGCATTCCTAACAAAGAAAGAAAGCCTAAATACTGTAAAAGATTGTATAAACAGCATCACAGGTTTCGAACTAAGTCTGTTCTTTTTCTTGTTTTGCTACCATTTACCTTCATCATAATTGTTGCTTTTTATTACAATTAATTCATGAACTCATTGCCCGAGTTTAGTCGTGGTAAAAAGCAACAACAATTAAGATGAAGGTAAATAGAAGCCAAGAAATCGATCATAAATCTCAGTGTATCGATAATGCAATGGTTATAGCGGGATGATTTTCAAGAGAAGATAATTTTCCACAAGTGCTCTAAAAATATGGCCTTTTTTTTTTTAAATACCAGTGGTAGTTGTTTGAGTCCTAGTATGAGAATAGATTTCAAACTGTTTTCATTACAATTCAAGTAGTACAGTCACTAGAAAGAAGAGTGGTCCCTCCTACAGAACTAGTAATGTTGTTTTATTTTCGCACTTCATACTCCAAGATTGACGACATTACTGTTATACCATGTTAGGGCTAGGGATAAGGTCAGGAAATTCAGGATTAGTCGCTGGAGTATGAGTTTCAAAATCAAACAACCTTGAAAATCTGCATGACTACACCACTCAGCACAATGTAAAAACGTTTTTATTCGTTTTTCAAAAAAGTGCTTTTTGGGGTCTCTTAAGTCATTTTGGAACAACAATGCCAAAATCATATGCTGGTATTTTGAGGGATAAAAGATATATTTTCTTAAAGAATTTTTTAGATAATCAATTCTGATATGCGTGCAGGCTACAGTGATTCATTTAAACAAGATACAAATATCCTCTATTCTGGTTGAAACAGTAGCAAGTTTGCTTCCAGTGTTGATAGTGTTCAAGTTCAGATAAAGGTCAGGATTTTAATTGCTGATATCTAAGGTAGGCCTTCCCAACTTTGGAGATTAGCACCACATATGTCTTTCTTCATCAAGCAGTCAGTACAGCCATATCCTTGTAAAATCCATAATTCCTGAGTGGCATAAATATCTACTAGCTTATCTACCAGATGCTTTCAAAGATTTAGTCCCACGCTTAAATACACAAAGCCTAGGAAATATATGTTTGTTATTAGGACCCTTTAACTAAAATTGTCACCAAAACTGTTAAGATAGGTTTTTTTTCAGTTTTTTAGTTGGTGTGGTTGGCTATGTATGTATGTATCACAAGTACCGGCCACACCAGTGAAGATAGAGGGCTAAAATTTTGCCATAAAAGCGATAGATACTTAGATTATATATAACTAAAGTAACTAAACATAGAAAAAAATTGTCAAAAATTACAACATATTTGTGACCTATAATAAGTTTTACAGAGTTTATTATGCTGGGCCAGTGCAAAAGGTTTCATGATTTTTCTCAATTTGGAGTGCACCCCTGACCTTTGCGCCCTAAGCGATTACTCAAGTTCACCAAATGGATGGGCCAGCCATGTTATTAGGAGAAAAAAAAAGTTTGTTTTCTTTTTTTAAATTGTAAATAGCATTAAACCATTTTCACAAAAATCACCGAAAGGGGTAAATTTTTAAATAGAGATAAAACAATAAAAAAAAGGAGGAGACAAAAAGGCACTAGTTACATAATTATTCTTTAAAAAAAGATTTTCAAATATTTCTGTGACCCTGATTATTCTTCATTGGTGGGGTTCCAATGCCTAATTTGAGGATCCCTCTGCTTCTTCCGAACATCTATTATTCACTTAATAATTATAGACTTTTCAAGGTACATATCGATTGGTTTCGAGTTATTTACATCCAAAATTAGACGAAGCAGGCGAGTAATTAACCAAAAAGGCACCAAAAGGGTCAAAATGTCTAAAAAGATTAAAAAAATAAAAACAGATTTGGTTAGTCATCCAATAGAAACCATCAAGTGACTAACATCTTTAGGTAGCATGCAGTGTTCAATTAAAAAATTGGATAAAGTGGTGATCAATGAATAAGTTATTTCTCTTGCCTTTTGTTGGGTGGTGATTACTAAAAGGTCTAAATTTTCAAAAAAGCAAGCATGAATGCTCCCAAGTACAAATGGGCCAATTCAGCATAAACTTACATTGCATTTCGAGCCCCTCTAAAGAACTAGGGGGGGGGGTTAAAAAAACATAGAAAAGTTCTTTCTATGCATAATAAATAAACGTTTCAATTTTCAGTCCTCTAGCTCCATTGATGCGGCCTGTACATGTGAGACATACATAGCCAGCCAGATCAACGTAAAAACTGAAAAAACCTATGTTGATGTAGACAGTTTTTAATTATAGTTATGTGCTGTGGATCTTACAGGGCCCAGACAGAAATAACCTCTAGGTGTAGAAAAGAAATGAAAATTATTTCTATCTTCATCATCAATAACAATAATTATTGTCATTTTACACTGAAAATAAACTTTTTAAAAATGTGAAATAAACTAGAAAGCACCTTATACTAAGTGAAAACTGAATGAGAATCAAATGTATTACAAGGGAGAGAACTTTAAATATACAATTATTGAGATATCTCCCTCAAAGGGTAATGCTAGTTCAATTGTTCGTTTTGGGAATTTTTTATCTTTTTCTGAACAATAAAAAAAAAAATCTCTCTCAATCAAAAACAAAAATCCCTTCTAAAAGATTTAATTGAAATTCATTGAGAACTTTCTGAGATATTGTACAGACAAGCAGATGAAGAGATAGACAGACAGATGAACAGAAACAAATGAATACATATACTTCTTCCAACTTTGTTGGCAAAGATTTAAAAAAAAAGGTAGGGATTAATTATCCGGATCAAGTCCAACTTTTTGGTGTTCTTTGCATAGAAATGGTTTTTGATACTGAAGTTGAATATTGTCGGTAATCCTGGGATGAGTCATTGTCATTATTCTCATATCTTCATTCTAGCACTTTTTCCCAAATCCTCATTTTAACCATTTTTCTCACTATTGGCTGAATTTGCTATGAGAAGGTAGCTATCTGGCAAGTGTATGATACAATGATTTCTGCTAACAACATATCCATTGCACAATTCCAATGAAGTAGGAACTCATCAGTCCACTGTCGTAATCATTTAAATAAGGTGAACAGAAATATCACAATGACATAGTTCCAGTAATCCTTACCTTACCACAATTAGTAATAGAATGTTTCAATAACTATGTTCTTTGCCCTTTATCAGGAGAATAGTACATCTGGTAGAGCTTCTTATTTTCTCTCATAGATATTTTCAGAGTGACTTGTAAGAATATAAGTTCCAAAGTTGGTTTCGATTGAAGAGAAATACATTGAATTTTGAACTGAAGTTTAGAATCATATTTCTCACAGATGTGAGAAACAGAATTGTTATACTGTTTTACAAATGACCCAAACAAAAAACTAGGGGCAGTGAATTTAAATAACCAGGCTAGGCAAGAAAATCTGGACCATTGTTTTGCTATCCTTGACCTTTGGGTTCAAACAATAGTCGAAACAGATGTATCCCCAAAACAAGTGGAACTTGTGAGAAAAACTCCAATTTTTTAGATTATTGATGAACTATTTTACTCCATACAAGGTGTGGGTGTATATGTTTTTATTAGTAATTCAAATTAAGGACACAATGACCCTCACATCAGTATAGGTGTGTAAGACGTATCTGATGGTTGTATGACATGAGCAGGTGAAACACTCCTTCTGATCACAGATGATAATCATTAATTTTACAACCTCTAGAAATCCCCACTCCACACTTTACAGGAAGGATTCTCATGTATAGACAAAAATTTTGCCAGTTGAGCAGTTAGCTGGTTTCTGAGACCCGAGAAACAGCAGGCAGCTTTGACAAGCCTGGGGGCCACAGGTATCCCCCACCACAGAAAGGTGCTACTGAAATTTGACGTCTGCAAGAAGAGCCCCCCCCCCCTTAGTTTTACCCTCTCTTTGTCTGTGCAGTTAAGATACAGCTGTTAAAAGAAACATGTCTCAGACGTAGTTGCAATTTTCACTAATTGGAAATTTCTTCACTTGGTATCAACAGAGGAAAACCAGAGCAACATCCCTACCACAGATCAACAAGCGGTCAACATCTCATTTATATACACACACACACATACACATACACCAGGTCCTGACTTAATCACAACAACATTTCATCCAAAGTGTTTTCAACCCAGGAGAGCTACAGACCACATCATAACTGACTATTGAATTGTTGTTGTCATATTTAGTTACCACATTAAACAACCGTAGCTATCAAATATGGCAAAAGGTTCTATCTTTTTTTATAAGTGTGTTTGCTTGTTTATTTGTTCAAGTGATCCCGGCTACACCGTTCCATCCACAAACTTGAAAATTAGCATCAGCACTCCACTAGACTTCTTCGAAAAATTTTCATTCTTTGGGAAGAAAAAACTTTCCTTTTTTATAATGTGACCAAGTATCATTTGTTATATATATACCGATTTAAAACCTACTTATCAAATAGAATAACCATAAACCCAGAACAAATTACTGATGAAAGTTTTACACGTACTTTGATTCAACTCTCTCTTCCTGCTATTACTACCACAACTAGTTATGCTATTACTTTGTGGAGAATCCTTTTGAAATCAGAAATTACAGATATGGACGTAAGGATGGTGGACACATTGTTAAACTTATGGTTCTTGTTGTTTTATATACTACTGCCTGTAAGTATTTGAATAAACAGAAATTTTGCTTATATGCCATTGTTTTGAGAGCACTTTCGATATAAGTGAAGCTTTGTTTACATAAAAAGTATTGTTCATCTGATTTAACTATATAAATACCATTGTCACTTTTTTTGTGTATGTCTGTTCATACAACACGTTATTCTAAACCAATATATAAAATTCCGAAATATCAACATGACTGTGATTCAAACACTTGATGAATATCTTACTAGATTGGTGACATACACATGAGTTACTGCTACAGAGATGAAATGAATTAGGATCTCAAGCGTATTGTCATTCAATCAAATTGAATAAAGAGAAGTGAATATCAAAGCAGCAGGAGTTGCTGAAAAAATTTCAGATGGAGAGGAAAAGGATTAAATGTGTTAGCATTATAAAATATTTATTAGTTAAATATTTAATTTCATCACTATAATATTCAATATTTATTACTGTATTTATTCAAGTACAATTCAACCTTGATTATGATGCCATCTCCACTTTTCATAATATATTAATGATGATATATCAGTAATATATTTCCTCTTATGGCTGCAGATTTAATGACGCATGAAACACAAAAACTAGAATGCAAACATACATACATAAAACATAACTATTTCATATCAATATAACACACACGCGCATATAAACTAAACAATCATCTTTTATCTATACAACACATAATTACTGTAATGTTTATATATATATATATATATATATATATATATATATATATATATATATACACACACACATACACATGTTCACAAGTATTTGAACAAACACAAACTCTGTGTTTCTTATCTATGATTGCATCCTTTCCAGAACGCAAATTAGTCTAGTTTACGGCTATTTAACTAACCACTTGGGTAACTTTTCAAAATAGCAATGTTAGTTAGCCTTTTCAATCTCCTTTTGAAAAACATTTTTACAGGAAGGAAAAAAATTACTCAGTTTGATTCATTTAACAGTTCAATTCTATCAAAAAAAATTTTTTCCAGAAATTTACCATTCAGAATCACAGAACCTGTTTTAACTCTCAAAACCTAGCCATACAAACAAAATTTCTGAGTTGTCCAAATACTGTAGATTTCAATCAGGATTTTGATAATTTCTTCCACTCCTTTAAAACTAGACAGGTCAGAAATTCCTAAAAAAAATAGAATTACAATCTAATTATTTGTGGAGACCCCGAGTGGAATAACAGCTGTTGGCACTGACAGAAAAAAAACCTACAGCCTAGCAGTCGCCATAGCTGGTCCCAAGCCCAGGTGAAGAAGGAGAGTTAGATGCAGTGATAGAAATGAGTTTTGGGAACTAGGTATATGGTAATGCTATTTGTAGGATTTATGCTCTGGGATCACAGAAGGGTTCATCAGGGATAAGTGAAGTGAGCCAGTACAGCTGAGCGGGATACCGTAAGTCTCCATGAATAATCGTTTGAAATATGGCCAATTTCGTAGCCATTTGAAGATACAAAAAACCTGGAAATTGAGTAGTTACATGCCCCCCCCCGCACCGCCCCAAATTTCCATCAATCGTTGGGCGTGGGGCTAATGACTCTACACAGTAAAGATCTACTTGCTACTCTAAACATAGCAAAGTAGTTGAGACCCTATGCCCCACTAGGAGTCTACAGGAATAAACAAACAAAACAGGTCTGGTTAGTCACTCATCAGAAACCGTCAAGTGACAAATATCTTCTGTCAGCATACCATGTTGGGGGTGATCAATCAAAAAATTGGAGAAAGGGGTGATCAACGAACAAGTTAATTCTCTCACCTTTTGTTGCAAAGCGATCACTAAAAAAGTCTAAATTTTCAAAACCAGGGTGAATGCTATCGGACAAAAACTTGGGGACCTATTTAGCATGAACTTGCATGCTAACAAAAATGCTGCAAAGATAAACCACTAAAAATTCAGCAGAAGCAAAGATAACTACTAATCACTAACTTTCATCATATGAATTTAGCTTGAGTTTATTGTCTATTCTAAAACTCTTTAAACGGACGTAGAGAGCCGAGATTTGAATACGTTTTTTAGCTTGAACATGGAGCTTTTCAGAAAGGTACAGCATGCCAATATCAGATGGTGATCAAGGTGTATATAAATAACCAAATAAACAAATGAAATTAAACAAATTAGTTTACATTCAACACACAGATCATATAAAGCTCAATGTCCAAGCTGCAACATATCAAATTTCAGCTCTCTTGGTCGGTTTTCAAGGGTTTCAAAGCCAATAACCCAAACCAAAGCTATATTCATAAAATAAAAGTAAGCAATTATTCTTTTATATATAAATTAGAAATTTCTATGCCCACCACCGGAATATATACATAACCAGTCTGACTTGAAACCTGTAAAAACCTACAGAAGCAGTTTTGGTCGACGGTCTTTAACATTATTTTAAAAAACTAGCAGTCTAATCTAGTCAACCAAGAGTTACCATATTTAGTTTATACAAAAAAAAAAGAAAATAATAGCATTAAAATATTTAGTGGGGAGGATGTTATACTATGACAGTTATTATTATTCTAATTGATAGGGTGTGGTACACAAACAAAGTAAGAGAGAGTATTGAAATGTTACGAAATCTGTTGTGCTAAACTTTCTGTAAGAAAACAAAACTACACACATTTATTTAAAGAAATAAATCAGCATCTGATATGAATCCAAAGTTTCAAATGTTTTTTTTGTTTTTTTTTATTTAACTCCAGTCCAATTTGGAGTCGAGTTTGTTTACTCTTAGGTACTTAATTGCTGGTCGGGATCGGAATAAGCAGGCAGGGGTTGGAAAAACTGCCACAATTTGATAAACAGGGAAGGGATGGCAGAATAAGCAGGGTAGTTGGAAAATTTACGACAATCCAATAGGTGTGGGGGGGGGGGACTAAATTTTTGCTTAGACCTAATTATTTATGGTAATGAGCAAATCATTGCTGTTGTTTTGCTCATTACCATAAATAATTCAGCAAAAATTTAGCTCCTAAGCTTTCTTCATTCTCTCTCTCTCTCTCTCTATATATATATATATATATATATATATATATATATATATATATATATATATATATATATATATATATATATATATAAAACCACATACACATTTAAAGTCTACTTGTCAAATGATATAACTACATACTCAAACAAGAACATTCACTAGAATTGAACTTAACAGATTTAATTCACTATTGTATATTTTCATCAGCTAGATTAGAAAAAAATCGGCCAGATCTAGAAAAAAAAAAGCCTAATTTGGCAACCCTGCTTAAACTATCAACAGAACCCTGCAAAAGAAATTTACAAGAAGTGCTCATCTTTTCCAGAATTTTGGCAAGAAACTTCATAATATGAATCCCAGAAAGGTACGGTTGGCTTATTCCTTGCTTATGGGATCAGAGAGACAGAAGATGAGTTCTGCAAGCTTGAACATGGCTGTGAAGCCTAATTCATGCAATGAAGATCTTTCTGCACTTTTGGAAAAGGAAGCCCTGAGATAGTAGATATTTTTTGGCTTTCTCTCTTCGCACAAGGTTATTTGTCTTCAAGTGGATATCTGTTTGCACAAACCAAGTCCTCTTTTCAGGCTTGGCGCCCTTCCTCAGTAGCTACACAAGCCGAGACAGCCAAGCCGACTGCCTTACAGGGCTAAAATGCTTCATCTTCCCAGTTATTTTACCCATAGCTGGGGGATTAGAAGTGGATTCGGGCCTTTCCCAAGGGTATTAGCCCTTCCTCAGTAGCTACACAAGCCGAGACAGCCAAGCCGACTGCCTTACAGGGCTAAAAGGCTTCATCTTCCCAGTTATTTTACCCATAGCTGGGGGATTAGAAGTGGATTCAGGCCTTTCCCAAGGGTATTAGCACAAAGGGCTCACAAGCTACCTAAGCTGGATTTCTAATTCGGTCTGCCTCTTCTGATTTCCGTGCTGTTATCAGTAAAGCTACTCTGCACCTCCGGAAAGCCGTACAAAAATATGAATCAATTAAAATTGACATAAAAAATAATTATACATAAACACATTCTGGAATGTATTCTTGAACAATGTTTTGTGCACTAGTCTTGCAAACCAATATTCAAGTTCATTTATCAATGAGTGCTCCATTAAGCTCGCCTTGTGCCAGAGTTGGCTCCATCTAATACAGTAATACCCCGCTTAGAACTACCTCATCTAGTGTTCACTCAGAGTAGCGCTTTTTTTCCACATATTTTTCGCAATAAAATACTATTGTTGAATTTACGAAGTACAAAAAATGATGGAAGTCAGCACCATGGACAGTTTCAGATATATACATGCTTTTAGGTGCCTAACTGCCAGAGGGGTCAGAATTAGCGGGGGGGGGGGGTTAGGAATAAGCTGGTGATGGTAGGAAACTATAGCCACTGACACAATTTAATAGGATCTGAAAGAAACAAAGACGCTATAGTAGGGGTGAGATAGGAAGTAGAAACATACAGTATTGACAGGAACAAAAAAATTCTTCAATTTTCAAAGAAAAATTGAATTGGAAAGTTTTTTGATGGTTCAAAATTTTTAAATTGCCTAAGTTAGTTGATACAAATAATCCTTCATTGTTTAATGGTTGTCTTCTGACGGGAAAAATCTATAGTTGCCCCCCCCCCAACCCCAACTATTTGGGAGGAAAGGGTAAGAAAGGACTTTTGAAAATTAATAAGCGTGGAGGGGAAGTCCTACTAAGAGCAGAGAGGGTGGAAGCGGGGCAGCAATTAGGCACCTAAGAGTTCTATTTTCTGGGAGCCTTTCTTATATAGATTTTCTAAAAAGAATCCTCAGGGGCCGGGGAAAAACTCCAAACAGCAAAGAATTTCTGGAAAGGACCACGTGGAATTGTATACTGATCCCTTTAAGTACAATGATGGGGTAAGGGGAGGGCAGCCCCCTAGAACTAAATGTTGAACTTTTTGCTGCAAACCCAAAGCAGACATCATTATTCTAAACTATTATAGTTCTCAAAAGGCTAAAAAAAAAAAAAAAAACAAACAGGAAAAAACGAGCAATTTTACACCATTTGTTAATGTATATGCGAAGGGGTGCTGAAAAGTTCTTGGCTCAACATGGTTAAGTCATTGATCTGAAACTCGAAAATCAAACATAATTGGCACTTTATATTGTAACACTCTTCTCATCTACAGTGACAAAATAACCTTCAGATTTTGGGAAGTGGTCATTCTCTTCTTGATCTGGCTGAGAATTCTTTCCATCGCCCCTCATAGGTATTTACTTGCTTATTTGCGGTTCGGAATTCTTAAATTCATCTAAGAATTTATCTTCTTTTTCATAAAAGCAAGCATCTAATTTGTTCAGCAGGAATTGGAACCATTCTTCTTTAATAGTTTTCATTCCTGCTGACGGGTGTGTGCAAGGGGTGCATTTTCAACCAGCTGAAAAAGTATTCCAACTCCTTTACTCTATTCATTTACAATAATAAAGTTATATAAGTAATCTACACAAGACATCTCTGAAGAATAACAATTCCGAAATTTGTAAACTATTTTTATTACTATAAAATCGACATTATTAACATTCTAAAATTACTTTCCTATTCCAAAACTTTGTTTATGCATACATTCTGAATCCTTTGGGATATTAAGAAAAAATAAGAAAGTTTTTTGATTTTCAGTCTGGGCTCTTTCAGAGAATGCATTAACTGAGGTCCTACAACCCATGGAAAATTTTTAACTGATCACCTTAATAATAATGCAATTCAAATTAAAGAGTAAGCCGTTGCCAAATATATCCTTTATTGCCACACCCCCTGGAAATTTATCCTTTTGAAACCCCCTTATGTAAAATACGGTACAGTAGGCCTCCCCTAATCCGACTACCTATAATCTGGTCCGTTCACTAATTCAGCACGGATTTGCAATTTTGGGGGCTAATGTCAATTTTCAAATTTTCCAGGGTACCACACCAATCTGCTAAACATTGATTTATTTGCATTAGATCTGTTTGGCTGTTAACATGCTCTAGCAAATACGGGCAAGCAATTCTTGCATTTAATGATATCCATTACTTTTCACCAAAGTTATGGCTCTAGGGAATAAAGGAGATTCTGTGCTGTGAGGGCAAACACTGCACATTATCAATTAAAGATAAGGTTTATCTCTGCACGTTGTACAGTTTGTTACTTCATCAAAATTTCACTTGCATTTCAGTCAATGTTTCTGTTTCTTTATTCACTATTGTTTCGAGGTGATCTTCTTTGATTCAGCACTTTCTCAGGTTCCTATGGATGCCAAATTAGTGAAGGCTTACTGTTGTTAAACACAGCATACAAAGGCTCCAAAAAGTCATCCTACATTGATATGATAATCCTGATTGCCTCTTTTTCAGTCAAACCAGTGCTGGACTGGGCCCAAAATTTCCAACCAGAAAAAGTGTGAAATTGCCCACCCGATCAGAGAGTTTTAAGATTAGGTTAGCCCTTTTACATATTTTCTCTGTAGGAATTTTAGAATCAAATAAAAGCAATGGTTGTAACAATCACATTACAAAAAACAACAGAAAAAAAAAACAAACAAAACTAGAAAGCACTTACAGAGTACCAACTTCTACCAATACCATTGTCAGGGGAAGTAATTTTGCATAGATATGCCCAAGAATTTAATCACTTCTTCCATTGCCAAACTTTCTAGATTGAAATTCATTGAGAATTTTTGGAGATATTGGGTGAACAAATATGAAATTTGGATAATATAAGGTGTTAACATATAAGTACAGTGGAGGGGAGTAATTTTGCATGGATCCGCCCCAAAACGCAATCACTTCTTCCATAGCCTATTGTCCACCCTTACACATAACTTCATTGGAATCCGTTGGAAACTCTTTGGAATATCGAGCAGACAAATATTAGACTGTATACATAAGGGTATGGGGGGGGGACAACAAAAAAAAAACAGGAAACTATCTCTCAATCCAATGATTAACCACCCTTCCACAAAATTTCATCGAAATCCAGTGAGTACTTTCGGAGGACTGACAGACGGAATAATAGACAGAAAGGTGCGACTGAATACATTTACCTCTCCAAATGCGTCGGTAAAGGTGATTGATTAAAATGATAAAACACGCTACGCTACAGTAGGCAAGAAAAATGAGAAATATATATTTTTCGAAGAGAACATATCTAACTCTACCATCAAAAAAAGGCCCATCTGCCCAATTTGAATGGGCCCACCGAGAGACTTGCCGATATCCCGGTGGGTGAGTTCGCCACTTGGTCAAACTATTCTTGAGTTATAGCAACACGCACAGAGAATTAATCATTGTCTGTCTTAGCTGTACTGCTACGAATGCTTAGAAGGAGGGGAAGTTGCCAGTTTCCTCTGGGCCGAGACTTCTCTAATTTGCAACGGAAGAGGAAGGATTGAAATTGTTACTGAAATGACTACACAAACATGTTTAATAAAGTAAGTAGCATCAGGTTTCTATTGTCGGCTTTCCACCCTTTCCCGCCTTGTGAACACAACCCCTGCACCATCACATCACTTCGTGTCATTCATTATTCCTTAACCAGCCAAGACTTCAGATGTGGCCTTTGTAGGTCACATGAGCCATTGTTTCGGAAATGATACTCTGTTCGCCTACATTTCTCTTCCAAAGACGAATTAACATTATTGCCATCGTTTCATTTTATAGTAACAAAGAAATAAGCACAGCCCATTGTTTGTGCAAATACTGTAATACCCCATTTTTAGTGCTACCCTCTTTAGCACTGAATCGTTCCACCGTTCCTTCTCGAATATTCTCCATAAACAATTTAGAAATGTTGAATTCCTGAATTAAATAATGATGTTTAGTTTCTTCTCCAAACACGAACTTATTTAAATCAAATTTTAAAGAGATCTCAAAATGTTCGAATATCAATTTTCGAAGTAAATAATAACCATGGCTGTCCCCAAAATAGTGAATCAGTAGCGGTTCACTATAACGTTGGAAATCATTTTTTTTTTTTCTTTGTTCTTTGAAAGGAAGTTACTGCATTAACTAGAGTTAATAACCATGGGACAACGAAATTACAGACGATGCCCACAGGACCACAATTGTAAGTCGGCGTAAATCAAGCTGGCGTTAAAACAGAACGAAAACATAAAGATAGGATTTAGGTAATGAAAGCTCAGGCAGAGGAGAAACTTGTGTAAAGAAAGTTGTATGGTGGGAGGGAAAAAAAAAAATTATTTCCGGATATGTAGTTAACTGCTAACGCAGATTATAAGGAACAATCAGAACAGAGATCCCTGTAGGACTCGATAGGTTGACCTTATTAGCCTACTATTGCCCTGATTGAGATCCAGAAAACCCCCAAAAAACTGCATCATGGACAGTCTCTGAAATAATTGTATGCTATATACTTTCGAAAATATGCTATGCGTATGAGAATGAGCACACACACAATTCTACTAACGAAGATAAAGCGTATATGTATTCACATGTGTCTGTCCGTTTGTCCATACAATACCTCCCAAAGTTCTCAATGAATTTCAATGATATTTTGTGAAAGATAGGGCAATGGGCACAGGAAGTATCTTATTATTATTCACCAAAAGTCTGTCTGTATGTGACGGCCTACTGCAAAAACTACTCAACATAACCTCATTAAATTTTCTTTAGGTATTGGGTTTTTGGAAAGCAAGATTTTGAAAATCACCCAGCAAAATATGTTTGAATGGGGGATTTCGATTTACAATCCAAACCCATTCTAAAATGGTCACATATTTTGTGGCTGCTTACGTTGGCTGATGATTGAAATTTACTATGATTTTTTTAAAGAGTCTCTCTGTTTTATTCTCTCTCACCCTCTTTAAGTACGTCGACTACTACTCTCACCCAGTCTAAAAAAGATATGAATACATAAAGAAAAATCATGTGTAGTAAGCAAACTTACTGGAAAGTTTTTAAAAATAAACAACAATTCAAATAAAAACAAAAGTTTACATTTGATTTTTATTAACATTCATTGACATCTGATAGACATAAATTTTAGGCAATTTTACTTTGAATAAAAACTCGTATTTTTAGTTATCAGTTATTAGCTACAGTTGCCTTGCTGGTATTATTACTGAATGAGTTTGAAAATTAACTATATTTATTTATTACAAAAATTTGATTATTTTGTGTACAATCTATTTGGCTATTGGCTATGTTTTATGTAATGCGAAATTGCTCAAAATTTATGTTTTGCTTTTAAACATAATAGGAAGTCAATTGAATGTTAACAAGAACCATAAGTTCAAAGATGTGTCTGCATCTGTGATTTCCAATTTCAGTAGTAGTAGCATTACTAGTTGTGGCTGTAGTAACAGGAAGAGAAGGTGGAATGGTTCACTGAAAATCTGGCTATTGAAAAAAAACAAAATGATTAGTTCGAATTAGAGTAAATATACAATTTTTATGAAAGATTTCTAGAGTGTTAGTGTATGGTTATTTTATTTGATAAGTGGGCTTTAAATGAGTATGAACAACATAAAGCTGGAAATTGAAAAGTTTGGCCAGTTTTAGCCATTTTTGCAGACAGTTTTATGTATTAATAACAAAACACTAAAAAATAACAAAAAGCAAATGCTTAATATGTCATCTATTGATCAAAATACATTTAATGATGCCACACCTTTTATGACATCATAGCAGCTGGTAAATAAAATACAAAACACCTTCCTTCTTTCTGTTGTTTGACTTAATAGTCACCAACCGACAGAACAACTGACTGAAAAGTGTCAAATAAAGATCTGTGAACACATCTGAAAATCAAAGATTGATTAATTTTTGGTTTTTCAATAAAACCTTGGGCAGTTTTTGAACATTCGACTGTTTAATTTACTCCAAACTTAAATGTGAGAGTAAATCTAAATAAAAACCATCGTTTAATTTTCTTAATTCAAAGTTTCATTTCCAGCACAAGGATGTATTTTCAGTACAGTGACATTTACAGTATTGAGGATTTTTAAAGTTTCACTTCCAAATGATGATGGACAACCAGCATTTTGATATTGATTTAATCACTTTCCAAAAATAGTTTCAGGACTAACTGACCTTCCCGATTTTAAAGTTTCACAACCTCACTCATTTGATGCAAAAAAACAACCCACACAAATGAAAAAAAAAAAAACCCAATTTGATTCATTCAAACCAATTACAATATAATTTGAATTGATATAATTTAGGTTTAAAAGAAAACTATTTCTTATATATATCATCACTAAAAAGCTTGATTTATTTACTTTTTTAGTTTGAGAAAACCGACCGTCCTGATTGTAAAGTTTCACAACCTCGCCCACTCGATGTAAAAAAAACAGCGCACAAATAAAAAGATATTGAATAATTCAATCTACTTCACTGAATTCCCACTTTAACGGGCAGAGTAAATTGCTGTCCAAAAAAGGAATTTATAAAATTAGACTAAATGCTATCTGATTTTCATCAATCTATCATTCTATTTTATAAATTCCTTTTTTAAACAGAAATTTTACTCAGCCTGTTAGGGCAGGTATTTACTCTAGTTGATTAAATTTGGGAATATTTTCACAGTTTCCTCCCCTGTATCGTAGCTACATACGAATTGATTTTCATTCAGTTTTTAGCGACAATGACTTGGCAGATTTGTGCAATCTCTAGTTTATTATGAAGCGATATACAATGACATCTAGTAATCTTTCATCAGCTCTTGAAAAGTTGCTACCAGATGAGATAGACAGCACTAATCCATTCAATCTTGTTGAGGCTCAACGATGGCATCATATATTTTAAAATGATGAGAATAATCCTGACTGAGAGCACAACTGTAGAACAAAGGAAAGTGTTCTTGACATTCCATCTATGCTGTGTTGTAATGACCTAGTATAGTGCTATTTCATTTAGTGCAGACTTTTTTTAAAAAAATATCTAGAATACTAAAACCTCCCAAATTTCATCATCATCAGTCTTTTATCCTCCGTTGTTGGACTTTGACCTTTCCTAGGATTTGCCACATCTCTCTTTCGTGGGTGTCGCGGAGCCAATATTTTCTAAACCTGTCCTGTTTGTCTTGCCATCTCATACTCTGCCAGCTTCGATTCCACATTTGATCTGTGGTAATCCATATTGTGATGTCCATCGGTTGTCTGCCATTCTTGCAACATGATCAGCCCATTACCATTTGAGTTTCCTAATGGTTTCTTTAATGTCTCAGACTCCTGTTTAGGTAATGTATGGTAGACAATAATTGGATATGACCTCTGAATGAAGTGAACCAATTATACTTAGTATATGATAATAAATGAACAAAAGTATCATGAATAATTGGGAAAAAAATGCAGAATCACAAAGACTAATTCCAGTATCAGAATACTATGATAGTCTGTGTGATAACAGACTAGTATTAATTTAAATGTTTTAATCACCGCAACCCACAACGGACCGGTTTAAGTTTGGGTTGTTCACATGTTCTGACATTTATGTATCTATACATCCAGACTTCACCCAGCCCGTTTATAGCAGAAACTTGGAATTTCGCAAACACACTTCATCCCACTATGAGTAAGGAAAATGTTTGCTTTTTTTTGTTTTCTGAAAATTCTCCCCCTCAATAGGTTTTCATTAGAAGGTTCAATTTACAATGAAAGTACATGCCAAATTTAGGATTAAAAAAAACAAACCTGGACACTAACTAAATTAGGTTTGTTTTGTAATACATTTGTTTGGTAATATATTTTCAGCAAGGTAACTTAATATTTCCACCACCACTGCTTAATTTATAAGGTAAAAAGCAGCATACATGGGTAGGGGTGATTCATAATTTCCCTTGGAATGCCAGTTATATCTGTTATGCCAAACCTGCGGAATTGTTTAATTGACAAAAAGGTATATTCACTAAGTAACGAAAGGTATTCAAATGAAATTTGCTAAGAGTGTTGAAATCTTGATTTTGTTTTTGTTTTTTTTGAATTTGCAGGTCAAGATTCGGGTGTGTCTGTGAGACTAGAGTGTCCTCAACACCAGGAAATGGTAATTATTTCAGAACTGAATTTTTCACAGAATAGGTCTGGTTAATCACTCAATAGAAACCATTACATAACCAATGTCTTTAGATAGCATGCCATGTAGGGAGTGGGTAATCAAAACACTGGAAGAAAAGGGTGGTCAGGATACATTACTTCTCTAGCCTTTTGTTGGACACTGATCACTAGAAAAGAGTCTGAATTGAAAAAACAAAAACATGCCTGAATGTCACCGGACACAAACTAAGGGATCAATATAGAATAAACTTAGATTACAAATTGAACCCCTCACTAAAAACCAAATAAGAGTGTGAATTTCAGAAAAAAAAAGGAAGAGCTTTTTTTTTTAATTTTTTTTTTTTTTAGAGATAATGAGTAAATGTTTAGAATTTCATCTCCCTAGTTCCATTGGTACAGGCTACATACATGATACATACATAGCCAACCAGCTAGACCAACCTCAAAACTGAAGAAACCTATATTGACAGTATTGGTTGACAGTTTCTAATACTGAGAGTGGCACAGAACCCATTTTTTATGTTTTTAGAAGCTTAGGACAACAACAAAAACAAACAAGAGTTACACTGGCCATTCAAACATGTGCATTGACAGTGAGAAGGGGTTATAAATCCAACCGCCTAATAAAGTGGACAGCAATCCTTTGAGTTACCCCTATTAGTAACCAACCAGAACTTGACTCAATGTCAAACTTGTAAAGACTTGACTTTGTATTGAATTAGTGAACACCCAACCCAAGTTCAACCCAGGATACCAAGTGGCAATATACAACAAAACAAGGGTAAACATAAAGAAAACTTCAGGCCATCACTCTCAAATGATGACAGTAAACTTACAGTGTAAAAATTTGAAGAATCTAAACCAACATTTTTTTTCCTCTCCAAAGAAATCAATCAAAATACTTGATAATATCCCAAATTCACATAATGATACTATTGATTATGATAATGAATTAATAATAATGAATCTAAAAAAATCATATTGATTATCATAATCAAAGCTGAATGTAACTCAGTAATAAATCAATAGTCAATACTGAACAATTCATCAATTTACAATTTATTTATCTATTGTATAACTATTGCAAATGTTTGAAAATTTTCTGTTAATGTTTTATGGTTTTGTCATCAGTGGGTAATGTTGACACATTTTTAACTATTTCTATACTTGAAGTATTTGAATAAGAAATAAAACTTGCCATCACAGTCAGTAACTGAACAACCCTGGCAACAAAATTTGAAGTCATGTAAAGAAATTCTATTGAAAAATCAATATCATCAGAAAGAAAATTCTATTTATGACATCACTGGTGTTTTCTACAGGAAAACATCTAGAATCTATCTTCTCGTAAAAAATCATCCAGAAACCTCTAGATTCTTGTAGTGGAAGTAGGAGGAGGAAGAAGAGCAAGTATTTTTTCTTCAAATCAACTGATTCTCATGTAAAATATTGTGACATGGAAATATTCTGCAATTATAATTTAAATTAAAATCATAAATGGCCATTTTTGTAGTTTTTTTGACATTTTTGCCATATTTCAAAGAAAAAAAATGCAGATCTTGGACATTTTATAATGACATCATCAGCTTCTGGTTAGAAAAAATTAATCAGTTTGGATGTTCTTCAAATGATTTCACGTCTTCCTTCCAATTTCTGTTATTCAACATAACTGAGACCAACCAACTAACCATCTGAAAAGTGTCTTATTCAGATGTGTGGACACATTTAAGAATCTTGTGATAATGGAATTGAAGTATCATTTGAAAAAAAGGCTGCAATCTATCAAGAGGGAAAAAATCTTTGAAGGGAAAAAACTATTTAAAGCGATGTATCTAAGGATATTTCGATACTTGACAATTGGGTTGATAAAAATTGCTTCAATTTGAATATTTAGATGAATCAAGTGAAATAAGATTTTACTTTATAAAAAGAAATTGAAGATAAAGTTACAAGTTGTGGTGATCAATTAAAAAAACTGGAAAAAGGGTGATCAATGAATAAGTTACTTCTCTTGACTTTTGTTGGGCAGCGATCTCTAAAAGGTCCAATTCTTTAAAAAAACTAGCATGAATGCTGCTGGATACAAACTAAGGGATCAATTTAAGAAGGACTTACATTGTAAATTGAACCCATAACTAAAGACCTATGGGTGGGTGGGTTAGAAGAAAAAATTTTCTTTTCTTGGCAAAATAAGGAGTAAATGTTAAAATTTTCAGCTCTCTAGCCCCATTGATGTGCATGTGATACATACATACATACTTAGCCAGCCAGACCAACTTGAAAACTACAGAAAACTATAACCGTTGCCAACTAAGCTGTATTTGATAGTGTCCGTCTTAATGTCTGTCCACAAGATATCTCTGAAAGTTCTCAATGAATTTCAATGAAAATTTCAGGAAGGCAGGGGCAATGGGATAAGGAAGAGTTAAATAAATTTGGGGATGGATCCAGAAATCTTTTGATTGAAAGATATTTTTCCATTTTTTCTCAGACATTTATGTATTACTCATTACTGTCAACATGATATCTCCAAAAGTTGAATTTCAACGAAATTTTGTGGAAGCTCATCATAGAAGCAATTAATTTTTTTTGGAGGGGGTCCATGGACAATTATCTCTCCCACACAGTAGTTATATGCTTGAACCACATAATACACCAATATTTCAGGTCTGTCAACACGATATCTCAAAAGTTCTCAATGAATTCCAATTAAATGCTCTTGATGGGTGGGCAACAAAATAAGAGATTAAATTTTAGGGCCCGATTCATGCACAATTATTCCCCCCCCCCCAACAATGGTGTTGGCAGAGGTATCTGAGTGTGCTCTCTAGTTGAGATTTATGTCTGAGAAGTCGTCCGCAATTTCCTGGTAGTTCTAATCAGTAGTGAACAATTCTTGAGTGCTAATCAATATTACAAGTTGATTAATTCAAAATGGGATTGAGTTTTGAATATTACAATCAATATCAACATTGGCTACAATGATCAATACCAAAATCAATTAATACTAGTATTCCAGGGGAAATTATAAATCATAGCCACCCATAAATGCTGCTCTTTACCTCATAGATAAAGCAGTGGTGGTGGCGGTAAAACAAAGTTACCTTAATGAAATTAATACCAGTATGGTCTGAACCATACATTTTTTTAAATTGTTTTTTTTTTTTTTTTTATTTCAAACAGACAAAAACTAAGGGACCAATTTGGTAAAAACTTCCATTGTAAATTGAACCCTCTAATAAAAACCCATTTTGGTGGGAATTTCCAAAAAACAAAAAAAGCATTTTCCCTATTCCTTAAGAGGAATGTGTATGCAAAATTTCAAGTCTCTGCTATGAAGCATAAGCACTGGGTGAAGTCCCTGAGTGGTATAAATACGTATAAATGTCAGAATACATGAATAACCTAAAACCAGTAACAGTGATTAAACCAGTCTGCTGTGAGTAGCAGTGATTAACCGAAACTGTCAATATATGGTTTCTTCAGTTTCCAACTTGGTCTGGCTGGCTATATGTATGTTTGTATCCATATATTTTGGGGGGATATTGTGAAGAAATGAACAAAAATTAATGATTAAAATGGAAAAATGTATCTCAAGAAGAGAATATCTGTTTTTGCCCAAAAGTTTAAATAATTCTTCCTTAGCCTAGCTTTTCACAAAATAGCATTTGAATCAATTCAGTACTTCTAGAGATATTATGTAAACAGACGGACATGGATGAATGCATGTATCTCTTTGAACTTTGTTGGCAAACATAAAATATCTTGTGAAATGACAGAATGATACAAATTTAACGTTAGAAAACCGTCAACCAAAACAGTCAACAAAGGTTTCTTCAGTTTTCAGATCTGGCTGGTTATGTATGTATGTACGACGCATACAGGCCACATCAATGGAGCTACAGGCCTGAAAATATAAACATTTACTCTTTATTATGTCAAGATAAAACAGCTTCCTTTTTTTTTTCTTTAATTCTCTCTCAAAAGATTTTTTTTTTTTTGATGGTGGTAAAATTTGCAATCTAAGATTATGCTAAACTGTTCCCTTACTTTGTGTCTAGCAGTATTCAAGCTTTTTGTTTTAAAAATCCAATTCAGATTTTTCTAGTGATCCAACAAGAATCAAGAAAGGTAACTTATTCATTGATCATCCCTTTTTCCACCCCCATTTTTCCATTTGATCACCCCCAACACAGCACCCTGATAAAAGACATTGGTGACAAGATGGTTTCTAGTGAGAGACCAAACTGATCATCTGATGAATATAGAACTGCCATCAAGTCTTGATGATTTTACCCTTTTATTTTTAATAAAAAGATTGAAGTCTCAAACGACTATAAAAGAAAAAACACTTCTAAACTTAATAAGAAAGGAGTAGAAACTGCCACCGAAGTAATTGGCAAATTAGTTGCTCCTTTAAGTATTCAAACTAAGACCAACAAACCATAACAAAAACAGAGCAAATATCTGATTTTTGCAAAATACAATATACAAAATCTATTGCCCATGTAACAAGACTACGTAATTATTCCAATCAGAAACAATTGCTCTTTGCCAATGAAAGAAAAGAATTCTCTCGAAATTCATGGCTAAAGATAAAGGTAATTTTAGCTTTATCTACCATGTAGGTACAAAAAAAATGAGAAATAAAAAGAAGATCATGCTTTTGATATGTCAGCATTATCAGCATATACAAAAACACTCGAAAAGCACAAAGTGTCTAAATGATGAAATATGATGATAAAGATGTGAAAATTTTTTTTCCTATTCTGGTGATTGAGTCTATCTTCACTAGACGTGGTCACTTTATATCTGTTTCTTGTGACATCAAAAGAAGAACGTTATCTCAACTTGAAAATAGAGTTGTAACCATTCATTCATTTCTTGTTGCTTGCAGCCAAGCCAGTGGGAGGGGTTCAAGGGGGTAGGGGACAGGTGGGGAGTTGTTTTCAATCGAGAGATATCTTTTATTATAATTCTGCAAGAAAAGAGGTTGAATAAAAGGCTAGATTTCAAGTCTCAAGAGAGGTAACTCAATATTTGTTTATTGAAAATTCTCTCCCTTGTTTTTTAGTTCATCATTTGCATTCAATTTTTAGTTAGTGTATGGCACTGGCAGAGGTATATGCTCTCTCGTAGAAATTTGTATCCGAGAAGTCGCTTGGAATTTCCTTGTAGTTCAGATCAGGAACACTTTGGTTTGTGTGATTAAACATTGTGTAGAGATCAGTCTCTTCCTAAGGTTGATCACCGGGATTGCCACAGGATGCTCTCTACATGATCCCCAACTGTTTAAAGAACCTGGTATTCGCATACAACCACCAATCTATGGACTGACCAGGCTCGATGTTGCTTAACTTCAGTGATCATAAAAGAACCAGAGTGTGCCATGTAATTTGGCCACAACAGGTTGTTCTCCAATATTGAAAAATGCCTAAAATAACACTTATTCATCAGTTTTATCATTTCATGGCCCCTGAAGCAAGAGAATGTCTAATTTCAGGGGCCCATCCCTATAGGCTAAACCACCCTATTACACTTAAATTGGTAGGATCTATGTCAATACCTGATGCCCAAGGTATCTCAAATGGATTGACCTTATGTAACACTCAGTCCTTGGGTAGAGGCTAATAAATAGCACTTTCCATTTACTCTTGAATTTGTGGATGAGATTCGGTAGAGTAGAGAGATCAGAGGTTCTGTTACTGGAGCTGGTTAGGAGAAGCTCAATGGCACATTATTCAACATATGAGGGGCCCATCGAACCTGAAATGTCCTGGGGCCCCAAAGGCCTAAATCCCGCCTGATTATAAGAATGTCAGGTTGGAGTGTTCACAGATGCCAGGAGATTTCCTGAACCAAGTTAAACCACATACATTTGGAACTTTTCTTGCTCTGTGTGTGTATAGGATGATGGTCTTACGCATGTTTACTTAATCCTGACTTATCTATCTTTCTTACTTATTTAATGGGATGCAGCTGCTGTTTTAGAAGCTTTAAACCAGCAGTTAATAGAAATTAGGTGTAAGTGTGCTATATATGTATAAACATTAAGACATGCACACAGTAGCCTCCAACACCTACACAGATGCAGTCATATTCCTCTCTCTGCCAAATTTCATTTTTTTTTTCTTGAATACAAGTACATAATAATATAAGACCTGAGGATTACATTCAATAATGTGCAAAACCCAACTAGAAAATGAGCAACTAAGTTTGTTTTTTTCCATACAAATTCCTAACTTACTTTTTTTGTTATCTCAATAGGACGCTTTTCAGTCAGTCGATCAGTCTGTTGGTCACAGTTACACTAAACAATAGAAATAGGAAGGAAGGAAAAGGTGTGATGTCATCAAAAAAACGACTGCAATAACAGAATGAAATGTATGATTTTGGAATTTTTTGTATTAAAAAAATAACCAAAAAGAAACAAAAATGGCCATTTACAATCTAAAAAAAATAATATTCTTGGAATACTCCCATAGCACAATATTTTACAAGTGTCAGAATCAGTTGACTCAAAGAAAGACTACTTGTTCTTCCCCGCCCCCCACGATACTACTACCACCCCTGATGATGGATACACCGCTGAACTTATTGATCTTGTTTTTTTGTTTTTTTTAATTTCTTTTGTTTTCATTTCCATCTTTTGCATTTTTCATTGCCTGCACGATGACTCTTGTAGACAAGGTCGTATTTGGAATTGTCAAACATGGTCAACAATAGACTAATATTAGATCATGGCTGTATTGTTTCCCGATCTTAATTACAACGATGTCAAACAAGTAATCGTCTGATGAAACAACATTGCTCACGTGTCAGATGTGGGCACACAAGATCGAAAGCAATGTAGACATTATCATATACCTAGTTCCCAAAATCACCGCCTCACTGTATACCTAGTTCCTAAAACCATCACCTTAGTGTATATCTAGTTCCCAAAACCCTACCTTACTGTACAACCAAATCGCATTCGTCCTTATACTATCACCTAAGCAATAATGAAGTAGAGAGCCCCCCCCCCCCCGTTGAAATCCCGTCAATCACAGCGACAAAAAATGATGAATGGAGTTAAAACCATACAAGCTGCCATTTTTGTCCTGTAGAGCTCCCTACAGAAATAAGGATATAAAGGAATCTGAAAAAGAATCTAGAGAAGAAGAAAAAAGAATCTAGAGAAGAAGAAAAAAGAATCTAGAGAAGAAGAAAAAAGAATCTAGAGAAGAAGAAAAAAGAATCTAGAGAAGAAGAAAAAAGAATCTAGAGAAGAAGAAAAAAGAATCTAGAGAAGAAGAAATAAAAATCTGAAGAAGAAGAAATAAAAATCTAGAGAAGAAGAAAAAAGAATCTAGAGAAGAAGAAAAAAGAATCTGGAGAAGAAGAAAAAAGAATCTAGAGAAGAAGAAAAAAGAATCTTAAGAAGTAGAAAAAAGAAAGAAAGAAAGAATCTTGAAAAAAAGAATCTCAAAGAAAGAAAAAAAAAAGATAAGATGAAGTGTCTGGGGATATGTTTGTATTGATATTGGATAGATGGCTGTCAAGTGGCTACTACCAATTATACTCTCTCTTTGGTTTACGTATTTGAACACATGGGTTGATTATAATAAAAACGTTCTCATAAAGAAATGAGAGAAGAGTTTTAAAGAAGGAGAATGAGAATGAAAAGTTGAGAGAAAAAGTGGGAGAAAGAAATACAGAATATATTTTTTTTCTTGTCTGAAACTATCGAATGAGTTGATAATATTCAATGAATTTATATTTTTTTTCTTCTTTTTGTCCCTCTCACATTTCAGTCCAATCGTAAGGAAGCCCCAAGAGCTCTCAAGGGCAGAGAATGAATTGTAGTTAGGAAAAACTTCCCCAAAAAGATTGAAGCAGGAAACTTTTGGTAATGGACCTCTTGGCAAAAATGTTGTGTCCAAATGGTATAAATGTTTTAACCCTTTCAAGACTATCTTATTGAGGAATTAACACTAACTTTACTGACAGAATAGGGCTATTATATGTATAATCTTTTTGCACATACATAAGCACAAGATAACAGGCCTGATTAGTCACTCAATAGAAACCATCACAAAACCAATGTCTTTTGGTAGCATGCCTTGTATGATCCATCGAAAATTGGAAAAAATTGGGTGGGGCGGTAAATAAAATATTACCCTAGCCTTCAGTTAGGGGGCAGTCATTAAGATTTTTTTTTTTAAAGAAGCAAGCGTGAATGCTGCCAGACACAAACTAAGGGACCAATTAAGAATAAATTTACATAGTGAATTGACCCCCTCCCCCCCAAAATCTATCGGAGGGCGTATTAAAAAAAATGTTTCTTCTAGACGTAGTAATGAGTAACTGTTAAAATTTTCAGTCCTCTAGCTCCATTGGTGCAGCCTGTACGCATGATTCATAAATAACCAGCTAGACTGACTTGAAAACTGAAAAAAAATCCCTGTCGACAGTTGTGATGTATCCCATTTCAACTCGTTTAGAAGTGGGATTGAATTTGTGGTCAGTTTTGCATACATCATTGTTATTCGTATATGATGTCACTGGCTTTTGGCCTGGTTATTGTTGCTAGATGTGAAATAAAGTCAAAACTCTATAGTAGGAGTTCGACAATAAAAAGTGAAATGCAATATTGCCATGAAGAGACAAGTAAACACATTCTTATAAATGTTAAAAAGTGTAAAATTAATGACTGAACCATTGCAGGAAGAGTTAACTGACCCCCATCTGGCAATGGCATATTTCGTTGGTGCTTAAATTCTCATCAACTTATTTACAGTTCCCACGGTAACTCAAGCAGTCATCTCACGTATTTCTGAGCCTCTCTCAGCCAGCATCATTAACCAATCAGAGAGGTCCACACTAATTAGATTAGGCTTTCTCTTGTCAGAGTGGTGAAATGAAATTAGAAAGTAGAAATATACCAGACATCAGGAGAGACAACCAAGATCTCAGAAGATAGGAAAAAAAAAATCTTTTTAGAGCCATTTTCTACAGACGGTATTATTTCAGGAAAAAAGTTTGGCTATTTTGAGTAACTCTACTCAGTGGCGGGGCAAGAGTTCCCAGTACCCAGGACAAAGACAGCACCCATATCTTTGAGGGATGGGCATATTTATTAATTAAAGGCATTATAGAGCAGCAGATTCCTCTGTGCGTCTTGCTATGGCACGGATTCTACTTGTATGAAGTGGGAATATGAAACTGGAAAACTCCTCCTAAACAAAAAGGGAAATGTTCATCCATGTAAATTCCTTGAAGAGCGTAGGGCCCAAACCACTCTGCTGCAGTTTCAGCAGCAAATAGCTTTTTACAGGATGGAGTTGTTAGCCCCATGACCAGCCCTCATCCTTTAGCTGGGCTTGGGACCAGCTAGGACAACTGCTAAGCTGTAGTTTGTTTGCTGTCAGAGTAGCCTTTTTTTTTTTTTAGAGGAACTGTATTACAAGGTTTAATAATTAGGATGTAATGGGCATTATAAACCAGAGGAAATTTTGTGTCCCTCCACACCTGCGAATGGAGCTGACTTCTCTCTATCACTCCCTTCTTGCTATGCCTCCCTTTAACTGTTAGGCCACCTCCACCAATTCTAAGATTGTGCCAACCAGAATACGCAGCTGAATACATCACTCATACATCTTTATAACAAGTGACATGACGGAGACTGGTATGTTATACATGGAAAACGTCAAATAAATGAGCTGAAATGACTTAATCTAATGTGACAAGTGCACCCTCCCCATTATTGTATAAGTGCTCTATGAACGTAGCTTTTTACTAGATCACAAACGTTTGGAAATATTTACCTTCATTGGATCCCGACATTATCTTGTACGTAAACAAGAAAGGATAACTAAGAAAAAAAAAAAATTAAAAATTCCTATGTCTATGGCCTTTGATCAAACTTGTATTAATGAAAGACAGTCGTCTAAATATAATTGATTTAAATCTATTTTTAGTGAATGTATTTCACTGAAAGTTTTCTCATACACAATGCAATTTATGATGAAATGTGATTATGAAAAAGACATTGCCTACTTTAGTCTTTTATGGGACAAAACATTTGAACATTTTGTGTACAGCGGCTGATGGTAGAAAATATCTTCAGGAACTATCAACCAAGACTGTTGAGGTTTCTTCAGTTTTTAAGTTGGTTTGGCTATGTATGTACCATGTGTACAGGCCGCACCAATGGGGCTATAGAGCGGGAAATTGCAAAATTTACTCCTGATCATGTCTAGAAAACATGTTATTTTTTGTTTTTCGTGGGGGTGATCAATGCACAATGTAATTTCATGCTAAATCAGTCTTTTAGTTTGTGTCCAGTAATGTTCACATTTGTTTTTTCTTTTAATTTCTTTTAAATTCAGACTTTTTAGAGATCCAACAAAAGGCAAGAGAAGTAACTCATTCATTGATCACACTTTTTTCACTTTTTTAATTGATCACCCCCATCAAGGCATGCTACAAAAAGACATTGATCACATGACTGTTTCTATTGAGCGACTAATCATACCTGTTTCTGATATTGTTTGTGGTATAAGCTTGTAAATATTATGGACTTGTGTCTCTTGATAAGATTTTAAACCAGTTAAAATACAGACCAAAATAAATGTATGTCAGGTTTTATTTATGTTCAGAAATAATTGATACAAGCAGAAAAGCTGTTCAAAGGGTGGGTTTCAGTTAGTTCCTGTAGAAGGCCAAAATGGAGGCTTTGGCAACAATAAGAAATCAAAACTTTCAGGGGTTACTTAATCAATACCTCTGGCTAAACATCACTGGTTCAGCTACTTAGAAGTCATATACAGATGAACAAAATAAGACTTTCAGTATTGGATGGATGGATAGATAGATAGATAGATAGATAGGATGATACAAATCAGATCATTATTATTAGAGTAGACACAGAGCCCATACTATTATTTTGGGCAGGAATTCATCCTATTAGTACACAAAGAAAATTTCATCAGGATATGTAGCGTGGTTCTTGAGTAACACAGTCACAGACAGGCATTTGATGAATTATAGTAGGATACACACATGAATACAAAAGCACACATATAAAACTAACGTCTATCATAAGTTCTTAAATTCAAAAAATGTGTAAATAGTTATTGTGTATAACTTTGAGAAGATTCATTAGCATTTTAACTCTTGTTTGAGAAATCAAATCTATTCTTTCCATCCTTGATGTAATCAACACAAGATTTTTGGCAATCCACTCTTTGGTGTATAATTCAAGAAAAAAGGTCAAGATATCTGAAGTGAGAAGGGTACACATCAATGCCTACAGGCTGGGGTCCAGATATTTGGCAGGAGGCATCATTAGGAAGTTTGAGGAAGCTGCACATATTCAGCCGAATACATAGGTCAGGCTGGTATGAATTTCATGGTGTCCTTGGTTGACGATGTGTTTACACCTGTGTACCGGGCAATGCTGAAATGGATTAATGCTGTTGATATATTAACGACCATAATTTTCGTCACCTGGAGAAAGAAGGTTTCCCCTCATATCTTGAATTATACACCTGACAAAGATCGGCCAAAATGTTGAGTTGACAACTTATAGGATATGAAGAAAAGATTCGATTGTCCAAACAAAAGTTGGAATGTTATACATATTCGTTCTAGTTAATCATCTGCGAACTTAGATGTTTAGTCTACACACATGCAAATCAGCTCCAAATACAAATAGACAGATGCAAATGTCAAATTGAAGTAGCTTGATTTTGGCACAAGGCACAGTTGGGGCCTTGCGCCAAAACTAAGTTATGCTTAGCAAATAACTACTTCAGTTTGACATTTGTATCTGTCTATCAAAAGATCTCATATACAAGAAGTGGTTCAATTCCAGAACATTATTAGTCAGAATTTAGGTATGAATTATAAACTGGGTTATATTACATACAAGACTTATTTGAAATGATATCCTGTGGTTACACATTAGATATATCACTCAATTTAGACAGCGTAGATAGAATAAATAATAAAAGAAAATATGGCTGTCACCAATAGGATAGCCACCTCAACGTAACAATTCTCTTATCATTGAGATGAACGGTCAGCAGTAATGCAAAGGCAAAATAACTGCTTTATTTTCTTTAATTGTTTATTCTTTTCATGTTGTTTGAATTGAGTGATATATTAACCTTGTAACGAGGGGAGATCATTTCAAATAAGTTTCTATATTATATATTGCAATCTATAATTCATTCTGTTAGACCAAATATGTCCATTTCTTACATACATGCA
This sequence comes from Thysanoteuthis rhombus, assembly GCA_963457665.1. Taxonomy (NCBI): domain Eukaryota; kingdom Metazoa; phylum Mollusca; class Cephalopoda; order Oegopsida; family Thysanoteuthidae; genus Thysanoteuthis; species Thysanoteuthis major. Next base: position 8,976,451 of record OY735206.1, on the reverse strand, counting down.
TACACACACATATATATATATATATATATATATATATATATATATACACAGACACACACACGTGCATATATATATATATATATATATATATATATATATATATATATATATATATATATATATACAGACACATGCATATAAGTAGTTTATCCATAAAGTGAAAAAATATCAGTAGTATTAAAGAAATTTTGCAATTGTATTGCAATGAAAAAAAACAAAAACATTATGATGCTTTGTATTTTCTTGTTCATATACAACCATTTTGAACTTGGATTTTTTATATATTCGCAAAAAAAAAAAAAAAAAAGTAGGGGTGGAGACTACTGCATGATCAGCATTCAACAGTTATCTCCCTTAGCAAAGCTCTGATTAGACATTCAATGGAAACGGTCACATGCCTAATGTCTTTAAGCAACATCATGTGATGGGAGAGATCAAGCACAAAAATTGGAAAAAGGGGTGATCAATGAATAAGTTATTTCTCTTGCATTTTATTGGGCAGCGATCACTAAAAAAGTCTGAATTTCCAAAAGACAAGCATGAATTCAGCTGGACACAACTAAGAGATCAATTTAAGATAAACTTACATTGTAAATTGAGCTCCACCAGCCAATAAAAATCTATTTGGGAGGAATTTTTCAGAAAAATCAAAATACATTTTCCTTACTCATTGGGTGAAGGGTGTGTGCAAAATTTGAAGTGTCTGCTCTGAACGGTTAAGGCTGGGCAAAGTCTGGATAGAGATAGCTATATCGATATGTAGAAATGTCAGAATACATGAATAACCTAAACCAAGCAACAGTGATTAAACCGGTCTTTTGTGGGTAGCAGTGATTAATAGATGCATAGAATCCTTTTTTAAGCTTGAAACTTCTGACTCAAGACAAAATCGGGTCCTCATTTCTCCTTGGATAGAAAACTTTGTTTAGTTTTGTAACACAGAAACATGATACAACCCTCGAGAGATAGAGAAAGAAAGGGCCGGGGAGAAAGATCTTGGTCAGAACTGTGACTTTGGTTTCATTCTCATAGTTTGAAAGGATTTTGTATTGTTTTTTTTTTTATTTTTCAGCTTTCTTGCCTCCCTGCTCGACACTGTTACCCCCCTTCATTTCATACAAAAGAGCAAAGTTGCTTCCAATGTCAAGTAACACGCAAGGCAAGGATTTCGTCTCCATTTCTTGAACGAATTTCTGAAGTGCAAAGTGGATGCAAATCGTTTCAGTCGGAGTTCGAATTCAGTTCACAACTCCATTCTCCACATCCGCCTCTTTCGTATCATGCTGTCTTCATGGGAGGGGGCGTGGGTCACTAATCCCCACCCCAAGCTTTGTAAATTGTAGTTCACTTATTGCATTTCTACTGATCAATCTGACTAATAGAAGGGTCCCCAGGGTCCCTAGAATGTTCAGGCCACGCTCCTATTGTTTTTTTTCAATCTTTCCTTCCTTCTTTGGTCAGTCGTTAACCTTTCTCCCAACCAGTCATCACCAGTCACCGAGACGGACGTCATTCACCATGCTCTTTGGTCATCTCCACCACCTCCACCACTATTGTTGTCTTTGTCATTATCATCTCACTACACTAATTGTCATCATCAAAATCCTGGTTATCAGTGAGAAAACATCTACCAAAACTGTCATCATAGGTTGCTTCAGTTTCCAAGTTGGTCTGGCTGGTCATGTATGTATGTATGTCACATACGGGCTGCACTAGTGGAGCTAGAGGGGTGAAAGATAAAACATTCACTCCTTATTCTGTCTAGAATTTCTTTTTTTAAATAACCCCAGAAACAGATTTTTTGAGGGCTTGGGTTCAATTTACAATGTAAGTTTATGCTAGATTGGTCCCTCAGTTTGTGTCCGGCATCATTCACACTCGTTTTTTAGAAAATTCAGACTTTTATTTAGCAAAGATTTCCCAATAAAAGGCAAGAGAAGTAATTTGTTTATTGATCACCCCTTTTCCCAAATGATCATCCCCTACATGGCTTGCTGCCAAAAGACATTGGTCACATGACGGTTTCTATTGAGTGACTAACCAGACCTGTTTTGTTTTAAGGCCAAATGATAACTACTAGCCAGACTTCCTAATTAATTAGTTCCTATCAAGATTAAAATACTGTGAAATAGTTTGGTCTTCCTCCATTTCCAATCACCAACCTCTTACTCTATATTAGATATTGAATGGTTTCAGATGACAATAGCAATTTGTTCTCATTGGAAACAAGGCCATCATGATGAATATTTCATGAACTGAATGACATTACACATTGCAATATAAAATCTTTGATCAACTTGCGAAAGTGATTCAGCTGGAAAATAGCAGATTGATGGCAAAACGAAACTAGACGTGGCCTGCCTTAAGAGCAGTGGGGCCCAATTGGAAACATTTTTTTGGAGGGCCCCTGGTTAACAGTCAAGATCTGTTGAATCTTAGAAATATAAACCAACTTCACATTCCTATGGAAGAGTGGAAAGCAATCAAAATATGCACCTGAAAATTTCGCAAAAATAATTTTCAATGCTCTTCTGTGATTGAAAAAAAAATTCAGAATATAAACAGCACGAACTAACACTATTTAAATCTTCAAGGATTCAGAAGAAAATCATTATTGTTGCTATTCTCTGTAAATCATCTTGTTCATTCGCAATGTGGTGTTGTGTGTGATTGACAAGACTAGAATATACCCAGGCACAGGGCCCAATCTTGGGGTCGATTGTGGATTTTTGATTAGTTATATTTGTTAATAAACTTGGCAAGATTGAAATTAATGAGTTATGTTCCCTTCAATAATTGACTGGTCGGAGTTTATCAAGGTAGATGGCACTGGTGATTAATTTACATAACAATTGTGGAGCTAAACTATGGACCAATTATGACTAATCTCAAGTTGGTGTACTTGCTTCCAACTTTAAAGGAGCTGAGCAGTTGGAATTGTGACATGAAGGGGTATAGAGCAGGGGACTGAATTTTGATGACTTATTTTCAACACTCATGTGACATGTCAAAATTCTTAACGTCTTCTGGCAGCCTGCCATGTTGGGATGATCAATTGAAATTTAGACACTAATAAGTGTGAATTTTCAAGGAACAAGCATGAGCACTGCCGGACACTAACTGTGGGACGAATTTAGCATAAACATACATTGTAAGTTGAACCCCCCACACACTAAAAACCTATTTTGGGGAAGAATTATGAAAAAACAAAAAAAATGTCTTCTTCTGAACATAATAAGGAGTAATTGATTAAATTTCAGCCAAGGTCTATTGGTATGGCCAGTATGTATGATACATACATACATACATACATACATACATACATACATACATACCGCTAGACCAGCTTGAAAACTGAAAGAAACTATGCTGACAGTTTTGAAAAAAAAAAAAACAAGCAAGGATCAAGGCTTCCTTCCTTTCATTGGTCAGTCTTGTACTTATAGAATTTGCAACATTTTGTGAAGATCCTTGAAGAGACCATTTTTTTTCTCACACTGGACTATTCTTTTTTAACCATATCATATTGGTTTTATGTTCTTTGACAAAATTTTATTGATAAGCTGCCGAGATTTATTACATAATAACATTGGAAGAAATAATTCTGTTCACCAGCGTTTTCTGAGAACTGGCAATGACCAGGTTCCAAGATTACTGGATCAAAGAAGTACAAGTCTATTTAGAACAAGCTTGGCTGCTGCAGGGTCAAACCCCACTCCTACTTCTCTTCCGACTGAATGTATATTTTATTAGCATGAACATATTCAATTATTAGAATGAAATAAGACCTTGCATATTTCTAGCTTATATATCAGTACAAAAAAAAAATCATCAAATTAGCTCGGTTGGTAGCTACCAATCAGTTGGTTTTGATTTCAAATCATGGAGTGGAGAGGTTAATTTTTATTCCCATAAATTTGGTGAGGATTGTTCTTAAGAACGAGAAAAAAAAAAAGTCATCTCCAGACTTGGATTAGAGTTTGACAAAAATGTGGACAATGTTGTCTTCTACTTCACCGTTTTTCCATAGACGCAGCCACTAAATAAGAATTTACAGATTCAGCATGAAAAAAACAAAAACTAACAAGGAGATTTGTTTATTCATCAGGTTCTGTTACGGCTCATGTTCATCCAGCTGTGATGTTATTCCAGACTTTTCTTTTCACTTCCTATTTTATCCTGTCTAGACCTAGAACTGGATTTACTTATGGGCTGAGCAAGCTGCAGCCTAGGGACTTATAATCTAAAGGGGCTCGGCCTCCTGACCCCCAAAATCTAATTTTATGTCGGTTACAAAAAAAAAAAAAAAAGATAAGTAAAATGTAAGAGAAACAATTTTTTTCTCTAACAACTGAACAGCATTAAACCATTTTCATAATAAGCACCAGAAGAAGTACAATTTTTGTATCAAGATAATAAAAATTAACACAAGTTACGTAACTATTTGATTATTCTGTAAAAAAGATTTTCAAATATTTCTGCAATCTACAATTGTCTTTATGCACCTCACTCCTGGAGATGTCCTGCCCTTACTTAGGGAAGCCCTGTTCTACCCTACCAATCCTGCCCTGCCTAGACTACATGACTGAATAAGAGTGAGGACCTACATTTCGATTACAGTCATACATCAACTTACACCTGAGTGACTAACATCCTATCACAGCTCAGTCAGAGGTACCCAATAAGGCAGAGCTTTCCACAATTTTTTTTTTCTTTTTTCAAAAATTGAATTTTTTGTAACATATTACTTTGGTTTTGCGAGTCAAGCCAAATATACAATGCCATCCTACGGGTTCAACAGACTCAGAGAAAATATCTTTTAAAAGATTTACAAGATCATACTCAATTTTGTAACACACGAAGAGATTATCAACGATACACTAACGTGTTGTGACACAGTTTGGAAAGGTTGTCCACAAAAGATTTTGAATTAGAATAAAAGCACATTGTATCATATGAACTGTATAACATTGTATAACTGTGAAATATAGCTCTAGTCTTGAAAGTATACGAGATATCAGCATCCAACATAGTATCACAATCTGTAAGGTCTTTTGTTTGTGAGTATTTTATTGGTTAAGATCTGAAAATGCACAATACTGTGTATAATGGCCCCTAACATCCTTCCCCAAAGCAAGCCTATGGCAGAATCAAAGAAGTTAAGGCATGTCACCAATTTTGAAGGCAAATATTCATATTTTATCAACTATTTAGTCATGTGTGCATACAACAGAAAGGTTTAGGTGAATAAGTACGTACAATGGTTTCTTACGTTGTGCAATATGTATATTCCGTTTAATCCTACATTAAGGAATGGAAATGTCGGGGTAGGATACAGCATATAGCTATTTCTATTATTATTCGGACTATCCTCATCTTGGTTGTTTTTCATATAACGTTTCGGCCGTTGTACTCTATGAAAAACAACCAAGATGAGGATAGTCCAAATAATAATAGGAATAATAATCATCTCAAAAAATCAGAGAAACAGCATATAGCTGTTTCTCTATTTCCAGGGTTTTTTTTTTTTCTTGTGTTCAATGTCTACAAATGGAGATTACTGTATACCCAGTTCCAAAAACCAAGCCTTACCATATATTTAGTTCCCAAAACCGATTTCTATCTCTGTCTATAATGGTCAACTTACACTCGAGTCAGTTTACATCTCTACATCCTAAATGAAACCAGGGGGCTGAGTCAATAGATGGCTGTACTTAACACCACACAATCTTATAAGAAATAAAATATAACAATGTCAGGACAATGTTGCCTTATTATAGGGTTACATTTTCTATTTTTGAGGAAGTTCTTCCACTGCGTTACAGAAACTTGAAAATGAGCATTAGTAAAACGGCCATTAATGATGATAGAAAGCAAATGAAAGCAATTTATCACGATGGGATATAACAGAACAATGATTGCATGAAAAAAAGTCATTGTGGCTATCCCTCGAGGTTGAGGACAATTGTCTACGTTACATAGAATGAAGAGGTTTGCGTGTGTATTTGTTAAATGTGTATATGTTGTTGCACTCCAAGAAGCACAAGATACTTTACAAATCATCCAATTTCAATGACAAATGAAACAAAGACGATTTTGAGCTGATATCAACTATCATATTAACTACCATATGAACTTTGAAAAGTCACTGGTTTTTACAAACTGTCAACCAAAACTGTCAAAATAGGTTTCTTCAGTTTTTAAGTTGGTCTAGCTGGCTGGCTATGGATGTATCACATGTGCAGGCCGCACCGATCAAGGTGGAGGGCTGAAAGTTTAAGCATTTACTCCTTACTATGTCTAAAAAAAGGGGTTCGTTTTTGAACCCCCCTAAATAGGTTTTTAGTGGTTTGTTCAATTTGCAATGTAAGTTTATGCTAAATTGATTGCTTAGTTTGTATCCAGCTGCATTCACATTTGTTTTTTTCGAAAATTCAGACTTTAGTGATCACTGCCCAATAAAAGGTGAGAGAAATAACTAATTCATTGATAACCCCTTTTTCCAATTTTTCACCCCAAAAATGACATGCTACCAAAAGACGTTGGTCACATGATCTTTACAATTGAGTGACTAACTAGACTGTTTCTTTTTTTTTTTGATTTGTCAAAATACATATCAAATTCCAAACTGTCCTTTATTGTTCCATCTTCAAAACAGAAAAGTGTTATCATTTGAATCCCTACTAAAATTAAATTATTTGAGTTCATATAAAAAATCTAAATTTCAATATCAAGGGAAATAACCTTTGATTAGAGTGATTTCCCTTTAAAGTTTGAGTAATTTTTTTGAGAAATTTCAATTCAAGTCACACAAGAGTTCTACAATTTTCATGCTATTCATGAGGGAGTTCTATTGTCAATTACGAGTGGTCAATGAATTTAAAAGTTAACCCTGAGATATTGCAGATTTCACAAACACACCAATATAGTGTTAGGCATGTATTGAGAACTTTTGTTTTAGACTTGAGCCTAAAACTTTATTCAGTGATTTGCTAACATTGTTGGTAGCAATCATGAATGGAATTTTCAATAATCATAATTCCAACAGAGATTATTCATGACACACTCCCAAACTATGGTGTCTTATATAAACAATATTTCTTCAGGAAGTCTTGAGGCTAGAATTTAATTGCAAACAGTAAATTAGATGAGTATATAGTTTGTTACATGAGAAGGCTGATTGTCTGCTACACATTTCATATAGAACTTCATTTCTTTTTTTAATCATACTTACTGAAAGTCAGACTTTGGCAGTCTCTGCTCATTTTCAAATCATTTCCTATTTTTTAAAAATTATATAATTATTTGTCAATGCTATTTATCACAAAGCCAAATTATTATAATGAATGATCATCATAAAAGAATTATCAATGGTATGCCACAATGGCCAAGAAGAGAGGAAACAGGTCAAGGTTTCTTCCTTGCTTATTCCTCTTATTAGGAAAACAACTCTGTAATTAGCAATTAATCAACCTGAAGTTATCTCTCTCAGATAGATATTCATTTTGTCAATTTATACTTAATTAAGAATTACTCAGAAACCGGTAGCCTGATTAAACTGGAAATTGTTTGAATCTCCAAATTAGAGCATTTTAGTGGTATTGCGCCAACAAAAATTGTGCCACAATAAACCATTTTTACTCAGTTATGGTAAGTAACACACAAACAAATACAGAAATCTGATCATCATTAGTTAAATATTTTCACTTAGCTAGATGGAAGCTGTCAATGATAGTTGAGCCATATCTCTCGAACGGATAATGACAGATCAGTGAAAAACTTGCAGTGAATTGGCCAATGGAACCCAACCTGTTGGACATCCAAAACTACGTTATAAACACACATGCAAAAGCACTCTGAGATGTGAGATTGTCTTAGACCAGTAAAGGAAAGTAGTAGATAATCGTGAAAAATGGAGACGATTGATTCATCACATTCGCAAAAATGTCAACGGGGAAAAGAATTGATGAGAGGAAAAAAGACAATGAAAAAAGACAAAAGATACATCAATAATAATACCTTGAACTTATCGAAAAAGTTTCTATCTATTCTTTGAATGTCATACTTGTTTGGGGTTTGAGGCATATTCTTTAGAAGAGAGTTGTAACTGTTGCATTATTCTATAAACCATGGCTTTCATAGACATTTGAAGATACGATAGATGTCTGCAATCTCCTTGATATTCCATTACACTCAATCCTTTATTACAATAGGGGAAAACAAAAAACAAAAGTTCAAGTCTGTAAGGCAGGCATAGTTTAATCAAAGAAGAGTCTTTCTATTGAATGAAGACGGACAGAATTAGGTAGAACTGATGGAATATGCAGCAGACATTTTGTTAATGTTTTCCTTTGTAGATGCTTTTTTCTTTCCTTTTCAATAACATCAAAGCGGAAAGAAACAATTTCTTATTAACAAGAAACAATCATTTAGAGTTTGCAAAAGGAAAAAACACAAGTTGGATAGATGCATATAAGAGAGTGTGCACATATGCATGCATATATGTGTGTATGCATGTGGACTTATGCACATTTATGCACACACATATATCTCTACATATGTAGGTGTTACAGCTAGATTGTGAAACTAGAGATTTCTCAGTAATTCCATGGAAACCATAGTTTCACAACCACAATAGTGATGGTGAGCAAGCTTACCAAACTAAACTAAAATTAGTAGATATCAAGAATGTTCTGCTTCAGTATTTACAGTCTGTATACGGTTTAGTTTGGCTCAAGTAGGGCTCCCAATAAAGATCAAAGTCATTACAGAAATAATGGACATCAACAGCCTGTCAACCATTGGAAAACTAAGTTTTTCATGAAACAAGGATTTTGCAAAAACACTATTTCAACAATATATCATCATTATCATCAGCATTTCCCATTTCCTTATATGATGACTATGATAGTGCTAAGCTTGGCCAAGTCTTTTTGGCAGACCCTTATATCTCATCCTTCCGTCTTAGGTCTATTTTTTCCAACCTAATCAACTGTCCAATTGGGCACCAATCAGTTAACCTTTTATTCCATCTGATGTCATTTCTTGCTAAGTGTACAGCCCATTTTTGTTGCTAAATTATTTGTGTACTATCTTTCACTCTGATCCACGAACGGATCCCTTTTGATCTTTTTTCTAACTCTAAGAGTTATCATGGGCATTCCTCTTTCCATGGCTCCAAGTTGGCTCCATTTCCTATCTATAAGTCATAACGGGTACTATGCATTGTATCCATTGCACTTTTAAGCATATTGGCAGCAGTCCTAAGCTATCTATATCTCTTTTTGAAAAAGTATTTTTAATGTTTAGAGTTTAAAGCTGTAAAGCTTTCTAGACTTATACATATATACATATATGTGTGTGTGTGTGTGTGTGTGTGTGTTAGAGGTGGTTGTGTTTGTATACACACTGCAAAATAATATTGTTTATAACTTCTTCTATTGGAATGTTGGTGAACTAATTTTCAGCATCTAGCAAAGCTAAGATACCATGATTAGGTTTTACTGAGTGTAGCATACGTGGAAATTCCTGCATGGAATTCATGCTATATTTAGTGGATAAGTATGGTGATTAGATGTGGTCCAATGTTTTTGATGAATTGTTGGTGGGGGTAGAATTAAGAAACAGATTGCTTATAAAAGAGCACCATGTTTATGAATCTTTACATGGATTGTATAGAGACCATTTCAGCATTATTGGCAGTAATAATTTTTTTCACATTTTCCTTCAGTAGATCAGGTGTGTATGTATATATATATATATATATATATATATATATATATATATATATATATATATATACACACACACACACATATATATATATATATATACACACAAACTTTGGAATGTCTTTTAAAAATTAAGGATTGCTTCCACATTGTACTCTATATATATATATATATATATATATATAATGTGTACTTTAGAGAGTGAGACAGACTCGGGAGTGAAGTGTTTGGTGGTAAGGTTTATTAATCCTTATATGTCAATAGTCCATACATGTTTCGGGATTCTTCCCATCATCAGTGATATATATATACAAACACACACACACACACTAGTAACATTTATCAAAGGAGATAATTGTCAAATGTTAATAATACAGTTGTCTGCTCTACTTATTTTTTTGTTTTTTTTTAGCAAATGTATAAAAAATTTGGGTTCATTCTGGTTAAACATAAACAAGAAAATACAGAGCCACATAGTGGTTTTGATATTTGTCAAGTACAATGCCAAAATGGAAAATTATTTTTTGATGGCACGGATAAACTCATTTGGAAACAGAATTTCTGAAAATGACTGAGAAATATATTTGCAGATAATCAATATCTCATTCCCAAACAAGAAAGTCTTTGTGAATCAAATATTGATTAGTTCCCTGCAGTTTCTCTCATTCTCATATATATATATATATATATATATATATATATATATATATATATTCATACTTTATATCTACATATCTATTCAAGCCCCAATGGATGCAGATACGCCTTGGGATCAAAGCACAGCTCTCTCTTTTTTTTTAACTCTATTTCCATCCTGTACATCACAAAGAAAGTATTAGTGTCTCATGTCATTTGGGGCCGTTTTTAACTTTTCCACTGCAGAGGCTTTTCTCACTAACAGACGTTATGTATTATTCTCAAATTCCATTGGGCAAAAACGCCAAGATCTCTTGGAGCTGTCATTTTCAATAAGTGGCAAGATTTTTTTCTCCCCAAATCTCTGACTTATTCTCTAAGTTCTATTGTGAGTATCACGTAACGTCATTTGATAAGAGCCTGTTAGTTCATTAAATTAACTAGCTTTTCTGCTAGTACCCGCAGAAGGCTTCAATGACGCCTTTGGCTCCAATGATATATCATGGATTTGAAATCTGTATTTATTGAATCATACCTTATCTGAAAATCATCATTACGAACTCTTCGATCACATTTAATTCAAATATCTGGAGGGAGATTCACAAAAGATTTCAAATAACCATTTTTTAGAATCTAGATTTTTACTGGATTATTCATTTGAAACATGGAAATCTTATATTCTGATTTCTTTGAAATTTAGAATTTTCAGACATTCGGTGGATGAAGGCAGGGTAAAAAAAAAAATCTCCACATTAACGAAAAAATTGTTCTTGAATTTTCAAGAACTAATATCCTAAAAACATGCTCTGGGATCCCATCAATAACCACAGAAAATTTGGTGGCTATAGCACTAACCATCCTTGAGTTATGCAATAACAGATAGATGGGCAGAAGGATAGACAGGCATTTGGTGAACTGTTGGACACAAAATATGGGACCAAATTAGTAGAGACTTACATTGCGAATTCAATCCAACACTAAAATCCTTTTGGGAGAATTTTCAAAAATATAGACATTATAAGGAGTAGATGTTCAAATTTTGCAGACCCTTAGCACAATTGGTGTGGCCTGTACACATGATACATACATATGTTATGCCAAATTGGCGAAATTACCAATTCGGTATATTTACTTCTTTCCATAAAAAATGGTTTGAATTCAATTTGATTACATAAAACTTTCATTGTAAAAGAACGAGCCATTTTATATTCTTATTTTGATTAAATAAACTTTTGATCGAATCAAAACTAAATATTTATTTATTTTTTGTGAAAAAAAACTTGAAACTTCAATTCAGCATAACATATACATACACATGTAGCCAGAGCCAGCCAGACAGAGAAACCTATGTTGACAGTCTTTAATTGTTACGAGATTGAGAGACGAATCGGAAGGAGATGATCGTGAAAGAACAATTTATTGAAATTTTTGGTGGAGTTTTTTCTCCAGGAGTTCCATATCAAATGGAAAAAAGACGAAGAGAGAGAGAGAGTTGAGGACAGATGAAAGAAAAAGTGGGGAGAATGGGGGGGGGGCAAATGTAAGGAATATCGGCAACGATCAATCGCAGCGAATGAAATATAAAACGCTCAGCTCAGTTTCTCCCGTGTAATACGACACATGTGGTAATGATTTTTGTCTCCACATCTCTAACGATCAATGGAGAATCAAGCATTGTTTCTGCAGCAATTGTGATTTTTTTTTGTTCAAGGCTAACCTGATACCCAAGATGGACTGCCTTACAGGACTAAAGGTCTACAACTGCCTAGCTATTCACCCACAGCTGGATAGAATTCATGCCTCTGGGAAGGACATTAGTGAACGTAAACTGTCTCAGCCAGAGTTCCAATATGGTTTGCCTATTCCCTTCCTCATCATGGTAACCGTTAAGACACAAGATCCCCTTGGGTCCACAGATCGTAATTTTGAAACCACTGGTGTAGGTGATGCCTATTTTGGTAGTTGTTTCATTCTTCTCGTATCCCTTTTCCTCTTTGGGTTTCGTATTTTATTTATCGGTGTTACGCTTATAATGTACCTCTCTCTTTTCTGACCCTGTTCCCACCTGTTCCATATATTCCTCTGAACCATCCCTCAGCCTATTTCCAAAAAATACAAAAACAAATCTTTGATCTTCAAAGAATTCAATGATCAGTCATAAGGTCTAACCGGAAGGCATCCAGCCATTTTTAATATCTTGAGAATCGGTCACACAGGCTCGATGTAACTTGGCACCCAATCAAAGAGGTCCTTACAGTGAATGCTACTTGGTCAGCAGTGAGACACTATTGAGCGAGTTTGTGTACTGTGTGACCATGACGATTACATTATATATTCTTACTCTTTTTTTTTATAACGAGAACCATGAGTTCAATGATGCATCCACCAGCTGTGGTAGTGGTAGCAGAAGGAGAAGGAAGCGGAGTAAATAGTCTTTCTTTGAGTCTACTGATCTTCATACTAAAGTATTGTAATATGGAAATATTCAGCAAGAATTATTTTGAGTAAATTTTTTTTTTTAAATACAAAAATGCGGACCTCAGATATTCTATTACGACACTGTTAGCAACCAGTAAAAAAAAAAAAAAAAAAATGAGTGGAATGGATTTCTTTTAATGACATCACACCTCTTTCTCCTTTCCTATTTCTGCTGTCTAACATAACTGGGAGCGACCGGCCGAAAAGCCTCCAAAAGAGATGTATAGACACATCAAAAAAAAAAAATCTTCTCATCTTGTATTTCTGATTTGCTACTTGCTCCTATTTCTCACTCTTATCATATTACGCTTATATACCCTCAACGTTTTTCTCCCCCTACTCAACCGATTGCCCTGGATCAATAACAAATCTTTGATCTTCAAAGAATTCAATAATCAATCGTACACGAAAGAAAAAAAATGAAAGCGAAAAAATGAATGAAAAAAGAATGATTGAAAGAATGAATGCAAAAAGAATGATTGAAAAATGAGAAATGAAAGGAAAAAGGAATGAAAAGAAAAACCAAGAAACAAAAGAAAAAATTAACCGAGAAAGAAAAACCAAGGAACAGAAAGAAGGAGAAAGAAAGAATCAGACAGGAAGAAAAGTACATGTATACCTTGATCAGTGTGATTAATTTGTTCCAAAATTTTCCGAACTGCTCAAAACTGCACTTCAAGGTCTTATGATTTAATGTTTTTATTTTCAGCTTATACTTAGTTACATTAATTTGTATAGCAAAGTCTCAACTGTACCACATCAAAACCGTACCATTCAATTTATTGCTAGTATTACCAGTTTTATAAAATTCAAATAAATTCAATCCATTCAGAATACGATTTTTACTTGTTTTTATCACAAATCAACTAGGGCCATCATTCTCCATCGTTATTTCTGACTGAGCTGTTTGCTTGTAGCCATTGAATGAAGGGCTCGAGTTGAAGTTGTAATAAAGACAGCTGAGAAAAACGATGAAGGTAAGAAGGTAAGGAGTAGACAAAATTAATTTTTTTTAAAAAGTTTATTGACTAAAAGAAAAAAAAACAGTCCATAACTAGGGAAATGAGAAAAGATCAGAGAGAAAAAGATTAAAAGCACATAAAGATAGATACATATAACTGAAAAGACTTATGGTGGTACAAAATCATCCTCTAATTACAGCAATTTTAATTGCTATAATTAGAGGATGCGTGGTGAAACGTTAGAGAGGAGAAAAAAAGTTTTTTAAATTAATCCTTCAAAGCTCTTTTTGACACTCATCAGAGAATGATCCGTCAGAAAAATATTAAAATTTGTGCGGAAATAATTTGAAGGAATTTGAAGATTCAAAAAATTTCATTTAAAATGACAAAGACTGCTTCTAAGGTGTTGGTATATTGCAAGATCTTCCTTTCTACTCAAGGTTTTGTTATCAGTTTACAACAAAAGCAAAAAAAACATTACTTTGCAAACAAAAAGAATTCGTTTTCATGCCGTTACATTAAGGATTTAACAGCATTTAAAGGAAGTTTTGATTTCCAATCAAAATACCTATAATTCTTTGCACATGTCTTTGAAGTATTTGTTTGCCATTTTGGAGAACATTTTTTTATATTTTCAGATTTCTTCAAATTATTTCTGCAGTTTATAATTAGACATTTCTCTCGCAGGTCATCTTCCGATGTATGTCAATTGAAAGAGGCTTTAAGGATTTATCTTAAAAAAACCAAATTTAGAATTTTTCTTTTCTTCTTCTACTCTTCAACGTTTAACTCTGCATTTGCCAATTACAGCAGTAGATACCTATGTTGATAGGTGTGGTTGACGATTTTTAAGAGAAAGCGACAGAGAGAAGAAGAATAAAGAAAAGTGAGTGTGAAGGAATGAATCAAACAAGAATTGTTGTTGGTTGACCATCATTCCGATGATGTCTGTTGCTGTGCAGAGATTTGCAAAGCAACCTGGGCAAACAGGTTTTCAAAGTGGGAAGGTCATTGTACACGGACGATCACACTCTCTCAGTTTCCAAGGTCGTTTTCCAATGATAAGATGAGATGTCACAAATGGCAGCCTTTTTGACTGCAGGAGTTACAAGAAAGAAGGCACAGTTAACCACTCCAACTGCCGGGATATTTTCTCTCTCTCTTTTTGAGAGGTAAAATTATTATCGAACATGTTTTTTTTTCTATTAGGGTGTTAATCTCGATTGCTTTTTGAACACATTTCAGCCATCGTACCCTACAGCTTTTTCAGATGCATGTCATTTTCGAAAATGCTGCATATATAATGCTCTGCTATTCACCTATCGCAAGGGGAAGAACTGGATTCATGCCTTTTACAAAAGGCATTAAAGTGAACATAAACCTCCTTGGATGAAATTCAACCTTGATAAATCATTACATCAAGAACTACCACCACAATGATGCAAGTCAAATAGTCATATAAATTTGAAAATGGATCTGGTTAGTCACTCAATAGAAACTGTCATGCAACCAATGTCTTTTCACAGCATGCTGAAGAGGAGGTGATCAATTAAAAAATTGTAAAAACGGATGAATAAGTTACTTCTCACCCCTTTTGCCGGTCAGTGATCACTAAGTCTGAATTAAAAAAACAATAAGCGGACACAAACTAAGGATCAATTAAACCTAATCTTACACTGCAAATTTTGAACTCCGCCCACTAAAAACCAATTTGGGGTGGGGAGAATTTCAAAAACTGAAAAATAACATTTTTTTCTAGAGACAAGAAACAAATGTTTAAATTTTCTGCACTTATAGTTGTACATGTGATGTATAGCCAGCCAGACCAATATAAAAACTAAAGAGAGTTTTGTTGACTGTTCTGAATGACGAGGAAGAAAATGAACAGTAACAAGGACAAAAAGGTCAACATGAAAGACGCCTCTGATATACATTTCATTATCAGCATTTTAGAGTCCATAGTTGGACATTAGCTTTCCCCAAGTGTCAGGCCTCACCATGTCATACTAGACCATAACATGTTGGTAAGGTGGGAGGCGAGATGGATACATGCCTTTCCAAAGGGCATTAGTGCAAAGTGAACACAAACTGTCTCACCCAAATTTTAAACTCAGCTTGCCGATTCCATTATCCATTTCTTTTAACCCCGTTAAAAAAACATGTCTCTGCCACCTTACACTTCCTAATTTCCGACATACCAAGCTGAAATAAAATCCACTGATACTCAGATATTTTGGTATCTAAAGCTTTTTTCCTTGGTGTTTTGGAAGAAAAAAATTTTTTTAAATAGAAAAAAAAACAAAAACATCAGGGCAGGGTTTCTCAACCTGGGTGATGTAGCCCACTGGTGGGCAACTTCAACTCTTGGGTGGGTGGTGAGCAAATGTGCAGAAAATGATGGGCGTTTTGAAATGAGTCAACGGCAACATTTTCTATTATTAATTTTCCTAGCAGCACTGGGATATCGTGTAGAGAAACGTGTGAATGTTTATCTATGTGTGCTCAAGTCAGTATTACACTCTCTTCAGCTACGTACATCGTACATATATAGAGTTTAAAATGTTTTGGTATCCTGTTGGATATTTACTATGCAGGTTGGCAATGGAAAAATTTTCCAGGTGAAAGTGGGTGGTGACACGAAAAAGATTGAGGAACTTTGTGTGAGGCCGATGACTCATGGTTTTACGTTTCATTTGTAAAGAACTGCAAAAAAGTCAGATACTCTGGTTCAGTGGAAGAGGCAGAGAAGCAAAATTAGGTTTAAGCTTCCAGGTTTCCACCACTGGATTGACCTACAGGTCACACGGCTTAGGGCAGTGGTGGCGAACCTTTTAAGCACGGTGTATCAAAATTCATTTTTTGAATAATCCTGTTATCAGGGTGTCACTTTTTAATTTTAGGTAAACGCTTACAGATAAGCGGCCAATTTTTCTAATATATTTTTAAAACTAGGAATTTAATAAGATATAAGCGGAAATTTCAAAATATACTTCTGAAACTAGGATAATAAAATTAAATTAAAAACCTCTTTTTTTCTCAAGTCTCTCAACTGAGTCAGTGAATGCAAAGAAGCCACAAACCTTGGTTCAGTGGAAGAAGCAGATGATTTAACTAGGAAGAACTAAATGATACACATTATCCTCCAATATAGGTGGATCAAATAAAGTTCAGTTCAAAATTCTCAGAAAATTACCAATAAGAAGGCGATACGATGCAATGGCTGAAACCTTGTGACTATGACAACAAAGATAAGGACACTGGTGTATAATAATGATAATCTTGAAAATTTAGAAAATGCAAAATTAGAGATCAGAAGAAACTCAATTAGGATGATACCATTATTCCTGGTCCAGGTACGAACTGTAGCTGCGGAAATAACCAATATAAGATCATTGTCAATTCAAGCCTGTAGTGTTGGTAACTGAATGAAACTTTCAAGATAGTGGAAAGGGAGGGTCATTTGCTTATTTCAAGATTTTGTGTAAAGACAAGACACCTGGATAAAAGTGATGGTGCCTATTTGTGTCCAGTTACATTAAATGGGGATGCAATCAAGGTATAAGTTGATCATTATAAAGTCAAGTGAAATATGTGCACTGCACAACATAAGATAAATGACACATTTCATCTACATACATATTCACCTAAACATCAATATTATTCATACGTCTTCCTTGCCTTTCAGGAGAGAAAGGAACAAATGTCATCCATTACATTTCTTTTACTAAGTCAGTAGTTCAACCCAACAAGGTGTCTTATTTTACCTTCTCCTTCCATGGCTGGAGAACTTGAAACGAACATGATGTATACACTGTTTTCTCTGTAGCAGGTTAGAAATAACACGACAGAAATTTTCGCCATTTGCAGTCAAGTCATGGAACTGCAATGAATGAAATTCTTGGCAACTGCATTTAATGGCTTTCAAGCTTTAATAGAGACGTATCTGTAATCGGATGTAAAGGAATAAACTGCTGACTGTAAATCCATTTTGCACTTTACATGCACTTGCCATAGCACAATGGTTAGTGTGCAAATTTTAAAAGCCATTGCGAGTTTGTCCCTAACTCAGTTCCCCATAAATCAGGTTTCATGCCTGAACTGGCTTAGTTTGACGTATATGACAGATGCATCTCCCCATCTCTCTTAAATTAGTTTTCCAGTCTGTGAAGGCCAGAAATCATAACGAGAGCCGTGTCTGTTACTCATATAGTTTTAGTAGCAGCCATCAGCACCTCTCCTTTCTTACCCTTATATGAAACTTTATTTTTAACCCTCTACCATCCTACCTTGACAGTCACATTTATAGTGTGAGTAAGGGTCATCAACCAAAACTGTCGTCATATATTTATGATGATCATCAGCAAAACCAATGGGTCAGGGACCAGGTTTTTAAAATAAATCAGACAGCACAACAAGGCAAATCTCACGGGAAACAAATTCTTTACTTGGTTTCAAATAATTCCCACTCGCAGTCTAACGTTCTGAAAACTAATTTGATATTGGAGTTTTTCATAGATAAACAAAAGAATTTGTGAATGTGGCTATGAAAACATCATCAGCAGAGTTTCCATAGTCATGAGTTATTCCTGAGAGCAAGTCTGGGAGGTATAAGTGGCCCAGTGGTTGATATCACAGAGAATGGGGTCAGCCGCATGGGTATCTGCTGGGAATGGTCTTCTTACCTAGGGCGAGGGAGTTTGAAGGTTTCTATATCAATATTTGAACCTTTTGCTTGTTTGTTTGTTCGTGCCTCTTCTCCGTAAAAACTACAAAGCCAATTGACCTGATATTTGGCATGGAGAATCAATGAAAACTGACATCCCACATAGGCTGACCTTTTCATGTCATTCAAGGTCACCAGATGTCATTCTCTAGCCAATCGGTTCTTAACATCAGAAAAAATTAATTTTTATACCAGGATTTTCAACATTCATACCTCTTCCAAATGGCACACATATTTCTTACAATAAAATCAATTCTTATACTAGTATTGCCTTTTTTGCGACAGTGATAGATCATGTTAATTTTACTGTTGCAGTACAGATTTTTGTTTCTCCCTTTACCCCTTCCTCTTTTCTCATTGACAAAAATTCAACATACTTTAGTTCATAGTGAAGGCAACATGGAGCAGGGGTGAAGCTAAAATCAGATCATTTTGTGAGATGAACTCGAGAATGATTGTACTAATAGTGGGGATGAAGTATTGTACACCATTATGATTAATTTTGACTACTATTTAGCTTGATTTTAATTTTTTGTTGATTTCTTAGATCACTATTTCAGTAAGGCCATCAATCTACAACAGTAAAAAAAAAACAGTGCCCACTGGAGGTAAAGATTTACGTCTCAGTGTAAATAATA
The DNA here is from genome assembly GCA_963457665.1 of Thysanoteuthis rhombus. Taxonomy (NCBI): domain Eukaryota; kingdom Metazoa; phylum Mollusca; class Cephalopoda; order Oegopsida; family Thysanoteuthidae; genus Thysanoteuthis; species Thysanoteuthis major. The sequence continues at coordinate 8,957,283 of OY735206.1, read as the reverse complement.
GTTTTTCCATTCGTTGCGCTGCGTTGGGTACGAAGGAATTAAAAACATATTTCTCACTGTGTTGTCTAATTTAAGGTTCTGTTTTCCTAGGGTAACACCGGCTGTCCCTGCAGGAAGTAAGTAAAGGATAATGGTAGTGTATAATTGTTTTATGTAACCCCAACTCAGAGTACTGGTATCATTCTTCGCTGGTTATATGGTTGCGGCTAGGATATCTTCTGAATATGTATCCTTTTTCTTCCCACCTGGAAATAGATTCTCCGTCCCTGACCCCAGCCAGAAAAGTAGCAGGAGACACAAGCCAAGTTATAATTCTGGCCAAGACAGCTTCTGCTCACTTCAGACTAATGCCCTTGGATGAGGCATGTATCATGGGACAGGATAGCATGGTAAGGCTCATCCCCACCCCTGATGTCTAACCTTCTTCTGGAAGCGGGGAGGGACATATCCAACAACTGACCTTTGAAGGCTGATTAGAAAAAAGTAAAAATTCAAGAAGCTTAAGTCTGAAGATTTCATTGCTTAGCAACAAAAGAGTTTAAGATTTAAAACCAGTGAAGCAAAAGCCTTTTGTTCCAGTTTCTGAAAAGATGTCTTTGAACCACTGCTATAATCACAATTCTAAATTGGGACTTGTGCTTCCAGAGACGTGATTCAGTTTCTTACAAGGAAAGAAATAGACTCTGTTGAAAACCTGCAACGCTGTTGATATAATTTTTGACAGTATTTGGCTACACTTGGCGATATTTGTTTCCATAATGAAACTATTTGTTTCCAATTGATTTTTCAATTTAATCCCCTTTAAAATATCCGAAACAAAAATAGATGATCATTGCAACAAAAATAAAATGAAAAATATGTAAAATAATTCATTCAAAATGAAACAATTATAAATATATATGAAAAGTATATACATTCATTATGAACAATATAGTTTGCTTTCTTTCTTTCTTTCTTTCTATCTCCTTTCTATTTCTCCATTTTGAGAATTGATTTAAAAGTTGTGATGTTAAAACAAAAGACAGCAAAAATTTTCTCCCTCTTTGCCCACTCTCTATCATTCTTTTCTCATGAATGCTATCAACCGATTCAAATATGGCCAGAACAAAAAACATGCTGACCTGGTATGTGTATAGCATGTGTACAAGCCACACCAATGAAGCTGGAGGTAGAGGGCTGAAAATTTAGACATTTACTCCTTAATATCTAGAAAAAAATGTTCTCCATCCCTCACCCCAGCTTTTAGAGGGGAGCTCAATTTGCAATGTAACTTTATGCTAGAATAGTTCCTTGGTTTGCGTCCAGGTTTGTTTATTTGGAAATTCAGACTTTTTTTAACGATCACTGCCCAACATCGATCACATCTTTTTCCAATTTTTCTACAGATCACCCCCCCCCAACATAGCATGTTGCAAGAGACGATGGGCATGTGACTATTGAATGGTTAAACAAATCTGTTTTGACTACTTTTTACCTTCACTCTAGTGAATCCTCATGAAAAAATTCACATAGATGATTTTCTATGAGACAAACATTTAAAGAAAAAAAAAAAAAATGAATTTTTTTTTTTCGTTTAAGAATCCATAGTTTCAAACGGTGGATTGGAGGTATCGATATCAGCAAAATTTTTACCCCTGAGTGGAAGAGTCCAGTGTTACAGACAACAAACCAAAAAAAATCACACTGTTTGTTATTAGATTAGATTAATGAAATATTGGGTTACAATACTTCATATAACAAGACTGAATGCAGTTTGACCTTGCAGCGAACTTCGATTCCAACTGAAGATAATTTCAGCAACTTTTAGTAATGTAGACATAATAAATAAAAAATCATTAAAAAAAATATTTTTTTCTAAAAATGTATCCATTTATTTGAATGAAATAAGCCAGTGTGTATCTGTATGGGAAATTTTCATTAATATCTATGAACTTGTCAATTTAGCTCAGTCAGTAAGACAGCCAGTCTGTTAGTTGGTCCTGTGTTCAAAACATGATATGGAAACGTTGACACCCCTGACTTTGATGAAGATTGTTGTTACAACAGGAAAACAAAGTCAACACCAGATTTTGTACAGGAGTTGGACAATGACAAGAATTAATAGTGAAAATGTCTTCTAAATTTATAATGGACCACTGCTATAACCCCAGTCCTATATTTGGACGTCCTTCCAGAGATGGGATTCTAGCTGCCGACAAATGACCCACAAATTAAGAATAAACATAGAAACTTAGAAGTAGAAAATAAATTCCTAAAATGCTCATCGGATTGCATGGAGAATCTCTTTTTGCCCTTTCTGACTGCTTCCAGATGTTTTGGCTAACTTGCTGTTTACGAATGTATTTCAGAAAAGAGGAAAACAAAAAACAAAACAAAAAAAAACAGTTAAATGTTTTCTTTTAATTTTTTGAAGAGAATATCCCAAAGCTGAGGGTGGGGCCAATTAGCTGGCTGGTTCTCACAAACAGTTTGTTTTTTTTGTTTTTTCAAATGTTAAAGAAACCTAAGGAGGAATTTACCATTATTTGGAAAAGAGCTCTCAAGAGTTGATAGAAGAACAATTTTATCAAAAGAAGTAACAGAGAAGAAGTAGGTTGCTTGCAACGTAGCACAGAACATTTTTACAGAATGAATCAGAAGTTGGTGGAATCATCAAAGTAATCTCTTGGGTCCTGCGGTGGGGATTTATCAACAAAACCTGACAGGAAATTCATGAACAATTTTCTTATCAATCACCGCTACCCACAACAGATCAGTTTAATTACTGTTGTTGGGTTTAGGTTATTCATGTGTTCTGACATTTATATGGATCTATCTATCTATCTATCTATCTGGACTTGGCCCAGCCTTTACTGTTCATAGTTGAAACCTAAAATTTTGCACACACACTCCCCTCAATGATTAGAGAAATTTTTTTTTTTCTCCTTTCAAAGTACCCCCTTAGATAGGTTTTTTTGTCAGAATTCACTATGTAATTAATTATGCTAAATTAGTCACTAATTTGAGCTTGCTTGTTTTTTTTCAAATCCAGACCATTTTTTAGCAATCACTACCGAACAAAAGATGAAAGTAAGTTATTCATTGATCAACCCTTTCTCCGACTTTTCAATTGATCACCCGAACACAGTATATATAGGTGGCGGTAATTCATTATTTCCCTTAGAATGCCAGTTTTTTTTTTACCTACCTTCACCAAAAATTCAGAGAGGCATACGTATTATCCCATGTCTGTCTTTCTGTCTCTCCACATTAGTGGAAGGGTGGGTCATGGGATAAGGGGGAAGTGATTGCATTTGGGGGTAGGCCCATGAATTTATTTCCCCTTGAAAGATATATTGCCTTTTTTTACCATACATGTATTTGCTTATGTCTGTCACTGCAATATCCTAAGAAGTTCTCATCTTGAGGTTGATTCAGGAATTCTTTTTCTATTGAGTTAATTGTACAGCATTGCCAGGGGAATGCAATCTCTGAGTGCTTTCTAGTTGAATGAAGTATTATAAACCATTATCATTGATTTTCATGACTACTACTTCCTTTCATCTTAAATTTTGGTTAGTTTCTATTGCAACTTCACTCAAACTGGCTTCTTTCTCACTAGTTGACTTCGATAGTTCAATTGGTAGAGCAGTAGGATGTAAACCTAGTCCCCCTTCCAGCACAGGGGATGTGAGTTTGAGTCAAATCTGAAGCTTATTCTTTATTTTCAATCAACAGTGTTTACTCATGGCCAAAGGTATAGCTTAAAGAAGAGTGTGAGGAAATGACTGACTGACTAAGCTTCTCGGCAAACTCCTCTCCCATAATTACCTTACTGCTTAGGCAGTAGTAACAGTTAAAAGCTGTTACACCCATTTTCAACTTTAACAGGAACTAGGAGTATTATAACATAGCTGTATAAATAAGCAACATTATGTCTATGTATATATATATATATATATATATATATATATATATATATATATATATATATATATATATATATATATATATACATTCAGATCTGTGTAAAACATTATATATATATATATATATATATATATATATATATATATATATACATTCAGATCTGTGTAAAACATTATATATATATATATATATATATATATATATATATATATATATATATATATATATATATATGTGTCTAGAAAGCTTTACAGCTTTAAGCACTAAACATTAAAAAACTTGTCAAAATTTTTTTTGGGTCACTTCAGTCACTTATTTCTCAATATCTGTCAATGCAATTTACGTAATTTTCTACAGTGTTTTTTCCGTTTCACATATATTTTGTTATTATGGTACAATGTATAAATTGTCTCTTATTGGGATCATCACTTGCTTACCATATATATATATACATATATATAAATATCATTCAAATCAAGACAGAACAGGAGTATATGGTGTTCACAAAATCTTTTCATTGTGCAACTTCCAGACATGTTTCAGAGTTCAACTTCATTGTCAATTATATGTTTATGTGGACTTCAATTGTTGGAATATGCAGGCACAGATATGGGCAGTTTTTCTGCTATCAGGGGTATTATAAATGGAGGTGCATGTATTCTTATCTTTCATGCTTGTTCGAGACTAATAATTGACCAATGAGTCCTAGAATCAGGGGGGGGTCCAAGATGTAGGTTACCATAGAAACCTATCACTATTCAGCCTGGTTCTTACAGCATAAGAATCTATGTCATTCTAGAGTGTGTGTGTGTATGTACGTAAGGGTAGTGGAAAATTAATAATGATGTGGGCTAAAGGAGCTGTATGTACATAAGAGAGTTTTGAAAATCAAGGATAATGAAAAGTCAATGATTTTAAGGGGGTTAATAGATTAGTCGTTAGGAAACCTGAAAATACCTAAGAGAACCTTTGAAAGTTTGGCTGGAACTTTAAGGGCCATCGAAATATCGTTTTAATCACTCAGATTCGCACTTTTCATGATGGTCCTTACTTTGATTAACATTGAAATGAATGGGTTGAGTTGACATCATGTGATTTTTTATTTTTTAATGATTTATATTAGTAATGGCATGAGTGTGGATAGATAGGGTGTTTAGATATTTTTCTTAAGGTTCTGTTCTCGAATATCAGCATAAGAGTTCTATGTTATTAAGGTGGTTTACTTTAATATTTATTTTCTTATTAATTTGGGTTGTTTAATTTGATGGTTAGTCCATTAGGTGAAAGTACTTTGCGGCATGACATCTACATATCTTCATGGGATTCAAGAATTTTAGTGACCTTATTAGAAGCCTTCTATATTTTTTCATTAAAAGTGAATTTTGCATCAGTGCTGAAATTGCAGTCAGATAGGTAGAAGTTGTTAAGTCTGATATTAAATGGCCATTCAGATTTGCCTATGTATTGTATAGGCATTGTATTTTATATTGTGTGTAATCCAGGAGTTAGATAATATTGTTACTTTTGCAGTTGGAACTATGGTAGATATTAAAAGTTTTTTTGGTAATGAAGCTGGTGAAGGTATTGATATGTTTAAGGTGATTGCAGAATAGAATATTTGTACAGTTGCATGGCCGGCAGAATTTGATTGTTTTAGGGGTACTCTTTCTGTGGAATACTTTATCATCAATTATCATGTTACTACTTATTATACCTTTGATGCTCTACAGTAGGAAAGAACGGCAGGTTCATGGAAGGTTTCTTGTAAATTCTGGTTTCAGTGTCAAGATGTCCCACCGGTTCTTTATAATTTGTGAAAGTAGGTGGGCAGGGTATCATCGAATGCAGTTATAAGGAGTTTGCAGGCAGATTTATTTTTGTTGGTCAATTCAAGGGTGTTATCTCTGGGTATTATGGTAGCTTTATTGATTTGATTTTCTATGAAGGCGAGTGAGTATCCTCATGTGGTGAAATGCTGTATAAGGTTGTCATTGTGTATCTTTGGCTTCTTATCTTCAGAGCAGATTCTTCTAATTCTGAATGATTATGAAAAAGGTAAGTCCTCCTTAAGGTGTTTGCGGTAAGCCGATTTGGAATGTAGGCAGTTGTGTGTATCAGTTGGTTTTGTATATAAAGTTGTTTGGAGGTGTCTACTGTTATCTATGTATGTAAGGGTGTCTAAGAAGGCAATGAATTTCAATGATTTTTCGCTGTCAGATTTAATAGAGTCATGTCTGGAATTAAGGTGTTTTTGGAAGTCATCTAGTTTAGCTTTTCCATCTGTGTATATGAATAAAATGTCATCGATATATATATATATAACATAAAATAGGCAGTCATTGTAAATTTCAGGGTAGATTTCCTCTAATTTTCTCATGAATAGGTTTGCATATGATGGTGCTGCAACTCTGCCAATAACACAACCTTAAATTGATACTATTATTAAAGTTAAAGCTAGTGAGGGTGAATACATGGTGCATGATAGAAGTTATGGTTCCTGTTTTAAGTTCTATTATCTTGACTTTCTTTAAGGGCTTGAATTCCTTCATGATGCTGAATATTAGAGTACAGGGATTTAACATCCATAGTAAATAGAATAGCATTTTCTGGTATAGTTTTGATATTTGATTTATTAACAAGGCCTGTAGTGTCTGATTTAGGATTTTACATGCAGAGCTAGGGGTGGTATATAGTTGTCAACAAATTCAGATATTTTTGTTGTATGTCAGTAACTTGATGAAGTAACAGGTTTACCTGGGTTATTTATCTTGTATATTTTGGGGAGTAAGTAGAGTCTAGTTGGTTCTGCATTTTTAGGTTTGAGAGTTTTTTGATCGATTAGACTGTTTCGGTATTCTGATAGTCCAAGGGATCATTAGGGAGTTCATTGTAAAACTCAGTTTTATTAAGATGGGTGTTTGCTTCTCTAAGATATTTATCTATATCCCAGATAACTATAGCTCCATCTTTAGTGGTTCAAGTGATAATATGAAATTTCTCAAACTTAATAAAAGGATTCTCTTTGTTGGGAAGTTGAGTTATCATATAATCAGGGTAGTCTTATGGTTATTTATGTATTTACAGATTTTTTTCTGACAGCTACTTTAAACGTTTGGATTGTCATGGTCTATGTTCATGTTGGATGAAAGAACTATTAGTTTCCTTAAGTGATCCCTCATCATTAAATATGTTATGGGGGTAACCACGTGACTAAGCCCAGTTTCAAAAAAAAAAAAAAAATCGAATAATGAGTAGTATAAAATAATATCCATATACAATACTTTATAATAATACCCTATTTGAAATAATAAACTACATCTATGACATAAGCGATATATTAAAATCATAGCTGAAAGGGAGGTGGTGTTGATCAACACTGCTGGAGTGCTATGTTAATATAACTGTTTTGTTTTTAAAATCCCCAAAACAGTTACATGGTAAATAACCAATGATCCCAACATGAGAAAAATTACACATTGTACCACGGTAACAAAGTATATATAAACAAAAAAAAAACAAAAAAAAACAAAAAAATGCTGAAGAAAATTGCACTAACAGATATTGGGAAATAAGTAACTGAAGTGACACAAAAGATTTTCGGAAAATTTTTTTTCATATGTTTAGTGTTTAAAGTTGTAGAGCTTTCTAGACACACACACACATATATATATATATATATATATATTTGAAGCAGCTGTTGTGGGAAAATATATATTTGCGTGAATGTATATACATATGTGCATGGATAGATATGTATATATTTCACACACACATCTATACTATTGAATGGACGATATGGAAAATCGTAGTATTCAAATCAAGTTTATCATATCAACATACTTCGAAAATGAGCTTTTCAAAATTACAACCAAGTCGAAAGGTGAAACATGTTAGTATAATAAACTTGATTTAAATACTATTTTCTATTTTGTTCACTCAATGATATTGTATCCATATACTTACATATGCATATATACTCACACTCATATGTGTATAATGATACATACAAATGCAAATGGACATACAACTACATAAAGAAGGATTATTTCATTCAAACCAATTTTTCATATTTTTTTTTTTACATATTTGGAATGGGCATGCATATATATATATATATATATATATATATATATATATATATATGTGTGTGTGTGTGTGTGTGTATGTGTGTGTGTGGAAAGTAGATTATCTCAGGTTCCAGAAGAAAAACATTTTTCTGATTACTTCTTGTCTTGGCTCACTCAAAATCAAGTTGAACAGGAAGAGAAAAAGAAGAACAAAGTCAATTCTTCGATTTTCTATTTCATTGCCATTAATAATATCAATCTTATTAAATTTAGTTCTATTCTCATTAGAAACTGTCAACCAAAACTGCCAACAGGAGTTTTTTTTCAGTTTTTTAGTTTCTAAGATCTGGCTGGCTGGCTGGCTGGTATAGTATGTATATATCACACATACAGGTTGCACCGATGGTCCTAGAGGGCTTAAACTTTTACTCCTTGCTATGTCAACAAAAAAACGGATTTCTTTATCATTTAAAATTTGCATCAAAATAGATTTCAAGTGGAGGTTCAATTTGCAATATAAGTTCATGCTAAATTGGCCCCTTACTCTGTATCCGGCAGTGTTCACGCTTGTTTGCTTTGAAAATTCAGACTTTTTTTAATGATCACAACCCTAGAAAAGCCAAGAGAAGTAACTTATTCATTGATCACATATTTTTCCAATTTTTTATTTGTTCATCCCCAACACAGCTTGTTGCCAAAAGACGTTATTCATGTTAAGGTTTCTCTTAAAGGGTTAACCAGATCTGTTATTGTAATTGTTACTTTCATGATTATCTGTACTTGTCCATAACCCATCACTCCACTGATGGTTATCATAAGAGTTCAACAGGCTTGGGTGATGGTAATTATTAATACTATAAGTGTAACACAGTGGAAAGAGAGAAGAGAGTAAAGAAAGTTAGGTAGTTTAATAATGGGGTAGGAAGGGAGAGAGCTGATGGCTGCCACTGATAGTATGTGTGACAGCTCTTATTTGTGATTTCTCTAGCTTTGATAAAGTCTAACACTGTTTGGTTCATCTATCATTAGTTGGAGGTCATGTAGGTTCTCTTCGAAAAGGGCAATGTCGTCTGCAAATCTGAGGTCGCTCAGATACTAGCCATCTATTCTAATTCCTTTACACTCCCAGTCTAGTCTTCTGAAGATCATCTTGAGGCAGGCTGTGAAAAGTTTAGGTGAGCTGGTATCACCTAGTCTTACTCCTTTCTGGAGCTGAAAGGGGTATGAGTTTTTATGTAGCCTGATAAATGAGCTGCCGTGATTGTATATATGTTTCAGCACTTCAACATATACTGGATCTACACCTTGGCGACTGATGGCCTCCATGACCTTAGGGATTTCTACTGAGTAAAACACCTTTTTGAAGTCGATAAATGCTACAGCGAGTGGTAGATTATATTCTGCTGCTTTTTCTTTCAGTTGATTTATCGAATGCAGGTGGTCCATGGTCGAATAGCTTCTTCTAAAGCCAGCTTGTTCTCGTATCTGCACAACCTCAAACTAATGATAGATGAACTAAATGAAGAGAGCAAGAAAGTCAGCCTACACATGAACTTCAGGAAGACGAAGATCATGTGTAACAACCATATCGGAGATAAAAACACTGAGATCAAAATCGAAGACACAGAACTGGAGAAAGTAGATCACTACATCTACCTAGGACAACGAATCTCCATGAGACCCTCAAAAGAAGAAGAAATTAAGCAAAGAATCACACTAGGATGGCAAGTCTTTGGCAGAGTAAGCTCAAATTTCAAAAATAAGAAGATCCCATTAATCCTAAAGAGAAGGGTGTATAACCAATGCATCCTCCCAATAGTCACTTATAGAGCTGAAATATGGAACCTAACCTAGAGACAGATCCGCAAATTGAAAACTATGCAACATGCACATAAAAAAATTATGCTGGGCCTCACCTAGAGAGACTACAAGACAGCACAGTACATCCAAGAAAAGATAAGAGTCAGGGACATCATAGAATCCATTAAAAATCTCAAATGGCAATGGGCTGGCCATGTTGCACGAATGGTGGACAACCGATGGACATCGCGACTTACGACATAGATCCCCTGAGATCATGTGCGGAACCAAGGCCGGCAGAATATAAGATGGAGAGACAAGCTAGACAGATTCAGAAAATACTGGCTCTGCGATATCCACGATAGAGAGGTGTGGCGAATCCTGGAGAAGATCCATGTCTGAAAGACTGATGATGATGAATACTGTTCAGGACAGACATAAAAAGAAATACCAGTACAAATTGGAAGCATATATTTACATTATATATATATATATATATATATATATATATATATATACACACATTCAGTTATACGTCATTCTGAGGGAAAATGCAGCACTAGTCAGATTGTTTAGGATGCAACAGTATACATTTTGTTTACAAAGTGTCCAGCTGTTTTGAAGATCTCATGACCTTGATGTAACCAATCAAAGAGGACCTTACTGTGCATGCCTGAACAGATACTCTCCCATGGAATTACTCAGTTGGCAGTAAGACCCCACTGAATGGGTTTGTATATTGTGCAAACTTCACATTTACAATGACCAAGTGAGTCATTTATCATATTGCAGACAAGTTTGTTTTTTTGCAAAATATTGCATGACTCAGGTCTGTTAGCCAGGGCGTGAAAAAACAGTAATGTTGCTAAGAGGCACACCTACTCATTGGGGAGGGGCACAAATGATCAAAGCAATGAGTGAAAAGGGAAGTGCAGAGATCTGAATCAAAGGTTGCTGTATTTGATCAAGAGGACACGAGACAAAAACTTAAAAAACTTATTGCTTCATAACCTGAAAAATTTTAGAAGCATATGGGAGGAACATTTGGCCAGAATTCTACATTACGAGGCACAAAATCACGTTATCACTCCCTGCTATTATTTCCTTACAGACCAGGTTTGACTTCCTGAAACCTCTGGCTTTTCTCTAAGAAATTTCAGACTGAGGACTAGACTAAGGAGATGATGTTGAGGAAGCTGATAGCAATCCTGAAAGAGGACTATTTGTGTTTTGAAAAGTAGAAGGGACACTGGGATAAGTGTGTGAGGTCCTAACAATTCAACTGCTTATTTATGAACTTGTGAGGAAGCCACACAGATCAGAAATCAAGAATGAGCTCAAGGTAAAATTTGAACCTTTTACCTCAAGAAGCCTACTTATGTACGGCAACTGTTCAAGTTACTATAAGTAAGAGCTCTAGTAACTATATTAGGACAGCAGCATCCATACATAGGCAGGCTTCCCTGGCGAAAGGGATGAGAGTTCGAATCTCACCTTGAGCTTATTCATTTCCAATCTGCGCAATCTACTGACTGCAGTAGACAGACGGTCTGAGTGGTCGCGATGATATAATGGTTGACTATGCTTAATCGAATGAAAAAATAAATCTCACTGTAAAAGTCAACCTGGAAAAATCATCTGCCGTTATGATTATAACTATCCTCAACAGAAGTGATGTTATCATGAATATATGTAACAACTGTCAGGAGATGAAGCTTCAATATTTTTAATAGGCTACTACTACTAACCAGTCTGATAAGTCATTCAATAGAAAACGTCATGCAACCAATGTCTTTTGGCAGCAGGCTGTATTGGATGATATTGAAAAAAAGGGTGATCAATGAAGGTTACTTATCTTGCGTTATGTTGGACAGTGATCACTGAAAAGTTCAAATCTTCATTAAAAAAAAGCATGAATGTTGCCGGACACAAACTAAGGGGGCAATTTAGCCAACACTAATAATGTAAATTGAATATTTTCCAAAAAACCTAATTATAAGTTGAATTTTCAAAAAATTGAAAAAAAAAAAGAAGTTTTTTCTTTGACATAAAAATAAGGTGTAAACATTCAAATTTTCAGCCCTCTAGCTCCACTGGTGTGGCCAGTGTGCGTGATATATACACAGCCAGCCAACCAGCCAGCCAGACCAACTCAAAACTGAAGAAACCTACACTGACAGTTCTGGTTGACGGTTTCTAGTACTACTACTACTAATAATAATAATGATGATGATATGTACAGTGCTTGTACTTAATAGCAGTATTAATATCAAGGTGACCTGGAAGGAATGAGAGAAAATAGAAAACCATTTTTCTAAAAACACAAAAGGTTTTTATTTTACATAGAATTTGGTGCAGTTATTATTAATACTAATACCTACGAAATTTGTCCAAAAATAATTACTAGAATCACAAAACTCAAACTGGACAGAATCTTGAATTCATAGAAATTTTTATGAAAAAATGTTTTCAATTTAAGATTGATATGTACTGAACTACCTATAATACTATTCTGCTTGTTCTTATCCGTGTTCAAATGTTATGCTTTAAGTAGTAACATGAGGAATAGGTAGTTTAATAAGAGGTAGGATGAGAGAGAGCAGAAAAGAAAGTTAGGTAGTTTGATAGAGGATAGAAAGGAAAAGAGCAGAAAAGAAAATTAGACAGTCTATAAGAGGGTGAGAGGGGAGAAAAAAAGTTGGGGAGTTTCCTAAGGGGGTAAGGAGGTTTTTGCACATGGAACTAATTCATGTTTGTATGACATATAGATGCGACATGGACGGTCAATAGAGATTGGGGAGGGGTAAAAAGTGTTAGAGCAGAGGCATAAGGTATGAAATGATCTTGGTAGTCAACACCCATTGAATTTTTATGGATCCAGCTAGTTTTTCATCTGAAAAAACAGATTCCTGGTTAAATAAAAAAGCCAAAAAAGGATTTTTCAAGGCAGTGCTAAAATTTCTGAAGCAAAAATCAACAAATCTATTTTGTCACTTGCATCCATAATCCTGAAATGACTTGACTGACTGATTTACTTTTATTCTTGAGGACTAGGGGTCTTCTGTTTTCTTCCTAAACCTCCATCCTATCCAGCAGTGTCAACATACCATTTGTGAAGAATATAATATAAACTTTATGGATATTGCAGAACAGAAAATAGACATTTAACATTCGTTAGCATTAAGAAACTGTCATTAAAACTGTCAACATAGGTTTCTTACAGTTTTTGATTGGTCTGGCTGGCTATGTACATATCAATCACACTTACAGGCCACATCGATAGATGAAAAGGCTGAAAATTTAAACTCATTATTTTTAAAAAGATTATTTTTGCTTTTTCCAAAATCTCCTCCAATACCTTTTTTCCAGTTTGCAATGCAAGTTTATGCTAAATTAATCTCTCGTTATTGGAAATTCAGACTTTTTTGCGATCGTTGCCAAACAAAAGATGAGAGAAGTAATTCATTCACAGATCATCCCTTTTCAAAATTTTTCTAATTGATTACCCCCAACATGGTTCTATGTCAGTGTCTTTTGAGTGATTAACCAGACCCGTTTCATTTAATTCAATATTTCATTTTTAATGAAATGGATGAGCTCGGCTCTTTCCAACAAATAACTCAATTCTAGGCACAGTTTCAGAGAGACATACCTGCATATCATCCCTGAGGGAGAGTTCTGCAAGAAATTTGATTTATACTAGAAACAAAAAAAAAAAACACACCCAGAGCATAGAGGGAAGTCAAATGAACAGGGGATATACAGACAAATCAGTTGGTAGTGATCGCTTCAAAATTTCCAGTGTTTACAGACTGTGTGCACAGTTGTAATTAATCACTGTTACCTACAACACCGATTTAGATATTGGGTTTAGGTAATTCATATTCTCTGACAATTATATGCATCTATGTTCATAGCATGGATGTGATCTATGTATCAGGACTTCGTTGAAACTTGAAATTTTGAAAACATGCCACCATCAAGGAGTAGGGAAAAAAAGTCTGTTTTCTAAAAATTCTCCTCCAAAATGAGGTCTTAGGAGGGGGTTCAATTTTGAGGTCTCGGGAGGGGGTTCAATTTTGAGGTCTTGGGAGGGGGTTCAATTTTGAGGTCTTGGGAGGGGGTTCAATTTTGAGGTCTTAGGAGGGGGTTCAATTTTGAGGTCTTAGGAGGGGGTTCAATTTTGAGGTCTTAGGAGGGGGTTCAATTTTGAGGTCTTAGGAGGGGGTTCAATTTTGAGGTCTTAGGAGGGGGTTCAATTTTGAGGTCTTAGGAGGGGGTTCAATTTTTCAATCAGTATTTATGCTTAATTGGTCCCTTAGTTTGTGTCCACCCTTGTTTTATGAAAATTTGGACATTTTATTGCCCACCAAAAGTCACGTGAAGTAACTTATCCATTGATCACCCCAATACGACATACTGCCAAAAGATATTGATCACCGGGAGGTTGAGAAAAAGAAAAAAAACATTTTTCACATGTAACCCATCTGTTATCCATGTAACTGTTATTGTAGTTATTAATCAGCACAACCAACAATAAACATTTTTGCTGCATTCAAGTTATTCATATCTTCTAACAATTGTACGTACGTATACTCCTTACTGTGTCTAGAAAAAATGTTTTTGTTTTTTTCTAAATCTTGCCAGAAAAGAGGTTTTTAGTGTGTTTGTAGGGGGAACGCTTTACAATGTGAGTTTATGCTAAATTGACCCCTTAGTTCGAGTCATGCTGTGTTCATACTTGCTTCTGGAAAATTCAGACTCTTTAGAGATTAAACAAAGGCAAGAGAAGTAACTTATTCATTGATCACCTCTTTTTCCAATTTCTCAACTGATCACCCCCAACACGGCATACTGCCAAAAGATGATGGTTCAGTTTCTATTGAGTGACCAACCAGACCTATTGTCACCATTATTATTACTACTATTACTTGTATAGTGCGATAAAAATGACACTTCTACCTAGAACCAGAATATCGGTACGCTTTACTTCGGATCAAAGTGTGGCTGCCCAGGCCACTGTCTTGGATCAGAGTGTAGTATTTGTGTGCTCTGCCTACAAACAAAGTTTTGCTTTATGGTACTGCTGCCTCAGATCAGTGTAACATTTGTGTTTTCATTGAAAAGTGTTACACAGACACAAAAAATATACATATTTATATACTAGCATAGTACCCATAAAAAATGACAGGATTGTTCATGCATTGCTTGGTAATTCTGTCAAGGATCAAAATATCTGTGCGCTTTTCCTCAGATCAAAGTGTCACTCCCTGGCTCTTTTGCCTGGGATCAGTATGTATATATATATATATATATATATATATATATATATATATATATATATGTATATATACTTATTGAACAGTGTTACACACAAACAAAGAAAATATAAATGGACAGGTCTGGTTAGTTATTCAATAGAAACCGTCACGTGACCAATGTCTTCCAGCAGCATACTGCATTGGGAGTGATCAATAAAGAAATTAGAAAAAGGGTTGATCAATGAATAAGTTACTTCTCTAGCCTTTTGTTAGCTCTTTGACTGAATTTTCAAAACACAAGTGTGAATGCTGCTGGACGAAATATATGGAATCAGTTCGGCATACATTTACATTGCAAATTGACCCCCCCACACCTTAAAAGCCTACGGGGGGGGGGGTATTTTGAAAAAAAAAAAAATTTCCCCATCGATATAATAATATAAGGAGTAAATGTTTGAATTTTCAGCCCTCGAACTCAAAAGAAAAAAAAAAAAAATGTTGACATTTTGATGACAATTTCGGTTGACAGTCTCCAAAAAATGTGGATTATTATAGCTGCTTCTGCTTCTCTTTTCTTG
Source organism: Thysanoteuthis rhombus (assembly GCA_963457665.1). Taxonomy (NCBI): domain Eukaryota; kingdom Metazoa; phylum Mollusca; class Cephalopoda; order Oegopsida; family Thysanoteuthidae; genus Thysanoteuthis; species Thysanoteuthis major. The sequence continues at coordinate 8,941,668 of OY735206.1, read as the reverse complement.
GCTTAGACAAAAATGACTCATAAGAATTAAATCCATTTATCTATGAGTAAAAAAAAAAAAAAAAACTGACTGAAAGCTGACTAATCCCAGTGAACCTCCTCCACATATTGTGAACTTCTTTTAGCCACAGAACCAAAGATCAATGCTTGAGACATGATCAAGTATGTCAGATCAATAGAGCACAGTAAAAGATTTTTCCTTTTCAGAACCAGGGAGACATTAATGTAAAGAAAGAAATAACGACATCTATAAGAAACTGTCAAGCAAAACTGCCACCAAAGGATTCTTCAGTTTTCAAAAAAGTCTGGATATGTTATGCATCTATCGCACATACAATGGTGCTATATGGCTACAAAATTTCAACATTTACTCCTTATTATGCTCAAGAAGAAAGCTGTTTTTTTATTTTTTTTTAAATTACTCCCTTAAATACCTTTTCAGAAGAGGTTTCAGTTTGTAATGCAAGTTTATTCTAAACTGATCCCTTATTTCATGTCCGCTTATTGTTTTGAAATTCAGACTTTTTTTTAGCAATCATTGCCTAACAAACAGCAGTATATTTAAAGCAGTGCTAAAAAGGGAAGCTGTGGATGACCATTGCCATCAAGATATGAAAAAAGTAAGAAATTACTTTCTTCACAATGGAAAATTTGAGGACTACCAAATCAAGAATCACAGGGGTTTGAACTGATAATAACAACAAATGCAAAATGACTTTTTTTACACAAAACGGGGCTCAATTTATTTTGTTGGAGTACAAACAATAGAATATTAATCTGTCTTTATATGATCATTGTACCTTTCAATTTCTAAGGAGTTTGCATTCATACATGTATTAATAATAATGATCTGATCTCCATCTAGCTAGCTATCTTACAATCATCAACCTATCTTTCGTGAAATCCTCCCAGATATTTGAATTAAATGTAATGCAAGAGTTCAGGATGGTGATGATTTCCAAATAAGGTATGATTCAATAAATACCCAGTCCAAATCAATGATCCCTTATTGTGGGCCAAAGGCCCCATTTAAACCTTCTACAGGAACTAGTTGGAAGTCCAGCTAGTTACGATAATTCCTAAACAGGATAAATACTATGAATAAACAAATAATATCAGGTACACTATAACCCATGTAGATTACAATGAACCAACATTTAGGTATCTGCAAAAGTTTCCAGTGGAAAACCAGTTTTGAACAGTGCATTGTCAAACTCAAGTCCAAACCTGGAGTTGACTTTGTTCTTCTAATGTAACAACAACAACAACAAAAGCAATCCTCACCAAATTTAAGGGAGTAAAAAATTATAATTCCCCTACCATGATTTGAAATCATGACCAACTGATTGGTGGTCATGTCCTGACTAAATTGACTAATCTTACATATGTACCCAAATTTATCCTCAAAAATATGCAAGGGCTAAGTTCATTTTGATAAATAAATACTTTTATAAAATTAACATTTATCTACTGTGATTCGCAATACCTACCAAGTGATCGATAGCTGGCTCCCTAACCGACTGAGCCAAACTGATCAGTCTTTCTATGAAGATTTATCTTACAGATATGACAGATATTTCATTTTAATAGATAAATACATTTATACTAAAAAAGATATTTTCATAATCTTTTCATTCATTATATATACAACACGCAGTAATCATCTTCGGTCAGAATAGAAGTAGGAGAGAGGTTTGACCCTGCAGCAGCCAAGCAGTCTCTAGTTTCGAAAAAACTGGTTTGAACTTTTGTACATACCTAATAGAATTACAGATACCTTTTTGAAATTATGACTGTGCACTTGCAACACCTGTTCATCTGACTGACTTTCTTTTTTTTTTTCAGCATTCATTTTGAATACCTTTTTTATATGAAACATCTCGCCATAGTTTCTGTAAGCGTTAGATATTCCCTAACAAAACTCAAAACAACGATTGGTTATTCACCCGATAGAAACCATCATGTGACCAACATCTTTTGGCAGTATGGCGTGATGGGGTTGATCAATTAAAAAAACTAGAAAATAAGATGATCAATGAAAAAGTTACTTCTCTTGCTTTTTATTGGGCAGTGATCTCTAAAATAATCTAAATTTTCAAAAAACAAGCATTAGTGCTGCGGGACTCAAACTAAGGGATCAATTTAGGATAAACTTACATTACAAATCGAAACTCTTCCCCACTAAAAAACTATACAGAGGGTGATTTTCAAATTCAAATTTTCTTTTCTTGACATAATAAAGAGTAAATGTTTAAATTTTTAGCCCTCTAGCTCGATCGGTGTGGGCTGTACATATGATACATACATAGCGAGCCAGCCATCCATCCATATCAACTTGAAAACTGAAGAAACATATGTTGACAGTTTTTGGTAAATGAATGAACTTCACAGGTGGATTTTTAACACTAAAATCATAAGACGTGGAACATTGATCGGACATAATGAAATAGACACTTTCCCTTTTTGATGTTCGATCAATGGCTCTTAACCTTTTCATCACCAGAGCCCCCTCCTTTAGAATTTGGACCTAGCCCCACCCCATCTTCAACCAAATGATTAATTTGAAATGGATGCTGCAAATCAGTGAAATTTTTTTCTAAATATATCATGTTCACCAAGATATTATGCAAACACTAGTTAAGAGAATTCTGAAAATAATTGGAGAAATTCTTATTTTTACCTGCAGGCTCGCTACCCATCTTGAAATTGTTCACCCCCGCCCCCTTTTCCAGGTGGGATATCGGTTAACAACCGCAGTTTTAAAAGAAAGTTTGGAGTATGGAAACTGGAATCAGCAAACCGTTCACTTAGCACTAACGACCTTGGGAAAGGCACAAATCCATCTCTTCTTTCCCTAGCTATAGGTTAATAGCAATACACACCGGGCTCTTCAGCCAAGGCTGGCAACCAGTTTAGGAGACAGAGAACTCTGAATTCAAAGATGAATGTCCATAACTCGTCCAGTGTTATCAGAGGCTGACAATGAACAGAGCGGGGAACGTTCCCAAAATGTATGATTAGCAGGGTTCAGGTGAAGCCTTGAAAGGCCAAGCAAATTAGATATAGATTATAGCAATAAAAATGCTGTCGTAAAATAAAAGGAGAATAACAACGGATGGAATAAAGCAACCGCTGTGTCCACCTCCTTAAGACACCATGATTACAAATGGAAGGTTTGAAAAAAATGGCATGATATTCTAGTTTTGTCTTTCTATTGAAGGGCTCGTACAAGTTTTGAATATTTATGCTGAATGGTCCTCGCTGATACGGTGAACTATAACTCATTTTTGGTATCATCTCAATCCTTATTTCTGAAAATAATTCTAATTTATCAAATTGTATCTAAGGAGCATATATATATTATAAGAAATGGATCAGACAGAAATATTTATACATACATTATATTACCTCGAAATTCTATTTAAAATAAACCACCTTTATTACACAGTAAATGTATCATTTGGCCTAGACAGCATAAATAGAATAAACAATTAAAGAAAATGAGGCTGCTGGAGGAATCAAACCTGCGATCTATAGGTAGCTGCCTCAGCAGAGCGTGGCTCTTACCATTGAGCTAAACATCCACTGGTAATGCAAAGGCTCAAATGACTGCTATATATATATATATATATATATATATATATATATATATATATATATATATATATATGTATGTGTGTGTGTGTGTGTGTCCATATATGTATGAGAATGGATAAAGATATCTGGTAAGATATGAATTTAATGACAATTTAGAAAATTCTTTAATTGTTTTAGTTTTTTATTGTCAATGACGTATTTTGCTAGTTCATAGATTCTTCGCATCAGGTTTTACAATGAAAATATATTGTTGTGCTTGTCATCATGGTACAGGGCAGTTATTGTTTTTTTATCGTGGAGATGTTTAAACATTTTTGAATCTCAACCTGTGTCTATCATTGTTATTGTCCATTGAGATGGTATTTTGTTTCAATATCAGTCTCACTAGTATTGAGGGCACATAAACTCTTCCAATCTCTTTTTCTATTGTATCACGTTCAGATAATAGTACTGACTCAACCCATTGTTGTCTTGTTCTGTTTGGTACATTTTTGTTCATTATTTCACGTCGAAATTGTGTTTGGTTTTTTTTGTTACGTGCTCTCTTGGGTTGTCATTTATTTTTAGGGCTCTCTTATGTCCATATATTCTTTTATTGAACAGATCTAGATGTTTCACCAATATATTTCTTTTGGCAGTTTTTGCATGTTATGCCTCAGATGCAGATTCATAATTTGTTTTTTTTTTTGTTGATTATGTTTTTTAATTCTATTTCCAAGTTCCTCGGTTGTTGAATTTGTTCGAAGTATTACGCGCTTAGTTCTCATTACTTTTATTCCTATAAGAATATTCTATAAGATTTTCTTTTGGGGTTAATTATGAATGATATGGGGTAGTAGAGTAGTTTAAAAGTGTTTAAGATATTCTTCTTTGTCATTTCAGTCTTTAAAAAAAATCAATTTAAAGAAGCTATGAACTAGTGAAACATGTGATTGATAATAAAAAATATTTTCAAAATTGTAATTAAATTCATATTTGTATACATATAATCTTGTCACAGCTGGCAGATTATTGTGCAAAAAGTTGATGTAATCTATAGATATTCACTTCATCATTCAATACACACACAAAAGTATCTTATTATATAAAAGCTGTTGTCACTTTTTTGTCAGTTGATTATATAACGCCATAACCCGTGACATTCATTTTTTTTCCATCATACCCAAGACCCCTGAGCCCACATTGTGAATTGAAGATCCCCAGAGATCCACTGACAAAGGGTTTGATTGAAACATCTCCATCGCCTTCATAGGGGTATTGGTTATAAACACAGGAGCAAAAACGGTTAATTGTTGACAGGGTTACAAATCCAAGTTAACCCTTCCTGTAGACTTGTGTATCAGGATTGGTCAGTGGCAAGAAGTACAAGTCTGGTCTTAGATACGGAAGCTACCTGGGAAGGGGGGGGGGGCTTTCAGGGAATTGGTCAACTTCAAGCCAGAACTTCCTTAGCTATCTCCCCTACGATGACTCAACTAATAGTCAAGGCATATTTCCAGGAAAGAACTCCCTCAAACCTTTTCCAGCCAAGAACTGCCTTCTTTTCAGGCGTATTTATAGGGTAGCTTTGGGGAGTTGTGGAGGAGATAAATAATTTCTAGTCTGAATAATCAATCCAATACCACACAATCCTACAGAGTAGACCAAACTGTTCCTTTTTAGTCCCTGGTACATCAAAAAACAAAGAGTGAAAGATTAGCAATCAATCTCGAACTTCTTTTAAAAGCCAGTTTAAAATCAAAAGTTTCCATTGAATTAATTTCTTGAGATGTGTCAACACATCATTATAAGACTCTTTTCAGTTTGTTGGTCTCTAATATGTTAAACATCAATTTTCTCAGATGTTTTAAGCTGAATTGATTGATATGATAGTTGGTAGAAATCTTTGGGTGGACCATCCTCATCTTTCTCCCACTACAACCACAACTGGTAATACTAAATATCAATTTTCTCAACCGTATCATGTTAAATTGATGTAAAATTTTGAGTGAAGCATTCTCATCTTCCTCTTTCTGTTACTTCTACTATGGATGGTAAGCACATTGTTCAACTTATATTCTGACTTTTTTCCAGTTGATTTTTACTTCAAAATAAAGAACAAAAGTAAACAGATTTTTTTTAAATACAGCTGGGTGTCAACCATGCAAGAGGGATACGAGTTCAAATTTCACAGGAAGCATACTTTTCTATTTCTGATCAGAGCTGTTTGCACATAGCTGTATAGTGACAGCCTGAGTTGAACTGTATTTCAAAAGAAAAAAAAATTAAAAGAAATTAAGACGAAGGTAAATAGTAATCAAAATTAATACGATGGTCGACGATACTTCATTCAATAATAATTGGAAAAAATGATAAAATTTATCATTATTAACAATAAAATAATTGCTTCAATAATAATAATAACAATAACAATGATAATGATAATAATAATACTAAAAGTAACAAACTTTTAACTATTCTTCCCTCTGCGATTTCATACTACATCTACCAGCTTTTAGAACTTTTTCAGTCTGGAAGTGAGTGATGATCTCTATACTCTCCACACAGGGTCAATCAATCAATTTTGTTGCACCAAAGTCAAAATCATGTGCCTCGCCAGCTACACTTGTGAGAAAAACACTAGTTTATTGGCACGACTGCCCTGATTTTAGAGTTTTGGTCAACATCAATTAATCAATTTCCTACAATAAACCCCAACATTAATACACCAAATGTCTGTCTGTCTGTATATGATAGCATAACTCAGGAACCACACAACATATCCCATTAAATTTTCTGTGTGTACTAATGAGACCACCAGACATGTTTTTAGTAAGTTGGTTTTAAAAATTAAAAAAAAAATTTTTTTTTAAATAGTGTGAAGGTCTTCATTTGCGCTTAATTCAATAACGATGATCTAATTTCTATATATCTATCTATCTAAATATGTCCCAAGAAGCCCAAATGGTGCATTATAGCCAGAAGTATTAAATCAAGGTACCTCTAAGATTTAAAAAAAAAAAAACAAACAAAAAAAAAAAACAGTTTTTAATTTCTTATTGATACCAAAGCCTTCTATAGCAAGAACCCACCCATAGGGCGGGTTTTCAGCAATTTTTTTTTTCTCTAAAGATATGGAACTAGTCACTTTCTACCCTTTAATTATTTGAAGCATAGTAGATTGAATTTCATCCCACTTTTGAAGTTTTAGTATGGCAGTCATTTTGAATACCATTTTTTGATCTTCATATAGAATGGTGCCAATGAGCAAAGTTCAATCTCTGGTAGAGGCAGTTTCTATTCCCTATGTGCTAATGCCCTAGGGAAAGGCATGATTCCATCTCTTACCCTCTGTAAATACATGGGCCAGCATAGTAAGATAAGGCCCATCCACCACTAGGTCTCTCACTTGGAGAAGTTGTATATCAAACCACAAAACCTTAAAAGCCGATAAACATTTTTTCAGATATCCAGGAAACTCAGACATATATTTTGTTCCTATTTCCCACTTACCTGTGCGCATGCGTGCATATGTACACCTTTTGCAACCAGCATACAAAAAAAATTATGTGTGCGCAAAAGATTAGTCACCTAAGACAATGTAGTAATGAATGAATTGAATGAGATTTGATTCAATCATTTCCAGCAACATTAATCATATTAATAATCTGTGAATTGACGGGTGTTAATCTTGATAATTTATTTTGACATTGCATCAATGTCAATAATTGAACAACTTTACCCTCAAAATTTGAAGTCATGTGAGAAAAATTTAACCAAAGGATAAATATGGTCAAAATAAATTCTTTTTATATTTTCACAACCATTTTTCACAGGAAAATACCTAAAACAGTTTTAAAAATACATAGAAACATTTGGAGAATCTAGATGTTATTAATAAAATTGTCAAAATAAGATACCAAAAAGTCTTTTTCCCAAAAAATCCAAGAAAATCTTTTAGATTTTAGGCCAATTTTCAAGTCTGTAGACAAGACAATATGGCCAGGAGCACTGTAACATACAAACGTACACTATCAAAAAAAAGAAAGAACCCTCCACCATCCTTGATGGCTATGGTTTTTCAACTCATTAATGTTTTATATAAAGGAACAAGAAACTGAACAAAGCAGTTAAAAGTATAGAATGAAGTCCTAACTAATGTAATCACTTGTATTATATAAAAACGTGTCAATACAGTTTCATAAGCCATGAGATAGCCCTGAGCAATAAAAAAAAAAAAAATCAAGTGACATCCAGAATATTTTTCAAACCAAAGTAGGTAATACTTTATAAAACCAGAATGTAAATCAGTTTTGACATTAACTTATAAAACAGATGCTATACCACTTAATGTTCTTTACATCAATTCTAAAGAATTCTGACATGATCATCTGTCTTTAATTTTTCTGTTAGACCATTTACTATTCAGAACAATGAAGGAACGACAAGATGTGATGAAACAATTTCTGGAATTCAATTTGGATTTTTTCTTGTTAGCTCCAGCAAAGCCCTACTGACACTGACATGTAATACAGTTTGGGGGTCTGATAAGGTCTTCAGGATGCATTCCTTGTTCATACACTTTGAACTACTCTGCCATCTGTTGATTAGCTTGAGTACTAAACAAAATGGTAGGACAGAATTGTTGTTTCCTCTAAATTTCTGTAATCAGTGTGCGCAAAAATCTTAAGTAGTGCAAATTTTTCCCCTCTGACAAAAGTATGTGCGCACTGAATGCTTATGAAAATGTAAACTTGAAATTGTTTCAAAATAATTCTGGCACAGCCTATTAGGTAGTTTCACAAATACTGAACTATATTACATGCCAACAAAAAATCAATGCACACAGGAGTGTATATCAGTGGTGTATGGTGCTTTGTATACTGGGTGTGCTATTAGGTACAGGTTCGCAAAAATATTTTCACGACTACAAAAAATAATAGGCAGTAAAAGCCTTTTTATTACAATGTAGGGAAGATGTTCCTGATTGTGAATTCCAATGTTTCACATCCTTGCTCATTTGATGTGACAAAAGACAAACAAATAAAAAGAAATAAGAGAATTAATGAAAGAAAAATAAAATTTGTATTAGACACCATTATGCCTGATAATGCTATCTGTTTTCTATTAATTCTCTAATTTCTACAATTGGGACCCCCTTACCGACATTGTGCGAAAAGACTTTAACTGTCCATTGCTTTTTATAGACACTAAAATATCTTTGTGCTTTAGTACATCTGTAGCACACAGCACACCCAAGATACAAAGCACCATAAGACACAAGAGTATGTGTGTTGATAAGAGGAAAAGAGAGACAAACAAACCTGGTTGCCGCAGGGGTTAATTCCAGTTGTGGATGATAACTACAACTTTTGCATTGTTTATATAATAAATAAATTCTAAGGTATATAAGACTTGTCTGTTTAGCTCAGTTGGTGAGAGTTCTCTTCCAATCACATGATCGTGATTTCAAATCATGGGAAAGAAATGTTAATTTTATATATAGGTTTGGTTTAATGTGACATAATAAGTAACAGTGTCAAGTTCTCTACCCTGAATTTGGTGAGGATTGTTCTTATTTTTTTTATTATAGAAGAAAAATAAAGTCAATTCCAACTTGGACTGGATGGAGTTTGGCGAAAATAAGTTCCATTTCTAAAGATGTTAGCAACTGATGGATTTGATAGAAGGAGAAATTAGAAACTAGCATTCCAAGGGAAATTATGAATCACCACAACCCATATACGCTGCTTTATACTTCATAAATTCAGCAATGGTGATAGTAAAATTAAGTTACCTTGATGAAAATACTACCTGTATGGTTTGAACTAAAAATTTTTTTGCAAAGATAAACTAAGGGGCCAATTTGTCATAAACTTTCATTGTAAATTGAACCCCCAATAAAAACCTGAGTTGACCTATACAGGCAACGATCAATTTACCCATATCAGTGATACCTAATCGCAATAGGTCAAAGAGCCACTTTAGTGGCAAATCACCCAACCAAAATAAATTATTATTGGCTAATTAAATGAACGAAACCCTCCCCCCACAATTGAGAAAGTCCCTGGTAAGTGCTTTCAAGTAATTTAACATGAATGTACTTTTATACTTAAGTAAAACTATACTAAAGATCATTTCCACAAAAGTCTTTTTAGGTCAAAGTTCATTTAGACCAGAGTGATATCAGACGAAGGTGATTTAGACAAAAATGATTTTTTGCTAAATTGATGTAGACGAATCTACCTGAAATCATAGATAGATAGATAGATAGATAGATAAACATAAATGTCAGAACACATAGATAAGCTAAATCCAGCAACAGTGATTAAACCTGTCTGTTGTGCGTGTCTTAGCAACACTTCCATATCATAAAGTACTTAATTATCAATATATATGTCTTTGTACTCTAAGAAGTCGAGGACTATGTATCACAGACTAACCCTATCACCAACTTCAATTAAAACACAAATGCAACAATGAAAAATAGACACAATATAAATCTGAGAGTAGTTTGCACATCAAAGCAGACCAACACCATAAGTGAACACATGAATTCTCAATTTGAGAAAAATACCCAAGGTTGCATTGCAGGCCATCATGTGTCAGCCCCAACCGGTGAGGTGAGAGGGTGGGTTGGCATGAGCGCACCCCGTTTCCCTTTATTTGATTACATGAAATCACTTGCTTTCTGGGGTTGTTAAAATAAGAGTTTTTTTTTTTTTTCCCCCCCGGGTAATGTCGGGTAGCCAAGCTAGTAGTACATAAAGTACAAGCAAACCTGAATGCTTGCTTTAAATTCCCAAGGTGAGTAGAAGTCCCGAATCAAAATAGAACCTTGCTGGTGACTAACTTGTTTGGTATTGGGACGTTTATTTTTATCAGTGACACATGACTGTACTTTAAAAAATAAATTTAAACTGTCTAATGATAACTGCATATGGAAAGATTGAAGAATGTCTTTCCTTTCAATCCAAAAGAAAGAAAAGTAAAATCAAATGAAAAAAAAAATAGTCATCCAAAAGTTCACATTTTGTTTTTACATTCAAATCATTTTCATTCATTCTTAAAATATGCAAATTGTCTTTTAAATGGAAAGAATGAAGTTATTGTATTTACCAATTGCTAAATAATGTAAAAGCAGGATGAATAGGGAGAGTCAACCTTGGCATGTTTATATGATATAATTTATGTATTATAATCACATTCTCATGTTGTATGAACAAATGAATAAATGAAGCATTTTTTAGAACCATCAACCAAATCTGTCACCAAAACTGTCAAGATAGGTTCCTTCAGTTTTTAAGTGGGTATGGCTGGCTGGCTGGCTGGTTGGTTGGTTGGCTATGTAAGTAATACGCTTACAGGCCACACAAATGGAGCTAGAGGACTGAAAATTTAGGTATTTACTTATCATATCTAGAAAAAAATATTTCTTTTGTTTTTCTGAATCCCCCCCAGAGGTTTTTAGTGGAGGGGGGGGTATGCTAAATTGGACCCTTACTTTTCTTTGAAAATTCTGATTGTTTTAGAGATCACTGCCAAACAAAAAGCAAGACAATAACTTTTCTATTGACCAGTCACTTTTTCAAGTTTTTTAATTGATTGACCCCAACACAGCATGCTGCCTAAAGACATTGATCCTGTGACAATTCCTATTGAGTGACTGACCAGACCTTTCATTATTATTGAGCTCAGACAAGTTTATCCAATTCGTACTGCTCAAGTAACGATCACAGATCACAGAATGTAAAGAAAGAGAAGGCCACCTGCTGTCTCAATAAACAATGGAATGACACTAAAATGAATTCTTCTGGACACAACCCTAGGCAAAGTGTACAGAGATTCTTGGATGCCCAGTCTACGGGATCCCCCTCTTGGCCTTGATGATGTAATGCAAAAAAAAAGTGGAGCAATACATGGATGCATGAGCTGCCGGAAGGAAGTTAAAGTTGGCAAGTTGCCGCTTTAAGGTTTGGATTCACAGCTGTCCTTCTCCTAGACTAGATGCTAACCATGGAAGGAAAGCCCAGGCTGCCATGCTATTTACACATAGCTGAGGGGAGAAGATATGGATATGTGCCTTCCCCAAGGGCATTACAGAAGATAAAACAACCTGCAATAAAAATCTGACAATAGATGAGTCAGAAATGAGTAATGGTAATAACAATAATAATAAGATTCAAATAAATTCAATGAAACATTTACAATTACTTTCCCTGATGATGGCATAAGCAGAGGTATGCGCTCTCTAAGTGCTTTCTAGGTTATCACGGAAGATGTGAGCCATATTTGCAACAAAGTATTCAGCAGAGCATTTACTATGGAAAGTTCAAAGGACCAACGAACAGACGTACATTTGAGCGCAGACTTGCTAATCTATCAATATTCATCCCTGCATAATAGGCATATACAATAAATCGACTAAGATGTTTATATACAGATATGGATACAAAACATGTTTAATAACTCAGTTAGTCAGACAGGTTTAACATCATATAATATATATATTGGCGTGTAAGTATCTCTACATATCAACGAGACACTAATACATAAAATATAGATATAATATATGAATATTTTTATTAGGTTTGATTGTGATATCAAAAGCTTAAAAGCAATTGGATTATTTGTCAAGAAATTGTGAATGTAAATTTAGTGTTGTAAATATTTTCCTCCATTTTAAAGTTCTGGAAATTATAATTTATAGTTTACATTCAAAGACATCCTTGAATTGACTCCAACAGATACTACAGTTTGATCTGTATTTACTCGCTTCCCATTGAGAGCAAGGTTGGTTTCAATATGGGGTACACGGGAAAGCTTAAAAAATTGCCCAAGTCATCACAACTTGTGTTGCCAAGGTGTCAGGGCAAGCGCATCTCTTGCCTTTTAGTGCCCAAGACTGGGCAGGGTGATTTTTCAAGGCTAAAGCACAAATCCTAGGCCTCCTGCGTTTAGCAATACTGAGTCTCAGTCAGCAGCCAATGTGTTGCACCAAAGAGTGTATTGCAAACAGATCCTACACTTTGATGATTGACAAAACCTTAGAAAAGAAAAATCTCATCTCTAAAGGAGTTCATTCTATTTATCATTGTACTAACAAATAGGTCTGGTTAGTCGCTCAATAAAAACCGTCACATGACCAGCGCCTTTTAACAGCATGCGATGTGAGGGGTGGTGATCAAGTGAAAAAAATCGGAAAGAGAGTAATCAATGACTGAGTTACTTCTCTCACCTTTTGTTGGGTAGCGATCACTAAAAAAAGTCAGAATTTCTAAAAGCAAAAGCGTGAGTGCTCCCAGACACAAACTAAGGAACCAATTTTGCATAAACTTACATGGCAAATTGAACCCACCACAAACAACCTGTTTTAAGAGTGAATGATTGAAAAACAAAAAGAGCATTTTTTCAAGACATAATAAAGAGTAAATGTTTAAATTTTCAGCCCTCTCTCTCCATTGGCGTGGCTTGCTCACTTGATATATAAATACATAGCCAGCCAGACCATCTTGAAAACTAAAGAAACCTAGGTTGACAGTTTTGGTTGATAGTTTTTAATACATACAAGAAGAGAATCAACAAAAGTTAATCATGACTATGCTAGTCTACTCGCATAATATGCCAAGTGTTTGTCTATATTTTTTCTGTATCATTTGTCAAAGCAGATTATCATTACATTCTAATTATAGAGTAGTCTCCCTTATTTATTTATTTATTTGTTGCAAATTTGTGAAAGACCAGGTTCATTCTGGTTGAACATGAACAAGAAAATTCAGAGTAACAATGTTTTTGATATTTCTTCAAGTACAATGCACATGCAAAATTTTTTAAATACTGTTGTCAATTTTTGATAACATGGGTAGACTGGTAAATTATAATTCAAGGGAAAGAGTTGTTACATTGAGAATAAAAAGCGGAACTGTTAACTCCAGAAAAAATGTTAAGATGGCTTCCTGCCGGACACAGGTTCAATTTTGCAGCAGCCCATTTCATAAATAGTTTAATCTATTTATGCTGTCTCAGCTAACTGGCATATTGGCCATGCAGAAATGGGATGTTGTTTCAAAAAGAGTTTCAAATACAAATAGTGCATTTATATTATATATATATATATATATATATATATATATATATATATATATATATATATAGTAATTAGATAACTGTGTCATCCATAGACAGCTGTTTTGTTGTATTACAACTCTTCAGTGTGGCTATAGACTATCCATTATGCCATCCAGTACCACGAGGTAGGATCAAAACCTTCACTTCAGACCCAGAGGCTGGCATCTTACCTCTGCCCTACACAGAACTAGACGGTCAGTAAGGTTGAATTTAAGCAATATATTTATTCACGCAGAATTCCCCCTCCACCAGAGTGCTCTATTCCTAAGTTGGTCCATTTTTCTATAACTGTCCACGTTGAGAAATATAAACAGCAAATATGGACAGAAGACAAACATAATAATTATGATTTTATATAATTATTAGAAACAGTCGATTTAAATTTCTTCAGATTTTATGTTGATCTGGCTGGCTGGCTGGCTGGCTATGTATGTATGTATGATGCGTATAGACGCACTAATGGAGCTAGAAGACTGAAATTGAAACATTTATCACTTATGTCTTGAACAAAACAAAAAAATTTTTTTTGACAATTCCATCCGAATTAGGTCTGTAATGGTGGCTTCAAATTCCAAAATAAGTTTACTTTAAATTGATCTCTTAGTTCAAGTCCAACTGCATTGACACTTGCTTTTTTAAAACTTGGACTTTTTAAGTATTCACTCACAAGCAACATGCAACAGATGTAACTAATTCATTGATCACTCCCAACATGGCATGCAGCCAAAAGAAGTTGCCCACGTGATGATTTCTATAGAGGGACTAACTAGACCTGTTGATGTACTTCAGTCTTGTTCCATAAGTCCATAATGAGAAATTTTCCAATTAAGTGAGGGCGATCTTTCTGCTAGTCTAAACATAATGAGGTGCGTGAGTGGTGCAGTAGTTAACATCGTGGACAATGGAACTGAGTGAGGCTGTTCACGTTCACACTGCACTAATGTCCTTGAGAAAGACATGAATACATCTTCTCTCCTCCACCCCCAATCATGGGTAAACTAGCTGGACGGACTGGAAAACCATTCAAGGAGAAGGGCAACTCCAATTCCAAGCGAGGTAGTGGAGCACCCATCAAGGTGATTGGCTGCCAACTTTGATGTCTTAACAATTCCTGCAATGAAGTTGATGCCAAATGTATCACACTTTGCTTTCCATTGGACTATATCAGTGACACCAAGAAGGGCATTCTGTCAACTGGACATCCCAGGGTATCCATACATTTAAAGAAGGCTTACGTCCAAGAGAGTCCACTGCAGCGTTTCATCATCTCTCAAGACAGAAAGAGGCTTTCTTCTTAACATAAGACATGTTCTATGGAAGACACTTCATTTATATGCAAATAATTCTGAATCCATTCCAGACAGAAATTCACATGTCTCAATAAAGATGTATTCTCATCATTCAATGAGGTTTTAGGACCAACATTGAACAACCATAGCCATCAAAGATGGTTTAGAGTTCAACTCTTTTTTACATGTGTATGTGTTTGTTTGTCTACAGACTTGAAATCTGGCATAATTACTCCACTAGAACCCTTATAAAAAAAAATTTTATTTCACAGGACTTATTCTGACAGGTTTATTTTTTTAACTTTGTTTTTAATGCCAATGATGTCATAAATAGAACTTATTCTGATCATATTTATTCTTTGATGGAATTTTTTTGTATGACCTCAATTTTGATGCAACAGTTGTTCAGTTATTGACTGCAATAGAGAGTCTTCAATTGGGTTATTTTCATCTCAATATTTTGATCAATTTAAACTTCAACCTTCCTTGAACATATGCCCCATCCAATAAACTTCAAGGAGTTCCGAATAGGACCTTCTATTTAGCTCAGTTAAGGGTCCCTTTATTCTCATTCCTCACATCCTTCTCAAAGATTCAAGAAACCACCTAATCAGTCACTCAGCCGCAAAATGTAGAAGGGATCAAGATCAATAAATAAAAGGACAAAAAGGAAGTTTCAATAATGCGAAGGGAGAATTTCGTAAGTCCTGATCGGATCAAATACAGGATCCTGATCCCAAAAATAGATTCAAGTCAAAAGCACAAATAGTCAGATTACACCATTATCAAAATTCAATTCAATTAATCAGCTTTTCAAATTCTGTGATACTATTTTTTCACAATATTCTTCTATGTAGTTAAAGTTGTCTGAATTCAACCTTTCATTCTTGTTTTGATTAAATCAAATTCATTTTGATTACGGTGTAACATGGAAAATTGCGGGTTTTGACTGGAATCAATTGAGGGGCCAGATATTACATTTGATCATACTAATATACTTGGACTAGTGTCCTCATTTTGGTTGTTATAGTCACCACAGTTCAGTCATCAAACCTTTTGATCTTCTTCAGGTGTCTATCATGGCTAATGACCTTCAGGGAATTTAAAACCAAACCCTTCATCAAGTTCACAGGGGTAAATTGTTCATAAATATTTGCCTACAGAACAACACAGTTTCCGAAGCATATTTTTGCATAGACAGATGTCAATAAGCCCTCTCCCCCAAACAGCCGGATATGAAAAGGCCAAGTCAGTTCAGATAAGATAAGGTTAGGTCATTGAAAGCAGAATGTCACTTAGGCACCTTCAATAACCCAATGACAACAACAGTATTATTGTGAGGCATTTATCAACTGGTGACAATCAACTCTACTGATCTTTTCACATGATGGGGGGCCCTTGTTTTCACATGATGGGGATGGGGGGGGGGGCACTGTTTTCAAAGCCTAGCATATGCTTCCTTTACTGGAAATGTAACACTTTATATTCTCTTTGAAGGATATGTTAAATATAGAGCAAAATTTTTTCATTGTAGATAAAACTTCACGTGCAATCACATTATAGATGCACAGATATTATGCACGCACATTTTACATACATACATATATATATATATATATATGTATGCAAGTGTGTATTGGAGTGATCCTTGGTTTTCTTCTTAGCTATGCATCAATACTCTCAGTGGTTTGGAAACTGGGGTCTGTGGACCACTGTGGGTCTATCAAATAATGCTTGGGGCTCTGCAACAGATATCAAAAAATATTGTTACTGTACACAGACCTGTACCATACTTTAGAATTTGAATAAACGTAATCCATTTTAAATGATTTCAAAGGTCAAAAATGTCCCTTTATCGTAGTTCATCAGTTAGACTAAAAACTAAACGCTGAAAATAGGGGTCCACCGGAATATTTCCTTTATAGAAAGGGTCCTTGAGTTTTCAAAGTTTGGAACTGCTGAACTGATTAGAATGAAAATTGTTATACAGGTTCTTCTTGGGCACCTAATTACTGAAAATATATAAGGTTTTTCAGGATTTTATGGTTTGTATAAAAAAAGAATCGGGTAATCCCAAGTTAACCGTCCTAGTAAATAACCAATTGCCTTTGCCTCTCTCTCTCTCTCTCTCTCTCTCTTTCTCTCTCAACTGTTTTCTGTCAGTGGGAGGGGAGGAGAGGCTTTTAAAGATTTTATGTCTACTTTAAAATCCTTATCAGACTGAGTACTCGTTATCTGAATTCCACTCACATTTGCTCTTCACCAATCCTCAAATTCAGTCCACTTTTTGTTTAGAAATTGACAAAATCATATTAATGCTTAAACTGTGAAGTGATATAAGCCTTTTGCATTCAACTCCTCAGTGGAGTAACCCCCACCAACAGTCTGAACAGAGAGTGGATCCTTCAGCGACATACCCCTTAATAGCATTGAGCAAATGTTTCCGTAGTATGATCAGGTATTCCATTCTAGAAGTAGTTCCCAGTACATCAACAGGAATTGATATACAAAAATCTGAAAGGACACGGACATCCTTGAAAAATGAATATGAATGATGTTTAAGATAACAGAGGTATTGTGATAAGAGGGTACAGAGAGCTTATAAGAAGTTCAAAATCTAAAACTTTCTGCTCACATAGTCAACCCTTTATTTTATGAGACTTTTTTTGCTTCACATTTTTCTCCTTATCTTCATAAATGGGAAAGATAAACAGTTTAAGTATGATAGAACAAGTAACATATCTCTCGGATAATAGACATATTTGTCATCTGACACTGAGACAAAGATCTTTATCAGCACAAACTTACATTGTAAATTGAAGCTCCCCATCCTTAAAACCTATTTTGGAGGGGAATTTTAAAAAAAAAAACTTTCACTAGACAATAAGTAAATGCTTAAATTTTCATCCCCCTTGCTCGATTGTGTGGTCTATAAATATGACACATAGATAGTCAAGCAGATAGAATCACTTAGAACCCGAAGAAAACTCTGTTGATAGTCTTGATTGACAGGTTCCTAACTAAACAAAGAAAATATCATAATAATTTCAATCTATTCTTATTATTGGATGAGGTATTGTAACCCACTGAACAATCATAGCCATCAAAAGTGGCAAAGGTTTTTATCCCTTTTTATATATATGTATGTGTGTGTTGGCTCCTAGCCATACCAATCATGTCACAGGCACCTAAATTGTGAAGTGTCTCCCTCGGTTGTCTTGGATGGTAATAAATCCCAACAACTTGAAATTCTGTAAATAATTGTGAAAGCTTATCAGCAGGATGAGCTTTGTGTAATGAATATTGTTTACATTTCTTGAAAAGTGTACGTCCTTGAAAAATAGGGTTGCTAATGATTTATCATTTTTTTTTGTAATAGAATAGACAGAAAGAAGACTGTGCCAATTCCAACTCCTTTCTCCAGCCTTTTAGGTAGACACCGTCACTGTTGAAGACTCAAAAAACTCAAAGAATAATGAATTATGTCTATTTACATAAGCAATCATATATTTTTTCAGAGTCAATGTAAGTCTCTCATTGGACAACTGTAGTCATGAAAGATGACAAAGAATCCAATCCTCTTTTACAAGTGCATGTCTTTGTGCGTTCCAGCTCTCCTAGCCATACTGTTTTGTCTATAGACTTAAAAATTGGCATCAGTACTCCACTAGACCCCTCCTAAAACATCTTTTTTTTTTCAACTTTCTTTAGACTTGTTTGGACGGGTTTATTAATAATCATTTAACTTTCTGACCACATTTATTCTTCAACAGAAATTTTTTTATATATGACTTCGAATTTTGACGCTACAATTGTTTCATTATTGACTGATGGCAAGTCTCATCTACATGATGTGAAAAAAAATGACATTTCTTGTGTAACAACCTAATACAGCATTGCCCATAAAAAAAAACAGATATTACCTGGTATCATTTATGACCAAACAGTACAGTATTGAAACTCTGTTGCCATAAATAAAAATGTGTTGCTATTCAAAAATGAGTACATCACTAGGCAAAAAATATTTTTGGCCACAGAGTTTCAATTTTATACAGTTTGGTCATAATTGATACCTGATGATATCCATTTTGATTGTGCAATGATTCAGAAGAAACAATCAAAATTTGTTATTTTTGGTTTCAAAGAAAGTCCAAATCAGATGCTGAAGTTAATTTTTTTTTCCTTCCATATCAAGAAACAATCCTCACCAAATTTAAGGGAGTAAACTCTTGACTGTCCGTCCCATCATATCAAACCAAACCAATGTATAAAATTAACATTTCCCTGCCATTGTTTGAAATCGCAACCAGGTGATTGATAGGCAGCTCTCTTAGTAACTGAGCCAGATTGCCAAGTCTTACATATTAACGAAAATCTGTCATGATTTTTTATACATACAATACAAAAATTGCAGTAATCATCAGAATAAAAGTATGAGTGGTGTTTGACCCTGTAGCAGCCAGGCCTGTCAACAATAACTTTTCATTAACACCTCAAATGTGTGTAAATTTTACCTGAATTAATCAAAATATTATTTACCTCTGTCAGTCCATACGATATCCCCCAAAGTTCCCAATGAATTTCAACGAAATATTTTGGATAGATGGGCAATGAAAAATGAAAGAAGTGATTACATTTTGGTGTGGATCCAGAAATTTGCAGTTGAACAAGAGATATTTTTATTATTCTGCTAGAAAATAAGTTGAAAATGAACAGTTGCTAATAAGGCTGAATTTAAATAATAAGGGAAGTAACTCAGTATTTGTACATTTCTCTCCCTCATTTATTAATATTTTATATTCATTGTTTTCAGTATACTACGTGGTACAAGTAGGCACTCTTTGATTGCTTTCTAGTTGAAATTGTAAGTAATTGAAATGTGTCAAAGATATATGAGCCACCCGATACTTTATTGCTATCTGAAGATATTTGATGTGGGGTTGGGTGAACTCTTGAGATTCCAGAGGCAACCAAGGAATTAAAAGTGCCAAGGCTTGATATACAACCTCGTTATGCAATACGAAACTAGAAAAACTACTTAATTATAACTAGCTGAAAAACCGCCCAATGACAGATTATTGATACTGCAGGCAAGGATCAAATAATGGGAACTTCACATTCACTAGTGCCAATCCATACATAAATAACACACATAAATAACCGATCCACATATAACCTAATAATAATAAAAGTCTACTGCTACTATTACTTTATACACATAAATAACCCCATCATCGGACAAGTACATTCTAACCTCATTATTTCGGACAAATATATTCTAGTATGATAATAAGATTAAACTCATTGCACTTGATCCTAAAAAAGTTGCTGTAGAATTATGGTCGGATCCAAAGTTGTGATAAAAATTTTAAAAAAGCAACTGAAAGTTTGGATGAAAGTAAAAACGAGTCAACATTAATAATAATGATAATATATTTTTGTCTTCAAAAGTTAAGTGATTTATCACATTTTTTCCAGCGAAAATGAAACCTTGCCTCATTTGCAATTAAGTTTTGAAACATTTTAAATGTTTAAAGGTTAACAACTAACAAGATAAAAAGTATCAGGTCTAATGATTCTAACAACTGCCTGTAAGGCAAGATTTTCAGCTGGTACCCGTGGAAGGCCTAGATGAAAGCTTTGGTCCTAGTAAAAGATCAAAATGTTTTTTTAAGGATACCTCAATTCTTTAGGGGTACTTTGATTCAAATACCTCTGACTATAATGTTACAGTTCAGCTACTGAGAGGTCACATACAGATAAACAGAATCAGACTTCTTTTTTTTTATAGATAGACAGATTGAAACCAGATCATTATTAAAGCAGATCTCACTCAATTAATTTGGGGGTATTTTTAAAATCTCACTAAAAACATATCTCTGAATTTTTGAGATGAGGTATTATTAATATTTCTATTAATATTCGGACCAAATATTTGGTCCGAATATTAATAGAAATTACTAAAAACATGCCTGGGATCCCATTGGTAAACACTGAAATATTTATAAGGGTATGTTGTGTGGTTCCTGTGTCTCATACAGATGGACTTACCATTGGTGAATCATTGAATAATGGTGAAAATAAAGAGGTAGTGGCTTTGGATTATGGGGCATCCGTGCCTCCATAAATATATGAGGATTTCAGGTGATCAGGTAGATGATATCTACTATTTTTGAAAAAAAGAGATCACTCTATCTATGTCAGAACTTGTTCCCATCAACATCTGTTTACAATAAGGTTTCTCTCTAAGACTATTTGCCAGCCTTTTCAGATTTGGGATGAATGAACCCCATTCTCTCATTTTTTTTTCTCTTTCATTCTATCTCATTTTTCTCTTTTCTCTTTCCCCTCCTTCCTCTGTCTTTCTCTTTTAGTACCTACTATATTTGAACCCGTTATAAAAAGGCAATTTTTCCATTTTTCCTACTGCTGACTACTGACTTTAGTACTACTTCCCTACTAGGCTTTAGTCATTTTCTGGTGCAAGTAGTAGGCTGTAGGGAAGAAAAAAATTGCTAATTAAAAAATTGTTATTTGTTTTAGCAAATTTTAATACTCAATCCGTATGTTGCGTATTAATTCTTAATCTAGCCATGTTTGCATAACACATAGTTGATTTAGGTTTGAGCATATACAGGGTGTTTACCCAACATTTTCACTAGCCCTTTAACAGCTAATTCCTAATAGACACCTAATTCCAATTTCCCAATTAAGCCAAGCGTATTTTTGGCTATTTTTTTTTTGCATTTCAGGGCCATTTTCGGCATAAAGACAAATACAAAGAGGAAGACCTCAGAAAACTTCCAAATCCTATAAAATGACCAGGAAATAAAATTATTAACATCCTGGTATGGATAATTTGGGTTTTTGTTTTATATATCATTCCTTTTCAAAATTTTTTTTTTCTATGCCCAAACACTGGCCATGTTTTCAGCCTATCCCAGGAATATATCAAAACAAAAACTATCCCTGGCTCTTCTTAAAACACTAATGACAAGGAGTTCATTTATATTTGAGAACGAGTAATACTAGAAAGTGGCAGGGAATGGCAAGGAATTTGTTTATATTTGAGTAGTAGTAGTATTAAGAAGTGGCAGGGAATGGCAGTGAGTGTCAGGGATGAAAAGTACCGTCCTCTCATTAATCTCGATTTTGTCTCTGAGCAAATGATTCTCTATGCAGGTCAGGGTTGCCTTTGTCGCTACAGACCTGGTCCATTTGAGGCGCAGTTTTCATAATGTAGGAGGATGTTGGACACTCAGAATGTTACTGTAGCCATTAATTTTGACTTTATTTTCAGTAAATGATGACTACTTTTTATGTCAGATATTCATAGAGAGTACATATACTGTACTTTGCTGCTCATGGTTCCTGACATTTCTTTATGATTTCCTCTTACAAAAGGACACAGAACAAATCATTACTATTTTAAATGAAATTTGGGGGTATGGGTTCATGAAATAATAAGACAAAGTGACATTAACTAGGACTGATACTGAAAAAGGTCTAGTTGTGTAGGTGTTTATACACATATATATATATATATATATATATATATATATATATATATATACACACACACGCACACATATATATATATATATATATATATAAATTTATATATACACGCATGTATATGCATGTGTGCATATATATATATATATGAGTATGTGTGTGCATGAGAGTGTGCATGTATATATATATATATATATATATATATATATATATATATATATATATATATATATATATATATATATATATATATATAAACATATATCTCATTTGATTGGACAGTTTATGTCAGACAGAATGTGAAAATTATAGATTTAGTTTGAAACATATTTTGTTCGGCACCGGAATTAACCGAGTAGCAAATCGAATTGCTAACCACATAAATAGTCTAAACAATTATCACATTCTGTCAGACATAAACAGTCCAATCTAAGGATTTATACATATTATCAGCATAATTTTCTACTCGGTAAATTCCGGTGCTGAACGAAATATGCTTCCAAATAAATTGTCTCTCCAATTATATATATATAAGTCTAGCTTTAACTTGAAACCCTATTTAGGGGATTTTTTAAAAAACTAGAGACACAAACAGTAACAGCAGCAGTAGCGGTATTACCAGCAGGAATTGCCTGCCTACTCACAGCCATCACAGACACATTACTCTCTTCCTCTGTTTCAGTTGACTTTAGCAAGACAGAAAATCCAACAAAGAAAGTGACCAAAATTGGGGAAGATAAGATCTGACTTTTAAATTTTCAGTCATCTTATTCTGCTCAATACGCAAAGAGAGAGGGAAAGAGTCACTTGCTCAATTACTATGTACCCCACTTAACACTACTCTGCTGAGAACCCCGATTCGGTATAATACTTGTTTTACAAATATTTTTCATGATAGTTGTATAAAATTTCCGAAATAAATAATTATGTAAAAGACAGCACCATGGACAACACATAAATAACTGTATGTAATACATTTTGATTAACATGTATATACAGTATACACACATCGATACATACCATGTAACGATATACATCAACACCTCAAAATATTTCACCAGTTTGGAAAGAAGCAGCCAGAGACATAGCATAAATACATTCCATTTTGTTGAGGTTCAGCAAAGTCATTATATATTTCAAGGGATTGCTGGCCAACATGTAAGAAATAATTATTCACATTTATACAGAATCCAGCATTCACCCAAATTTCTTGCAAGATTTGCTCTCTATCCATATGTTCACACAATTTTTAATCCATCAGGAATGAAAAACAGCAATCAAGTTCTGAGGCTGAGCAGGATATTACCGTAATAATCGAAATGTGTAAGGTCATACAAATAAACAAGCAGAATAATGTATAGGATTGAATCGGCAACATTAATATAATCATTCCTTTTCTATCATTATTATCATCGCAAATCTGCTTTGAAGTTACCCGGAATTTTTGTTTTTTTCTTACCAATTCCACCAATGTTAGAAATGGCCTTTCCAATTCCGCAGAGGATTTTTTTTCCTCGCTTTTCACATCACAGATAAAATACCCCAATCAGCCAAGGGAAGTAAACGTTCAGACAAGCATGAAAAGCTAGGGGATACAGGGAAGGAAAAGTGTCGTCTGCCGGTCATCATTAATTTGTTCATTTGACTTCCAAAGGAATATAAAACAATGTAAAAAAAAGTTGCTCATCAAATCGACATGATCAGTATTCAGAGAATTCATTGAATAGAGGAATGGTTATATCAGAATGAAAAATTCAAATCAATACAGGTCTGGTTAGTCATTCAATAGAAACCATCATGTGACTATCATCTCTTGGCAGCAATGCAGCTCGTTGATGATGGCCAATTATAAAATTGGAAAAAGGGATGATCAATAGATAAGTTACTTCTCTCACATTTTGTTGAGCAGTGATCACTGAAAAAGTCTGAATTTTCAAAAAACGAGCATGAATGCTGCAAGACACAAAATAAGGAATCAATTTAGTATAAACTTACATTGCAAATAGAATCCCTGACTAAAAACTTATTAAGGGAATTTTCAAGAAAACAAAAAAAAAAAAATTTTTTTTTCTAGACCTAATAATTAGTAAACTGTTTAAATTTTCAGCCCTCTAGCTTCCTTGTATACATGAAACACACAGACTGCCAACTACAACAACTTAAAAACTGAAGAAACCCATGTTTATAGTTTTGGTAAACAGTTTCTAAATTTTTTATAGATAGTCATAAGTCAATTTATGTCCAATTGAGGATACGTCCCTATGAAAGCTAAAAACTGCAAATGACGGGAATTCCAACCATTACAGTTTTAGAGGTCAGCTGTGAAGGACAAAGATTTCAGTCGTGTTGGGTCTCGTAAAGAGAAAACAATGTGTATGTCAAGTTTGTTTCAATTTCTCCAGACAGGGATGCTGAGAAAGTAAAAGAGCAGAGACCTGGCTGGGTTGTGCTAATGACTTAGTTGAAGAAGTGTAATGGATGACACTTGTTCTTTTCTCTTCAGAAAGGCAAGGAAAATGTATGAATAATAGAGAGGTTTAGATTAATATGTAGGTTTCATGGTGTCTCGTGTTGTGCAGTGCATATATTTCAGTTTCCCCTGTAATGATCGAGACACATCCAAGTCAAGTTGTGTCCATACTACCAGAACGTAACCCAAACATCAGTTGACGCATGGCCGTAATGTCCACTGAGGGAGAATTGAACTGATACATTGATTTTCTTTTGTTTTTTTACCTGGGGGGTGGGGAATATGATGAAAAAGAAGAAAATAAAAAGATGGGAGAAATCTAAAGAGAGACAGATAGACATAATGAAAGTGAGTGAGAAGAGAGAGACAGAGAACAAAAGATAGAATAAGAGAATGAAAGAGAAAGAGAAAAGGGGAATAAAAGAGAAAATGAGAGAGAGAGAGAAAGAGAGAATGAAAGAAAGAGAGAGACAACAAAAGGGAGTGAAAGACAAAATAACAAAAGAGATTGGATGAAAGAAAAAAATGAAGCATCCAAAATTATCCAATGATGTGAAAAATTAAAAAATAGAAATAAAGATTTGTAGGTTGAGCAAAGAGATTAATTGATCCTTTTTCTTCAATCTCTGATTGCATCAAAAAGATTTTATGATTCTTGATTCTAGCTTTTTCTCTTTCTAGCCCAGCACTATATTTGGCCATTCCATCTCGCCTTCTACCCTAAATCCAATACCATCATCCTCTCCCTTCCTCTGACCCTCATCTTCAATAACTCACCCATCTAACCCTATTACTGAACACCGCAGAAAGAATCAAAGGCTTTTAATTCAGGTATAGCCCAGTACTCCCACATTTGCATTGAAAGAATTTGTCTTATCTCGATACTGTCCATAGTTTGGAGAAAGGTAATAAACAGTATACCAGCAGAGTGCTTTGCAGGGGAAAGGGGTCAGGGGTTATTCCAGAGGCGTACATGTATATGTGACACCAAAGTGGTGAAATTGCCTGATTGGCAAAATTTCAACTTTTTTTTGTACAAAAAACTATATGAATACGTGGTTTGAATTTGATAAAAAGTTAATTTTTTCAAAACAAGAATGTAAAAACAACTATTTTTGTTTACAATCAAAAGTTTGTGAAATCTAACATTTTTGTACAAAAAATAAGTAAAAACACTTTCAAAGTTCTAACTTTTCTTACAAAAGATAAATACATAGTTTTAATTCGATTAAAAGTTTATCTAATCAAAACAAGGATATAAAACAACTATTTTTTTCCAATCAGAAGTTCATGCAGTCAACAATAAGTAAATTTAGCAGTTAAGCAATTTCACCATAACTGAGGATGCAGAACCAGCACTGGATTTGGAGACAGAGTCATTGGATTTTGTCTGGCTGGAGCTGGAATTGGAGTTGAAGCCACTGGATTCTGTCAAGAGAGTCAGACCCAGAGCTATAGCCAGAAACCTTAAATTTTCCAGCCCCAAGCTTCAGATATATATTCATATTATTTAAATAAATGATGTCAGTTTTTTTTAAAAAGTGGAAATCTCTGATCAACTGCCTTTCCAAGACGGAAGGTACCGTAGCTGATGGTATCAAAACCCCCGTGGAAAGGAAAGAAGATATCCTACTGGAAAATGATATAATGCTGACCACCATTTACACTGATCTTATATATAGATTTTTATAAACATCTGAACAGCAAGCCAAAGCCAAGTATGCAGTATACGATATATCAATCAGAATGAAAAACTTCCAAGAATTTTCACATACACAGTCAGGGCTATCGGGAGAGGAAACTGATAATATTACATAATCATCATCATCTCCTTACACCACTTCTGATAGTAAGGAGTTTAATTTTGAGAAATTCCTTGATAAGCAACACGGTACAAAAGCAAAACATTTAAAACTCAAAAAAGTATCACTATTTGCTCCTTATAGTCCATAGAGTAAATTTAAGCGACAAGTTTGGGAATCTTTTCCTGAAACTGAGAAATATGATCGAGCATCAAATGTCTCTCGAAGAAGAACCAACAGAAAGATACCCTGAAGTTATGAGAGATGTAGCATAACTTCTTGTTATAATCCCATTCAACTCAAATCAATGTACAATGCTTATTTCCAGCTCTAAAAATGATAAAATCTGATTTAAGAGCACGTTCGAAAGAAGACTTAATTTAGGCAATCTTGTTCCTAAGAACAGACTTTTATAGACTTATAAAATTTTTAATTTTGAAAAGTATATAGAATTAAAAGATTTAAAATCTTGATTTTAGTCAAAAAATTCTTGAACTCATATATTATATATGAGTATACTTTGGATTTTCATAATGGTTTGTAGTTTCTGGATTTATTAAAAGGTTTAAATCACAAGGTTTTATTTTTGCCTTTTGTCTAATCATTGATCAACAATTACTATTAATATTTCGATTATTTGATGAGCCAGAGCCAGGCTGACCAGAAATTATGGTACTGGAGCCAGACTGACCAGAAATTATAGCTCCAGTACCGGAACTGGAAGATAATGAGAGAAAGAAAGAAAAAGAAATTATTTCTTTTTCACTCTCCGTTGTATTATTCCTTTTCTTCAAAATCAATTCTCAAGACAAAAAAAATAGAATACAAGAAAGAAAGAGAGAAGGAAAGAAGAAAAAAAAAGAAAGCAAACTAAACAGTGTTTATAACTAATATATAAATATATATATATGTGTGTGTGTGTATTTTTATATTTTTTCCTTTACAAATTAAGAATAGGCTAGGGAAGTTAAGTATGACTTCATTGTATGAGAGGAAGGTAAGAGGAGACCTAATCAGAACTTTTAAGATAATAAATGGTTTTACAAATTACGGAATTCTAATGTTTAATATGTCAGACAGGACAGGAAAATTATTAGCTACATCTATTACAAAAACAAAGTTACAAAAAACAAATTGATTTTTTCTCTTAAAGAATTTTGAAATCCTTGAAAAGTTTACAATCTTATATAAAAAAAAAATAGTACAAGTCTAAATAATTTGAAGAATAACTTAGATAAATGCAAAAACAATGGGAAAGAAAATAAAATGATAGGGCAATTTTGGGAGTTATCAGCTGAAATATATAGAAGAATTTAGGAAAAATAAATGAGTAAAATGTGCCTGGTAAATGATTCTCTGTCCTAATAAGCTAGTAAAATTTTGTATGATGTTTTGTATTTTTTTATAACTTGAATGAATGTATATTGTAATGTTGAATAAGTATCTCTAATGTAAATTGTTCAAGGAGATACTCATAGAGGCTTTTTTTTTTAATTGATTAATTAATTACTTCTTCTTCTTCTTGAAGATGATGGTGGTGATGGTGGTGGGAAGAATCAAGACTATATAGACAATGGCACTACTGGAGACTGCACAAATACTGAGAAGAGTACTGGAAATAAGAGACCTACATCCCCCAGCAGGTAGACATGGCCTAACGGTCAAGAAAAAGGCATTGTGAAGGCGGCACAGACAAGGACAACATGAAAGGAAGGCTGGAGACCTGAGAAGACTTACTGGCATTCAGCCTTCAGGAATAACCAACAGGCAACTGGTGTGAAACTGAAATCCACAGTACTGCTGTTGACTATGAGAGTGTGAAGAGGAGTGCAGGAGACTTGAGGAGACTTGCTGTCACTCAGCCTCTAGCGGTGACCACCAGGCAATGTATATGATAATGATCATGACGATGATAAAAATTTTAAAAAATTCTTTAAATTGCATTCCGCACAATATTTTTCATTTTATTTATTATACAATAATTATTCATTTCTGTTTCAGACATTTTAATAGGGATTAACTTGAAAAATCTATTGGAAACAAACATTTTTTTAATACCATTAATACTTTTATTACAGAAACAGATGTTGCCAAGTATGGTCAAAATTTGTACATACAACATTACAGGTTTGTTTTATCCGTGCCTGTTTTTGTATTTCTCTTTCAAAAATCTCCAAAGAAGAAGGTTTTTCAAAAAAAATAGATTCATATTATGAGGCCAGGTAAAACAAATTCCAATTTCATGCTGTCCAATAGTTATGTTTTTACTCATTCACCTTTTCACTTATGCCAGATTCAATTAGCAGGTGATCTTAGACACAATCGAAGAATGTCTTATAACAGGTTTGGTCGATAGAAACTGTCAAGTGACCGGTATCTTTTGGCAGCACGCCAAGTTAGGAATGATCAATTAAAAAGTTTGAAAACTGGTTATTTCTCCCACTTTTTCTTGGGCAGCAATCATTAAAAACATCTGAATTTAAAATAAAATTAAAAAATAAAATAAAAATCATGGTAAGGGATCAATTAAGCAAAAATATACGTTGCAAACAGATCCCATAATTCCCAACCAAAAACCCATTTTCTAGACATAATGAAGAGTAAGTGTTAGAATTTTTAGCCCTCTAGCTCCATTGGTGCGGTATGTACACATGATACATACATAGACAGGCAGTTATTCAGTCCAATTTAAAAATAGTAAAAACCTAGTATATCTCTGAATTTTTGAGATGAGGTATTATTATTATTTCTATTATTATTCAGACTATCCTCATCTTGGTTGTTTTTCATACAACGTTTCGGCCATTGTACTCTACGGCCTTCATCAGGTATCCACATGGACACATAGCATAGTGGTTACAGAATCAGACAAAATTACTGCAAGTAATCTGATGGTTCTAGGTTCAATCCCAGTGTAAGACAGTAATACTACTAATGCTAAGAGGGGAGTGCAGTCAATATACCCCCATCGGTGGTTAAATAAAGGGTTCAGTTCATTACTTCCCCACACCTACCAGATGATACCTGATGAAGGCCATAGAGTACAACGGCTGAAACGTATGAAAAACAACCAAGATGAGAATGGTTCAAATAATAATAGAAATAAGAAGAAACCTATGCTGACAGTTTTGGTTGACAGTTTCCAATGAAAGCAACTTTTTTTGCAAATAACACCAAACGAATATAATATCGATATCTTTTAATTGATTCCCCTATGGTATCTGTCACGAAATCTGATCAGTTTCAAATGATCAAAAGAGTTTTCTCAATATTACACGTTAGCTTTTCAAAGCCCCAAAAATCTATGCCAGTCACCTGGGTGAAATGCTGTTGAGAATCCACCATATGTAGAAAAAAAAATTACAAGCTGTACAAATGGAGCTAGAGGTCTTAAAATTTAAATATTCACTCCTTATTATATTTAGAAAAGACAATTTTGGGTTGGGTTTTCTTTTTAATTCCTCCAAAAAGTAGGTTTTTTGATAAGGGTTCAATTTGCAATGTAAGTTTATGCTAAATTGATCCCTTAGTTTGTTGCATCCAGTAGCATTCATACTTGTTTTTTTTAAACTTTTTTGGTGATCACTGCCCCCAAAAAGGTGAGAGAAGTAACTTATTCATTGATCACCCCCAACACAGCATGCTACAAAAAACATTATGCTTTCTATCAAGTGACTAACCAGACTTGTATCCGTTTGCTCTAGTATGACCAAAAAAACAACCAACAAACAAAGTGATATGGGTTTTTATATAATGAGATAACAAAACAAAGAGGTTTCATTGAGTTGGGAATGAAGAAAGAGGCTGCCGGCAAAAAGAGAATGAATTCAAATATGCCAAAAATTGAGGTGTCTATTATTTCTGTCTCTGTACATACAAAGACGCCTTTTGATCTCAGTGGCCAATGGAATAACACCGAGGTGACCTCTCCAGAGTGCAAGCCTGGATAAAGCGTATGGAGATCCAGAGACGTCCAGTTGATAGAATCACTCTCTCAGCCTTGTTGATGCAGTCCAAACGAAAGTGAAGTGTCTTACATCTGCGGAAGCAGCTGGAAGGACATCAGAGTTGGCAGCCAACTGCCTTAAGGTAGCTTGACTGTAGAATCAGAGTTGTGCTACTCCTAGACTGGTTGCCAACTGAGGTTAAAGAGCCTAGTCTGCCCAGCTATTTTACCCATAGCTTGGGAGAGAAAAACTAGGCCCACCGATTCCACTGTCCACAGCATTAACTACTATGCCAATCACATCCCTGTGTCTACATATGGCACAATATGTAGGTCAAGGACCCCTTGTAAGAATCTCTGAAAACCAAAAAGTTCCAAAACCTGAAACTTTCTGAAAGTCATCACGACATCACAAGTGAAAAATTCCACAGCTGACTTCACTTAGAATGTTCCAAAGATGAGAGACAAGGCCAATTTCCAAAGCATTCAACTCATTATGATTTGGTCATCTTTGTGTAACTCTTTAAAAGCATAAAATGATATTTACATCCAAACAGAACAAATTATGGTCGACGCCAGATATACATGCATTAGTCACTTCCAAAATAATTCAAAAAAATTAAAAATTCCAAAATACTTCCACTCCCAGGCATTTCAGATAATGGATTCTCAACCTGTACAACCAAGGCCTCTGAGATAAATTTCATAATGGGGTGCAAAATTTTTCTCACCTCTCCATGCATACTGCATAAACACCCTAATCCTTTAGCCATTCGGTTTTCATCTACTATAATCCTTTTAGCATACCATAATATACACACATTTTTGTTAATCAATGGACATATTGACATCAACTTGAAAGTTTCGATACACAGCTCCACCCCAAAAAACTCTTGGTCCTCTTTTGGCTAACTGGGCATTAACTGCTACCCCCCCTCACATAAGCCCTACATACAATGTCATAAATGCATTAATATACAATTGCAATCTTGGAGATAAATCCACAAAGCAACCAGTGACATTTTCATGTTCTTGGATGAAAATGTCAGAGAGCAAAACTCTTCAAATCTTGCCATTGCAAAGGTTATACATTGATTTCATTCAGAGAATTCGAGTTTTTAACCTTTAATTTCATATCGAGAAAATCAAATGTCAATAAGGGAAATAACTTCTGATTAAAATTGTCTCCCTTTGAACATTCAGTGAATTTCTTTTTCTTTCTATTCACTTCACGGAGGACTTTGATTATTTGTAATACTATTCATTGAAGTGTTCCACTGTCAATTACAAGCGGTTACAAGCGGTCCGGGGAATTAATGGCAAATAATGTTAATTAGGAAAATGTTGAACACATTTAAACAATTCTTGTCAGCTAATTGGTTTGACTGCACAAAGTATGAGTGCCAAATATACAAAAGAACGGATGTGACTTATCCAGACCAATCGAGTGTGTGCTCTAAGAAGTGATCAAATATTCTAGAGCAAACAACATCCAACACCCAGCCGAAATGTTAAGAACAAATGAACACAGATGAGGAAAATAGTCCAACCACATCACACGTAATGGCCGGTAGAGAAGTTGCATTAATATAGACGTATCAACATTTCTATAAACTGGCTTTTATTTTGATTATACCAGATTGGAAAAATATACTTTTTTTACTTTTGCACAGAAAATTCCGCATTACAATTATACCTTGGTTAGTGAAACAAAACAGCACTGTATGAGGTTATTATAACATGGCATAAATAGGGATTGTGTCAGCAATCATTTCAAAATAGATAATGTCATTGTTGAGCCTCAACAAGATGAAACAGATTAGTGCTGTGCAACTCATTTAGGGAAGTATCACAAGGTGAAGATGTATATCACCACATGAGAAATTATTAGAAACCTTCTCTAACTGTCAACAAAGATTTCTTCTGTTTTTAAGCTGGTCTGGCTTGCTAACTGACTGGCTATCTATATGCATAGGCCACAACAATGGAGCTAGAGGGTTGAAAATTTAAGCATCAACTCATTATATCTACACTTTTTTTTAAATACACCCCCCCACACACACACACACAAAAAAAGTTTTTATTTTGTATGTGTGTGTGTGGGGGGGTCAATTCGCAATGTAAGTTTCGGCTAAGTTGGTCCCTTAGTTTGTGTGTGACAGCTTTCACATTTGTTTTTTGAAAATTCAGACTTTTTAGTGATTACTGCCCAACAAAAAGAGAGAGAAGTAACTTATTCATTGATCACCTTTTTTCCAATTTTCTTAATCAATCATCCTGAACATGGTATGCTGCCAAAAGACATTGGTCATATGACAGTTCTTATGGAGTGCCTAAATTGACCTGTATAAATATATACATTCTGCTCGCCTTGTGAATGTGTGTGTATATATATATTTATGATGGATATATTGGTATGGATTTATGGTTAATTAGACAATATGAGAGTAGAATGACAATATCAGAAGACATCTCAAGACAAATGATTCTTCAATTCAACGTTTCACTTATTCTAAGCTTTGTCAAGGAAATAAGCTGCTACAAGAATGCCAGTATTTATATAGTTGGTCTGTGAGATTGTGGTGGATAGGGGAAGTACCAACTATATGAACACCCAGTTTCTTGTAGCACCTCATTTTCTTAACAAAGCACAGAATGAGCAAAATGTCAAATTAAAAAATCATTTGTCTTGAAAAGTCTTCCAAAATTGTCATTTTACTGTCTCATATACATATATATATACATATATATATACATATATATATAGGACATTCTACCAGAGATATCTCTTCAACAACCTGAGCATCATCTACAAGCAAATTTTGAAGAAACATGACACCAAAGCCAATATTCATCAGCTCCTTGTGGAGAATACAAGAATTTTGTGCAATACCAACTCCAAGAAGAGACTAAAAATAATAAAAGCTCTTCTGATTGAAGCAAAACAACTTAATATCAATAAGATACCTTTTGATGTTTGTGTGGATGTTCTTAAATGCATGTAGCATCCACGCACACAAATTATATCATCAGCATTTTGCACTGGTTTCAGTTTCTCATTTAAACAGATTCATTTATGATTGCACAAGTTAAAAAAAACAAAACTTGAAATATTAAATTATGATAAAAATAACACTAATTATTCTTTAAATACCATCATCACATTTTCTTGATAATGACCGATGATGGTCGAAAGATCTAGAACTACCAACTTTTGAACATTTTCAAGAAACTCTGATGGCATTAATGAAATGTTTGTAAGCAAACCAGAAAAATTTATTAAATTAAATAGACAAAGTTTCTATTATTTTTAACCAGAATATACCCATCCAAAATGACAGAGTTATTGATGTATGGATCAGTATGGAGCCTTAAGCTATTTTATCAGGTAATTTATCTCTTAGTTATTCAAGTATCTTAATTTCAAGTTTTTTTTAAAGTCTCAACTCAACTCAAGCTGTTTTAATGTGCGATCATATATGAAGTCTTGAGAGTTTCTAGGACATAATCGTTATTGTTATGTTATAATAGGGAAGTAAATTAACCAATGAGATCATCTATCTGAGTACAAACAAACAAATAGAAAAAACTGCATATAAGCTCATTATATGATTAGAAATGTATGTTTGAATGAAGGATTACTGCCTTGCTATACTCTTTATACACACATATATTTATATGTATATATATATATATATATATATATTATATATATATATAAAGCAGAAGAGAAAGACATCTGTGACATTTGAAGCTTCAGAGCTCAAGCTTACATCAAAAACAATTGTGTGAAAACAATTACAAAGATCAGACAAAATGAAAGGCTTTTGACAAATGAATTAGAAAGAAATCTTCCTGAAGGAAAGCAACTTATGTGTCTGGCTCAACACAATAGAAAAAGCAACAGAGACACAACACTGATAAGGAGAACAAAATTAAAGAATCTCTCTTAAAAGGTAATTAATAGACGGATATGGTTAGTCACTCAAAAGAAACAGTCACAAGACCGACATATATTGGCAGCATGCTCAGTTGGGGGTGATCAATTAGAAACAATGAAAAAAACAGGTGATCAATGAATACATCACTTGGTGACAGGTGATGAATGAATGAGTGATTTCTCTCACCTTTCGTTGGGCAGAGATCACTAAAAGAGTCTGAATTTGCAAAAATCAAGCAAGTATATCATCAGACACAAACTAAGGGACTAATTTAGAATAAATTTACATTGCAAATAGAACCATTTGGGGGGAAGAATTGAAAGGAAAAAAACTAAAAACTAAAAAAAAAAAAAAAAGGCTTTTTCTAGGCATAAGGAGTAAATATTTAAATTTTGTGCCTCCTTGCTTCATTGGTGTTCCCTATAGAAGCTATACCTCTGGAACCAGCCAAACCAACTTAAAAACCTACAAAGAGATATTGACTGTTTTGCTTGTCTGTCTCTAAATCAGTACCAGGGAGTTTATTGCATGACTTGGTATCAGTCTATGTTCAACCATCGTTGTGTCTATGAAAAAAGGTGAAAGAAAAACTAGTAAAAATCTATAACAACAAAATTCTAATGATATGCAATGCATCATTGAGAGGGCAACAGCGGGGATGCTGAAAGGGAAACCACAGACTGCTGGAAAGAAAACTATAAGTTATGTCTGAAAACATAATTTTAATCTATAATCCCATGCTTACTAATGCTGATGACGTAATTTCATTTCTATCAGAAAATTTCTAAAAAAATGTTCATTCTTTGATGATGTCAGTTAACTGGGGACCGACAAACCTCCTTGTAGAGATGCATGTGATCACATCTGAAAATACAATGCGTAATATTCTTTGCATTTCCAATTAGAAACTGTTAACATAGGTTTCTTCAGTTGGTCAGCCTAGCTGGCTACACATGTATATATTGCACATACACGCTACAACTATGGGGCTAGAGGGCTGGAAATTTAAATATTAACCCGTTAATATGTTTACAACAAAAAAATTTTTTTTTAAATTCCCCTCCATAATGGGTTTTTAGAGGGGGGGGGTGTCAATTTGCGATGTAAGTTTATGCTAAATTTGTCCCTAAGTTAGACTCCAGCAGCATTAAAGCTTGTATTCTGAAAAGTCAAATTTTGTTAGTGATCACTACCCAACAGAAGATGAGAGGAGTAACTTATTCACTGATCACCTCTTTTTCCAATTTTTTCGATTGATCTTCCCCAACACGGCATGCTGCCAAAAGACATTGGTCACACTGACTGACTAACCAGTTTCACTTCTGTCATTTCGTGTAATGACTATCTTTCTTCCCATCTTCCCTTCTATTGTGACTTGAACTTAAAATCAAATTTATATCAGTAACTCATATAAATGAATCACCAAAGCCCATATATGTTCCAGAACTAATTATCGAAAAAATTATTTAAAATTATCTGAAAAAAAAAAAAAAAATGTTTCTAGATGATGCATAGAAATATAATCATGCATATTTCCAAAGCTGTAGTCCTCAAAACACACACAAATAGACATAGATATTCTAAGAGAGAAAAATCTGTAGCCCATTTGACTGGTTGGTTGGGCGGACCATTTGTGGGGCTACAGTGATTTCGATAAGCTTGGCATATCTTGCTGCGAGATAATGCAAAGCCTCATAATTCACGAACCACCTGGCAGAAACTGATGCATCGCAGTCCTGCCCCACCCTCTTAATTCACTATGGACATGTCTGCAACCAATTATCACTTTTTCCGGGGACTCAGATATACATATGTGCCAGCAGGTGTACACCAATGCAGACCAGGTCAAAATGCCTTCTGGTAGTTGGTTAAATTCACTGCCAGATTGTTGGCAACAGAGTCTTGATTCTAATGATGCTCACTTTGACTAACAAAATTGTGTTTGAGTCAAATTATGACATTTTGAAGTTTGTGGTTCAAAAAAAGTCATTTCTTGAGTTCCAACCCGATAAAAATCATAATCACTTGTTTTGTCTATTAATTGGTTTCTGTCATGCTAAAGTAAACAGATATATAAGACAGGTATGGTTTGTCATTCAGTAGAAACCATCATGTGAGCAACGCCTTTTGGCAGCATGTCCGGCTAGTGGGGTTCAATTAAAAATTTGGAATTAAGAGTGATCAATACATTAGTTTCTTCTCTCGCCTCTCGTTGAATCACTGAAAAGTCCAATTTTCAAAAAAATATGACTGCTGGACAAAATTTAGGAACCAATTTAACATAAACATACATTGTAAGGGAGACTACTCTATGATTAGTTTTTTTTTATTGTTATCCCCCACAACCATCGACCCTAGAAAATGTGGGGTTTTAAGGGAAAAAACAAAAAAAGTTTTTTCCTGATATGATAAAGAATAAATGTTGAAATTTTTAGTCCTATAGTTACATTGGTTTGTGTGCATGAGATATATAAACTCAGATAAATAACCAGCCAGAATCAATCAAAAACTGAAGAAACCTATGATAACTATGTTGACAGTCTTGGTTGATGTTTCTAATAATTGAAACACGACTGTGATCGGACAGCCAAACCTGGAAGTGGGTAGGCAAGTAGCGTATCTGTTAGGCCAACCTTATTCTGCTTAAAAACTGGGTGAAATTAGGTTACAAGTTAGTAGCCGACTAAGAAAGCAGCAGGCACAGCTTGTGCAAGTGATTACACCTTCACTCATTTGCCAGCTACAGCTTTTTTAGCGATCCGCTATAGCGTATTGCACAAAGCCAAATGGAGAAAAATAGAGGTCAGAAAATCATGTCACAACAATCCATAAGTTATCTATGCATAAAATGATTATTCCCATCAGTTTTGACGGGTACTATGCTATTGCATACATAGATTTATCAGCGGAACTACCCAGTGTTGTTTGTTTAGGGGCTTTTTTTTAGAAAAAATGACAAATATAATTTTAAAACAAACTAATAAAACAGTCTCATGAAATAATTTACTTACATAATATATCACAATTCGACAGTGCAAAATTATTCAAATATTACTATCATTTTTTTTTTTGATGACACAGGTAAGCTACAGATATAAACCATGTTCCAGTGAAACAAAATGACTGGCAGCCCATCTCCAAATCAGTGTTCAACAAAGTCCGGTCAACGGCAAACAAAAGCCGTTTGCTTCCCTCTCCAAGCAGCGTTGGTCAAAGTGAATTTACCTCAAACAAAAATTGTTCTTTATCGGAAACCGCTCTAAAATCTTAAGTCGTTCATAACCAGGGAATCATACCATTGAGCAATGCAGATTCTGTTCAAGTCACCATCTAACCTTACCAGCGATGATGCTGTCTTCCAAATCTAATCTTTTGAATAAGGTTTTTGCTTGTCCTTCAACCAAATGCACTATGCTAGCTTGCTTGCCCTGAGAACTGTTGCTTAGTAAAGCCCGAAGAACCGTGATTCATTTTCCTTTCATCACAAGAAAGAATACAGTTGAGAAAAAAAAAATTTAATCATCGCCATGTTTGTAACCATGGTAATATTCCTCCAGTTAGAATATATGATTATATATTATTAAAATATTTTGACAGAAGTTCAGCTTATATAAATTATCTCCTGTTTGCGTCTGATTTTATTTTGTATGAATTCTCTTATTTGTAAGAATTTGCAGTTTTTTGAAATTTCAAAGTTTTAAAAATGAATTTTAAAATAAACATCTAAGAACACTGGAACAAATATTAAAAAAAAGAAATTATTCTCATTTTCATAATTCATTGTAATTCTTTTATTTTTACTTTTTGAACATCATGTGGCTTGCACCATTTCTAACTTAGGATTATGCAAGCCATATTTCCTCAAAATGGCTGAAATGAGTGCCAAGTTTCGCATTATATTTACATTGTAAATAGAGCCCTGCCCCAAAACCATAAAATTCTTTTTTTTCTAGAAAGTAACAAATTTCTGACCTAATGAAAAGCACCAAAAATTTTCTTCAAGGGGAACTATTTTATAAAGATAAACTAGGACATCATCAAATGTTCTATGTATAATATTTTATGGAGGGCCTATACTTAACAGCAGGCTCTAAAAGTCTGATATAATAAGATTTTTAAAAATTTGAATTAAATCAAAAAAAGAACTGCAGATAGCAAAATTTTTTTCTTTATGTCAAACTTCAGTCCAAGTTGGAGATGCCTTTATTTTCTCTCCATAACAAAAATAATCCTCACCAAATTTAGGGGAGAGAACTCTTCACTGTTTGTCTATGCTGCCACGTTAAACCAAAAATAACTGAATATAACCAAACAAGAGAAATATGTTCTTGACATATTTCTTCTTACACAAAACAACCAATGAATAAACGATTATTTACACTATGTCCACATGAGAAAGTAGCAGTAATTATGGAAGTTGTTGCTTGAGTCAACAGGGTTTCTGGATACACTACATAAGTGTTGCTCCCATTGACTGCCTGTATGAAACGGTTAATTAGAGATCAAACCCTATAACAACCAATATAGAGCTGTCCATGAGAAAAAGCATGGAAAGATCAGGTAAAGTTAAGCGATCTTGAAAGCTTGTCCTTGTGCTTCATTATAATTTCCATAAATGACCTCAGGTGACCCCAAGAGACCTCTAGCATACACCTCACATTGCCTATAATTTTTGCTATGTGAAGATGCACCCCTATGCAAAATTTCTGCACCATAGGTGCAATATTGTTGCCAACAATTTGGAAAATTCACCAGAAATCACAAATCGTGACTTTGAATGAATCTGATGTCAAAATCAAATTTCTTAACACTTCAGCCATGAAAGGTTTTACCACTCAGCTGAATTCCAATTTCATAAATGTAAAATTGAAGCTAACAACTTGAAAAATTGTTTAAAATGACAAAAAATGACCTCAGATGACCTTCTGCAGTCAGTATCACATTGCCTAAGACCATGACCAAATTTCCGTTACATAGGTATGAAATTATTGCAAAAAAACTTGAGATGTATTCATGTGCTCAATTTCAGCATCTTTGATGCAAAATTGTGGCCTACAACTCATAAAATTGGCTAGAAATTACCACAAACTTACTTTGAATGACCTCAAAGGTCAACCCCACATAGCCTATGTGCTAAGTTGACTTCTCCTCAGTCTACACTCAGAATATTAGGTCAATAGGCCTCATAGTTTTAACGTGGGAGAGGAACAAATAAACAAACAAGCAGCTTAAATATTAGTATAGATATATACAATACAAAAGTTGCAGTGATCATCTTCAGTTGGACGAGATGTAGGAGTTTGACCCTACAGCAGCCGGCCTTGTTGATATTAAAGTAAACACGTTTAGTAAATAATTCTTTCAAGTTAAGGAGTTTGAAGTGATCTTAAGATAGGAAATCCCAAGATAGTCATGTTACAAGAACCTTAGCATTGTTATAGAGAAGGCATCTTTGTGAGAAATTTCTCTTCATTCTTTGTGAATTCTATTTTCTCGGAAACCAGAGGAGAAAGTTACAGAAGAAAAAGGCTATAAAAAGTCTTCACTGCATCCTTTTGATCCCAATATATATATATATATATATATGTGTTTGATAGATGTAAAAAAAAAAAGTACTCAGATTTGCAAATGAAATAATCCAATGGGTGGAATGCTTCAAACACCCTCAAAAAACAAATCCAGCTCTTGAAAATTTTTCAAGTATTAGCAGATCTCTTGGAACTTCAAAATGAATTTGTTAAAATCCCGATTGATAAAGTGGCAAATAATATAGCATTTATATGTATAAAATATCATATTCAAAAGATATTGTTTGCAGTAGGTTTAATAGGAACACCATCATCCAAGTATAAAGTATCTACTTGTGAACCTGATAATATTAGATTTAATAAACAGTGTATTATGTCAAAAGAAACTTGGATATCATAAATACCCGTAAAGGGGCTATTTTCATCTCAACCTACAATTTTAGACCTCTTCATACAAAAATTCCTCATGAAGATGGTATTGGAGAAATAAAT
The DNA here is from genome assembly GCA_963457665.1 of Thysanoteuthis rhombus. Classification (NCBI taxonomy): domain Eukaryota; kingdom Metazoa; phylum Mollusca; class Cephalopoda; order Oegopsida; family Thysanoteuthidae; genus Thysanoteuthis; species Thysanoteuthis major. Next base: position 8,900,982 of record OY735206.1, on the reverse strand, counting down.
AAAATAATAGACTTGGCATTTGCAAGAGGAAATTGTAAATATATTGGGTTAACAAACTGTAAAGCTTTCTCGTGTAAAACAAAAAAGACAGGACATACTTTATGGGTTCTAGTCATGAGGCAATTGTTAGTCATCTTATTGGGGAATGTTATTTTAAAATAAGTAATAAATAATTCCATCTGATTATAAGTATCCCTATGGGAATTGATCCCAAATCCTATTGGGCAAATTTGTATTTACACAGGCATGAATATATATTCATGTCTTTGATTAGAACTAAAATAAAGTGAGCATGTTCATGTTAAGGTTGTACCCATTTTATTGATGACTCATGTTCTCCTAATGATGGTGGAGAATTTGGAAAATTGTATAATAATACATACCTTAGGGATCTTGAACTAAAGTGTGAACATGACGGAATGCAAGCAACGTTCTTAGATTTGGATATCAAAATTGAGGATGGAATGTTTGTCTATCAATTGTTTGATAAACAAGACTCATTTCCGTTCCATATCATACATATACTATTTAAAACAAGTATTATTCCATTTTATATACTTTACAGCACTATATTATCAGAATATTTATGGATAGCACAAGCTACACTTGGATTTATTGATTTTATACCAAAAATTGTTTCTTTAGTTGTAAGAATGGTCAATCAAGTTGCAAAATTAGTAAGATTTTTAAACAATTCAATAAAGTCATGACCAGACATCCTGATTCCTGTAAAACTTATCAGCTTGACCATAATGATATGTCAATGAGTATGAAAATATAATTAATATAAAATGTATATTTAATTGAATAAATTTGTAGTAATGTTAGGGGAATTAGGTAACCAAAAGAGATGGATTTAATCTTGTTCAGTGTGAAAGATCATTATTGTATTGACAAGAACCAGGGAAAGGTGGAAACATTGAGCTCTGGACTATCAATCTGATAGGTAGTTGGATCGGAGATTGAATGAGGAATGCCAAGAACATACTGTCCAAGTATATTAATGGAATAGCCCAATGAGGTGTTACAACAATTCATATAAGGTTAATTCATTTGATAATTTAAAGAATAAAAAGAAATAGATGGAAGCAAGATAGTGTACAAAATGGAAAAATCAACTTTAAAGTTAGTGGGAAAAAATTGTTGAATTCTTCGGTTGAATATATTGGATGAAAATCAACTCAAAGAAGGTTTTTGTGTATAATTAGCATTCTTAAAGATGATATCATAAATTGATTTGCATGCATTCCGAGATTAAAACCGACACAATGGATTTAATATTCACATAGGTGAACATTCAATAGAAGTGACATGAACAACAAGTCACATCTGAAGAAAATTACATAAATTACAGATACTGGAAAATAAGTGACTGAGGTGACACAAAAAATTTCTTTGAAATTTTTTCTTTTTTTAATGTGTTTAGTGTTCAAAGCTGTAAGCTTTCTCTAGTATATATATATATATATATATATATATATATATATATAGATAGATAGATAGAGAGAGAGAGAGAGAGAGAGAGAGAATAACCATTATGCCTAGAGGGAAAAGCACATTTTTCACAACAAGTTTGGGAAAAAAGTATTAAAATTTTGATTGTGTATATACAGACACTAGCTTCATACTCAGATTAGATATGAAAATTGATCAAGAGAGGGGTGTACTGACGGGGAGCTTGGGTCAATACCACACACCTCCATGTACTTTTTGTTGTTGAATTTTTACCTAATTCAGTCTTCACGCCCACTTTGTTGGCAAATTGGAGGCCTGTACCCCATTAAAAATCATTAGGTACCTCACCGTATTTTACATACATGAAGGAAGTGACTTTTAAAATCTTTTCAAACCTTTAAATCTGTGAAGTATATAATGTCTGGCAGCATTCCATGTTAGGGGTGACCAATTGAAAAAAAGTATAATCAATTGATAAGTTACTTCTCTGGCCTTTTTGTTGAGTGCTGAGCACTAAAAAAGTGTGTATACTGCCAAGCACCAACTAAGAAACCAATTTAGCATAAACTTGATTTGTAAATTGAACACAACTAAAAAATCATATTTTTCCTACAAATAGTAATGAGCACCAATGGAGCTAAACGACTGAAAATTTGAACTTAAATGTTTAAATTTTTAGCCATGTAGCTCCATTGGTGCAACCTGTACATAATACATATATACGTACATAGCCAGCCAGTTCAATTCAAAAACTGAAGAAACCTATGTTGACAGTTTTGGTTGATGGGCTCTAATTTTAGATAAACAGACAATAGTCGAAAAGATAAAAATTCCCAATTTCAGCATCTGATGAGAAGAAACTTTCTGCACGCTTGGTTCAAGCAGAATTTTGGATTTCCATCATAAATACCATATATGGAGGTACACGATGGCATAGGAAATGGACGCAGCCAGCCAAGTACAAACTCCGCCTTGAACAGTCTGCGTTCACTTCATACTAATGTCCTTAGCAGAGGCATGAATCCATCTCTCATTCTAGCTATAGGTAAAATAGTACCGGATGAAGTGAGTGATGCCACTTTGGGCATTTGTTGCCTCCAAGTCTATTCGAAATATCACAAACCAGGCCAGAACAAGTCGTAGTGTGATATGTGGAGCCCAGGCAGGGATGGCTGAAGCCATAGGCAGCATAAGGGGGAGAAAAGATAAGATCAATAGTTCACAGGGGAATTTAAAGGACAACCACTCACTCTTACTTATCCAGAGCCTCTGATAGACGGCTCCCTAGTCATAATACCAACATACTAGAGGCAGTGCAATATTTGCATAGACACGGATAATTAACGGATCCTTTAGGGATTTATATCCATAAGTGTATGTATGCATGTGTACACGTGGGTGTATACGCTCGATATACTTTTAAAACATAAGTTGAAAGTAACTCTGACTAACATGATTGTAGTAATCAACATATGGTTAACACATTAATATAATCTCATATACCATGGCCATGAGTTTGGGAACAATTGATCAAACGATATACTCTCGGGTGCCAAACAAATGGTGGTGGTTGGGAGAATTAAGAAAACCAGGGACGGAAAATGGCATCAGACTAATGCATCAAGTACAGTACTCCCTCCAATTTCGTGGACTTGAAACTCGAGGATTTGATTACTTGTCGCGTTTTTCTTTCCCATCGATAAGGGGAGGCTACTGTCACAGACTTTCAGGGAAAAAACTAAAATATTCTGGACTGACGTTTTTTTTTGTTTTTGCTAGGAAAAAAAATAAAAAATAAAAAAAAATCGGACTAACCCTCTCAGCAAAGAAAATCAAGCCATAAGGGAAAAAAAATGGTTTTCTTATATAAAGAAAAAACAAAAACAAAAAAAAAGACAAAAACTGTATTTTGATCATTACGTCCAAAAAATATCTACAGCGCAATGGACCATGAAAAATCTAATAAATTGGGGGAGGGGGGGTCTTAATAAAGTTGGGGATGGGGTCAGAAAGAAATCAGAAAATTATGATCTAGGGGAAGGGGACATTTATTTGGCACTTGAGAGTATGCTGCTATGCGAAAAAATATACCATGTCTACATTTATTTCTTTTATTCTGTTGATGTGTGTGTTACACCCAGAGGAGAATACATCAGGTCCTTTCATGTCGTATATAATTGCATTGTACTGTATACTTCAAAAGTGATCGCAGCTAGCAGACGATACAGTATATAACTAAGATATTTTCTTTGTAGTAAATATGATGATACAAGCAAAGCGTTTTGTTTCGCACAGAACATACATTGTCTGATGCTAGATGAGAGAGGACAAATCATAATTTTGTAATTACTCAACTTGATTGCACATATACTAAACTAATGCTGTGAATAAAATACTTGGCTACACTTATTTAAGTACACCAATGAGGAAAGTTTCTTTCTACTTTATAAATCTGTGGTACATCCCCATCTGGAGTTTGACTCTTGCATATGGTCTTCTCACATGAAACACTACTCAGACGCTATTGAGAGAGTACAGAAAAGAGCCACCAAGATTCTTTCTGAGATTTGGAAATATATCTTACACTGAAAGATTTAAACAACTTAATCTAGAGGTGCCATAATACAGAAGGAAACATGCTGATCTGTTGGAAGTCTATACAATCCAGAACAATATACATATAATTCATTGTTCAGAATATCCGGATAAGAAAATGTTGACTTTAAAATGCCGGCTGTAAAACAAGAGGATGCAGCCATGAATTACTAAATCAGACCTCCAGTGGTGTTAGAAAAAATTTCTTCTCGGCCAGAGTTGCAGTCGCATGGATCAGCCTGAGTGGGAAGAGGGCCACATCCGAGAATATCAATATTTATTCTGATATTGGGCATATCGAATTCAACTACCAATTTTCTTATTAGATTAATTCCACCCCTACTAAACTGAAGCTGGCTTAATGACACAGTTAACTGCTGTCAAAAAATGTACATTATTCATCTTACTTCATATTCAAGTCATACATTTTTGTGAAATATTAGCTTTCTTGAAATTATATCAGAGAAGAAATTTAATTTTTCTCAAACTCCAATCCAAACCTGGAGTTGACTTTGATTGTATCAACATTTCCCTACCGTGATTTGAAATCACAACCAACTTATTGAATATATCTATAAAATCAAAATTTCTCTTCTGTGATTCGGTAGGCTATTGGCTTACTGACTGAGCAAAGCTGTCTTTTCTGATTTATATATCTAAAAAATATTTTCTTACAGATATGCAGGGCATCCTTCATTCAAATAACTAAATACATTTATACTAAAAATATATATTTTCATGATTTTTCACTTATTATATATACAAAACAAAAGTTGCAATAATCATCATAGTGGGAATAAAAGTAGGAAAGGAGATTTGCTCTGCAGCAGCCACGCTTATTTATTTTACTATGTAGAGGATAGATCCAACTAATATGATAGTGTTGTTGTTTGGTTGGTTTGGCTGTCACAGGGAAAAGAGAGTATGACATTTTCAAAACCTTAAATTTCCCTGCATCCTACTTCCACTACCCTCTCCAGCCAGACAACACTGTATGCTACCTCCACCAGCATGGCAAAGCCCCAATGTAAAAGGTTGAAAGGGGACTGGCGAGACTTCAAAACTATTAATGTTAATTCCTCTATGATTAATAATACAGTTGTCATTTTAATTATGGAGGTACAAATATACTTTATAAAGAGTAGGAAGTGAAACGAGTGAAAAGTCTGAAACAGCAGAGGAGACAGGTCAAATATTTGGATGGTAGCGGGGTGGGTCCAGGCAATGTTGGCAACTCAAATTTTTTTTTACGCACAAAACCAACCCCGAAAGAGTGTCAAAAGTCGCAAAAAGTCATTGTTAGCTATTTTATGACAATCGAAATAGCTAAAAATGACGCTAAAATGAAATAAAAAGGTTGTATTTTCGCACTACCAAAGTGAGAATTTTTAACAATTTCAACCTTCTCACCCCCATTTTCTATTCAATTCTACACAAATAAAAAGGTTCGGACTTGAAGAAGTTTTTTTGGGGGGGTCTGTGCCCCTCAATTCCTAGGGTTTGTGGGGGGGGGGGGCATCGAGAGTGTTGACTGCTCCAGACCTTGTATTTAAAAAAATCGAAGTATTTTCAAAAATCCAACACCCACGTACGGTAGATAATTTAGCTTTTTTAAACTTTAAACAGGCATCAAAATACCATGGATTCATTTTCCATACAATTCAAAGCACCGTTGAAATATTTTGCATTCACAATACAAGGTAAAAAAAATGCTTAACCGATTTCTATACACGAGACATGTGATATGTGGTGTGGGAAGGAACTCTTAAAAATGAATTAATTAAAACATAACTTTATTATAAGTAAGAACAATCACTAGAACAGTCAGTTTTGTAATATTGTACACTTTTTGTTTCATGTGATAAATAGAAACTTATTCATTCCTTCACAAAAAGAATGACACCGTGAATATTTTTTTTTAAATCGCTGAGATAAAAAAAAAAAAAATGAGAGAGAGAGAAATATATGTTCATATCTTTTGGACTTTGGCAAGATGAATAGATAGTTTTAGCTCATTATGATTTTTGTTAATATTTTGGGGGAGGTTTTAAATCCTGGGAAGTGACTGCATTAAATTTTAGTTTAGTTACTTTGAAAGTTTTTCAAAAAGATCCAAGACGTGTAATTATCACTTTTTATTTTTATTTTTAACCTACTACGCGTTTAACGTTCATATGTGACTGCAAGTTATTTTTACGAACTACTGATTTAGTATTTTAATTTAATCTTAAGACAAAAAAAATACGTAATAAATATTTTTGAAAAAAAAACAATATTATCATTAATGGTGGAATTTACCGGTAAGTTGTGCATTTTTTTTAATTTTTTTTTTTTGATCAGTCAAAGTTAGTCCAGAAACAGAATTTGATAAGTAGAAAGTACATTTATACTGAGTTTGTAACAGTTCAACACTTACAAAAACATATGACAAACCACGTGTCTTCTCCGTTTACTCACGCACGTCCCAAGTCAGACCCACGCGAGCCCTGGCAGGTTTTAGAGACAACAGTGGTGAGAACTACAGCAAAAGACGTTAAGATCAGGAAATCTCATGAGGCTCATCAGGTGCTCGGGCAAAACACAATTTTTAAAAATTTCAAATACCTAGATAAATGAATGTTATGAAATTAAAAAAAAATAAACTATTTCAAGTAATCATAAATTAACCTAAAAAATTAAAATTTATTATATCCATTGATCGACAGAGTAGAAACAAAATGGACCCCCGCTCAAAATCCTGGTCCACCCCTAGGCATGTACGGAATTTCAGGCATCCCAAATAACAGCCGATTTTTTTTCCTCTATTTAGCCAATGAAAATCTGCAGTGAAAAATTAACCGATTTAATTCTATATTATAGCCAACACACAAAGCGTATATATTCAATGTCGATAAACAAGAAACCTGAACTTTTGATCTGAGGATATTTTTGGAGATGAATTTTCTCTAGCAACCAATCTGGTAAAACATCAATAGCCATAAAATTAACCAAAAATGAAGACGATTTAGCCGATTTTAGTTATTTTGAGGAGCAGTTTTAGCTGAAAAAAAGACAAGAAATTTGAGTTGGCATGCCTCTCGTGCTACCAGAAGCTTTTTGATACATCTTTGCACACGAATGCGCCATAAAACTTCTAACGGTTTCAGTCTAGTCAGCTGTTGTGATGCATCGGTATCGGATGGTGGCTTTTTCTTCTAGTTTTGGGGGACCGTGTAGAAAGAAAAAAAAAAAAGGATAATTTTTCAGAGGAAAAAAAAGGGCGTTTTATACTGTGTAGGTCCGCTCAAAAGTAGAGACGGGGCGTATTTGTTGTACGTATGGCAAATATTTCAAATTTCAATTTATTTCATTTTTACTTTTTTAATCGTACAATCACGGACAAAACCATCATAATTGGTTTATGAAATCAGATCCTATTCATTTAAAAGGTAGAAATGAAATTTAATCATGAATCAATTAATTTACTGTGTCACACGTGGGATGCTTTTTAAAACCTTTTTTTTTTAACACTAAAACAAGATTCAAACCCATTTTTACTTATGAAACATTTCGATTTAAGTGCATTGTTTCCGATGTTTAGGGTCTGCATTTTTCGTTTTAAGTGCCAGGAATAAATCCCATCATAATTTCTAGAGAGAAATGAGACATTTTTAAATGAGTAGTAATAAATAAATAGACACGTGCTTTATTTATTTTCTTTCAATATCATTCATCGTACACGAGACAAACCGTTATGAGATGTAAAAAAAAAAGCAGATTCTTCGGAAAAAAAACAACACTGCCCGAAATGGGTCTTTATGGTGATGGTGGTGACGGGGGTTCTATTTACAATGTCTCTATAATCATAAAATGAGCACACACTTTTGGGCATTTCACCGGAGGTAGTGACAACGATTTCCGTCTTATGACCATCATGGCTTCTACACAGTGTGTCGACTGCTCTTTACAATTCTTTCAAGCAATCCAACTCTTACCAAAAAAGACCTACAAGTTCTTATGTTGAGTTTTTCTATTTAATTTTTTTTTTCTCAAAAACGAAAGAAATTGCCAGCATGGCCTCTACTTCAGAACTAATACGGTGTATAGTGGTTCGGGTTAGGATCAATTTAGAGTGACCTAAGCGGGGGCGGCCCACACTGGGTGACACTATCAGAGGGGGTGACACTAACGGCGGCTGCCTAAAAGTTTTTCATATTGTTTCTTGGTAATTCTTTCTTTTAATGAAACATCTGTCTATTCACACAATATCTCTGAAAGTTCTGAATTGATTTCAATTGAATTTTGTGGAGGGATGTGCGATGGGATGAGGAAAAGTTAATTGGATTCGGGAGTGGATCCATTTTTTAGATTGAGAAATATTTTCTCATTTTTTGTTTTCCTTTTCATACTTATGACTGTTCACACGATATCTCCAAAAGTCCTGAATGGATTTCAATGGAATCTCGTGGAAGAGAGGGCAATAGGCCACAGCAAGATAAGTGATTAAATTTTGGGATGGATCCACGCATAATTACCCCCTTTACGTCGTAGTCATATACAAATTATGTTGCTAAACGTCTGTCTGTCCAAACAATATCTCCAAATGGGTTCAATGACTTCTTGTGGAGGGTGGGCGATAGGCCATAGAAGAAGTGATTGAATTTTGAGGCGGATCCATGCACAATTACCGACAATGACGTGGGCAGAAGTATGCGCTCTACGAATGCTATCTAGTTTTATTGAATTTTTTTTAATACTGAAAGAAAAAAATGTTACTAGTCACCATACTTATTATTCCTATTAAAGATGAATTTAATTGTTAGTAAACGTTTGCTTATGACATCACATTCAGAAATATGGGAGATCAAGATGAATAATATTGAAAAATGAAAAGCATTAATACAAAAAGATCACCTAAATTCTACATATCCTTCTGTGAGTGGAGCAAGTTCTGGAAGGGGGGGGGACTGGATGACACCCTGAGTTACCGCCCCGGGTGACACCAACGATAGGCCTGCCACTGGGTTAGCGTTAGGATTAGGATTAGGATTAGTGTTAGGGTTTCTTATTACCCAATTATTTATCGATACTACTTAGCTGAAAATGGAAAAGTATAGCCGTTTTTTTAAAGTCAGTCAAAGCCAATCGAACTACACAGGAAAAATATTTTTCATAAATTTCATTATTTCTTTCTTTTTTTTTTTTACTCAAGATTGATAAACCGAATTTTCATCGAAACTTTTTGCTTTGAAAATACGTTTCGAGTCAGACACTAAATTTTTCCTTAGCAAATGCACTACAAATCTGGTCAGTTTAATAAAAGTAAAAGTACTATTTTCATTAAATATTTGTTCTGGAGTCTTAGTATATAGTCAACTGGACTTTAAACTAGCATCAAAACTTTTTTAGCCGTAAGTCAGCCGAAAAAGCGGCATATCTAGCCGATTTTGGCCAATATTCGAAACAGTTTGTGCTGTAAAAAAGTTGGCAACGCTGCTTCATATTTTTATTCCCTGTACTTCCGGTAAGATGGCAGAAACTAGGTGCCGATTACAGCAATACACTTACACTATCAAGAGAACTCCTTTCGAAAAACCTTCAAAATAATATTTTCTAAAAACTAATAAATTTCTGCAGGGTAGTTCTAAGGTCTGACAGATTAAAAACATTTCTGAAAGAAAATTGGCTACTCGTGTAAATCATTTGAAAAAAGTTAATTTCTATATTTTTTTCGGGGGGGGGGTTATGATGTAAATAATGCTAAACTGGGCCTCTACTATCCGCTATTTGTACGGAAGCACGGCTTGAATGATTTATCTTTCCCTTGTTGTAAATCTGAAGGCCCGCTTACGTCATAACGAGGAAGATAAATCATCTAAGCCTGACTTCCGTACGAATAACAGAAAGCAGGGGTCAAGTTTAGTATTATATTCACATGGTAAGTAGAACCCCCTATCATAAAACCTTTAAAAAAAATTTTTTTTTTCCAAAACTGATAAATTTCATGAGAATACAATGGCCTCGTGGATTGAAAACACAAAATTACTTGCAAATTTTTTTTTTTTTCCTATTTTTAGGAGGCCGGTCCCATTCCGGTCAGCAGTGCCGTGTCGTAAAATGATTTACATTGAATAATGGTTTCACTTGGACATTTTATTTACTAATAAATTCTTTCTTATAACCTTTTTTTTTCTTTCTTCAGAACAAGGATCTGTAACGGGGCATGTTTTGGACGAGTCCTACGACATTAAATATATGTAAATTAATCTATTTGATAATTGAACAATCTGTAAGACATGCTTTAGTCTTCAGTAAGAAAGTGCATTTTTATTTTTCTGAATTTAAATGTTGGGATCGTCGTATGAAAATAAACTTTAAAGCCTATGCTACGAGTTATTGGGGTATGAAATAACAAACAGCAGAAGAACTCGTGTTACAGTATCCATGTATGTAAAAGAAACCGGTGTCAATAAAGAAATCAAGAAATAATATAAAATAAAAACTTACTTCTTGATCGTGTGATATAATAGAAGCTGGTGATAGTGGTCGTCCTAATGGTGATGATGATGATGATGATGATGGTGATGACATTTTCGGATTATTTTGTTTTTTTTCCGGATCCTTTTTTGGACAAGTTACGACAGGTCATTTCAGAAGGGGTCCCGGGCCCCTCTTCTTCTACTTTTCTTTAATCTTCTACCCCTGCCCGTCCTGTATTGTTTGCAGACAGTGTTATTATTAGGGGTGGAGTTACGATGAAAGGAAAGGAAAGAAGAAGAGAAGGAGTTCTCGACTGAAACGGATTCGTTTGTTTTTTTTTCTTTTTTTTCCTCTCTCTCGTTTCACCCTCCTTTTGTTGTTTTCTATGTCTTTTCGTCTTTCTTTCTCTTTCCTCTTTCTTCTTGCCTTCTTTCCTATCTATTTTCTCTCTCTTCCTTTCTCATTATCACTTTTGCTTAAATTATTCTAGACACTTTGATTTTCTTTTATTCTCTCTCTCTCTTTCTCTCTCTCTCTCTTGTTCTTGTTGCATAACAGTTTTTTTTCGCCCTACTCACCACTCATCTGTCTGAATCATTGTCTCTCTCTCTCTCTCTCCCCCTCTCTGTCTCTATCTTTTTCCCTCTCCTCTCGCCTTAACATCGACCTCTCTGTCCTTCACCACCCTCTCTCTTTCATTTCCCGTCTGTCTCTCTCTCTCTTTCTCTCTTTATCCTTCCCCCCGCTGTCTACATCTGCCTTCTCCTTCCTCGTCTCCCACTTCTTGATTCTTCTTCCTGTAAAAAGGCAGTAGGCAAAGTGTGATAACGACAATTGATTGAGAACGTATAAAGACACGTGGAGTACACGAATTGGCGAAGGAAGACACGAAAAACCTCTCAGCGTCAAAAGTCGAGGAGAGACAGAGAAAGAAAGAGAGAGATAATAAGAAGATGAAAGAGAAACAGAGAGGACAGAGAGAGAGAAGGAGAAGAAGTAGATTTGGAACTATTTTTACTTATTATTAAGTCCGATACGAGTGGCTCAAAAATGTAATTATTGTCGTAATCTAAAAATATAACGATTTCGTGCTCTCACCCAGTCATACTATCGCTATGATGTAGTTGTACATTATTCGTATTAAAATCATTAGTGCGGAGGAAGTCGTTTATTATAATCACAGATAATGTTAAGTAACGTCCAAATGGATACACCATTTCGGTTCTCGTACGATCACTGAAGTTAAGCAACGTCAAGCCTGGTCAGTACCTTGATGGGTAACCGTCGGAACACCAGTTGCTGCTACCAGCTTGATCTGCAAACATATTGTGCACTTTCCTCTGAAAACTTTCAGCATGGTAGAGCGGGGAGGAGATTCCTCCATACTAAGCGCCCAGGCATAGCGATTAAAAGCTGTTTGTCTACACTCAGTCTTGGCTGACAGGGGGCCCATAAGAGTTGATGTTATCAAATGGTCATTATAAGGAAAATCAGTTGCCCCCTCCACACACACACATACCAAGTGATTACAATAAGCAGCTTCCTCAATATATATCCTTTGCCTAATGTTATCAACCAGTTGATGTTATCTAAAAGAACCTGTTCCAAAACGGTCACAATAAGCAGCTTCTGCTGTATTATCAAGGAAAAAGAATTAATTATCTTAGTCTGATTATATCTATCCATCTATCTATCTATCTATTTATGTCTACTGGTTGACATTTGGGTATCCCTACCTCTTGCACCAGCAGTTAGAGTTCAATCCTGGGTAAAGGCCAGAAATTCTTTTTCAAATTTTAGAAAAAATATTTTCAAAGCAGGCAGGAAGCTAGGTACAACACAATCTCCCTATTCCCCTCTCCATGAATGCTTTAATGTACTTGTAAAATCTACAGTACCAACATGGTATGTTTGCCTGTCCTGTATATATCTAGATGTATAATTTATATTATTCCTCTCCCGACAGATGGGTACCTTGCAATTGGATTTGGCAATCCTGAGAGAGACGCCATCCGGATGATTAACTCTTGGTAAGGCTACCATGGCAGCATGAACTTATGGGAACTCTTTGGCTAAGGGCTTGAAAGGCCTGAAAATTGCGGGGGAGGGCATTTGCCCTGGCTGCCCCCTTGGGTTGTATGCCTCTGCCTCGCAGTAAGGTTGAAGGTGAGTATCCAGACCGAATTTACACAGGATCTCAATGGCGGATCAGGCAGAGGAGAACACCGAATGACTGAGAAGGTAGAGAAAAATCAAACAATTTCTTGCGATCTCAGACTGGCACGTCAGTCGTCTCCCAACTGACTGAGATCACAGCTATGAAGGCGATTACTGACTGACAAGAAATTTGTCTGTACCGATGGTATGCTATTGGATTCGGAGTCTCCAGAGCCGTCCCAAAGCAAAAGTGAACTGAGTGGTAGCCTTGGGCCCCGTAGTCTTCGGAGATTTCTAAGGGCCTTTGGCCAGTTCTGGGATTCCGCATCATCTCAGGTCCCTGTACCATGGAATTGGAACAGGATTGTAAGATAGTTGGAGACATTTCTGGCCCAAAACATGCAGAAAATGGCCAAATGCAAAATTGTTTATAAAAGCAATTTTTCAATATTTATTTTCATTAGATGAAGCATTGTAAATCATTAGTATTTTTTTAAATACTACTAATTACCTTTATCTTAATTTTTCAGTTGCTTTTTTATCTCTCAATTATTAAAGTGGCTATAATAAAAAGTGACTGGAAAATAAGGATGAAAGTGAATACATACAAAAATTGATAATAATGATTGTTTATAAATATTGTATAATAAAAAAAAAAAAACATAATAAAATGTATTAAAAATACTGCAGCAACAAAATCAGGATGAACAAACCAAAGTTCACAGCCAAATGCTTTCCAAAAAAGGCCAGATTTAGCCATAAAATTTCAACTTCAGACTGGAGTCCAAAATATGCGGCTATTACTGGTTTTCATTACTATCTTTACAGGGTAATCAAATTCATGTGAATGGCTCTGGAGGGATTTTGTTGTCTGCCTAGAGTCTTTAACTTCAAATGTGTTTCGTGTGGCCTTGGGATGTGTCATTATCTTTCAAGGATTGTACTTTGAAGAGCAGTATTTTTTTTATCCCTGCCACACCCTACCATTTCCTGCCACTTGTTTATACTACAAGTTTTCAAGATTCAACAAATTCCTTGCCACTTCCTAATACTACTAGTTCTAAAACACTAACAAACTCCCTGCCATTCCCTCCACTTCTTAAAACTATTAGTTCTCTAACATGAACAAGCTCCATTCCTTACCACAAATTCCATTCATGTTTGAGAACTGGTAGTATCCAGGAGTGGCAGGGATATTTTTGCATTGAAATATTTCATTAATGTGTGGCAGGGATAGCTTTTGTATCAAAATATTTTATTAACACGTGGCAGGAAGTGATAATGATAAAAAATTTTGCCATACTCTGAGGCCATCCAAGACAATATTCTGGACTTTTTTTCAAAAGAATCGATGACAATGATAAACTATTGAATGTATACTAATACGTGCACACTTGCGTAATATCCCCATACACACTGTAAATGCTAAACATGTAACTATCGTATATTGCATTTGTAAAAGAGTAATTGTATTTATGTAATTTTTTTTTAATCTACACGTGTGTAAATATGTTCTAATTAAGATGGAAACTATTTTTTTCAATCAAATATTGAACAAGATAAATTTTTAGTAATATAAAACTTATCAGTGTAGTTAAGAGAGCTGCCTTCCAATTACCTTTTATGTTTCTTGTTCCTAGGTGAACAAACTTTGCTGAGAGAAAAGCTCACAGTGTGATACATTAACAATGTCGTCTTCGAAATTTGTATAATGAAGGTGCTTATTTCCATTCAGTCTGCCTCTGACAACGATTCAGTTGAATATTTTTTTTTAAATAGGAAAAAATCATTTTTTCAACTCAACTGACAGTGAAAAAAGCTCAAAAAAGGATATTTCCATTTAGAGAGAGTTGACTCAACTGAGTCAAGTGATTGACTTGAATCTTGCAGGCTGCCCACTGCCCCTCATGATGTAGGCTAGGCTGAAACAAAGATACTGACAAATTGAGTGTTTTATTATGTTTTCTTCAACAATTCTGTATTCTAATTTCTCCCACAGATAAAGCAACCCAAGAATATTCATTGAAAAAAACATATTTAGAAAACAAATGGAAATCTGCTCTCGTTTTACATCTATTTATATAAAATGCCACATGCATGTCTTATCTTTTTTTCATGTGTAATATTTGTCAAGGGAGATATCTATTAAAATACCAATTATAGAATAGTCTCCCTTACCTTTCGTTTGGTTGAACTTGAACAACAAAAAGCAGAGCCACACAATGACTTTTTATTAGTACAATCCCATTGCAAAATCATTCGAATACTGCTGTCATTTCTAGATGGCATTGGTAAACTAGTTAAATCATATCTAGGTTCATCTTGTATAAATACTTGAAATGCTACATAACATCAACCGCCGATGGACACTTACCATAGAGCAATTGTTAGCAAGTTAGTCTTACAACATTATTTGTGCAGGGGGGGCGTCTATTGCTACTTTTCTGGGGCAGGGGGTATTTTCAGGAAAAGGGATGCAAAATGATATTTAGAATGTTAGTGTTACTAATACCGTCTTTTTATGTAGGTACATTAAGTTATTGGGGTTACATAAAACAATTGTGCAGTATCATTATCTTTTATTGATTATAACTCATCTATAAAACTGTTGACCATTATGATGACAGATGATAAATAATTAAGAATGTATATTTATAACAATTTATACAACTGAACGAGATCAGTTCCTGGAATACCAGTCCAATTCATATTTGCATTGATTTTATTCTAAATCATTATTATACCCTGATTTAATCAGGCTGATGTCCTCATCGTGGTTGTTATAGTCACAATGTTTCGGCCATTGTACCCCATGGCTTCTTCAGATGTCTGTTGTAGTTGGAAACCTTTTGAGAATTTCAAACCAATCCCTTCATTCAATCCATGGGGGTAGGTTGTTCTCAATATGCAGTCCATGCCAGAAAATATCTTGTATCATTCAATTCTTCCTATTTAATTTGTCAATATTTTTTGCTCTACTTGACCAAGGGATTGAACCTATGACCAAGAGGTTACTGGATATACAAAGCCACTTGCCCATTGTTCCGTAGGACAATCTGGTGGTGGAAGCTTGGAGTCTTAAACCTGATGTTGCTTGTCTGCCTCTTCCAGAATTTTTTTTTTATTTCGAATGGGAATGATGACTGAAGTTCCTTTTGCTCCCATACAAGCATAAGTACCTCTTCTATTTCAACACTTGTTCATTACATGGCAAGGGTAGGTGGGGGGAGAAGATAATGGATGAAAGATAGGAGCATGAATAATAATCAAAAGTTTAATAGTCGTACATGCAAAGAAATAGAATGATGGTACAATAATAACGATTCTGAATATTGAAAATTGTTATTTTTTTTAAATGTGTATTTTAAAAATTTTATATTGCAAAATTTTATGAATCTTTAAACAAGCCTAGAGTCATGAATATAAAAAAAATGCATTTAACCAATCAAAAATCAAGGCAGAATTAAGCTAATTCGGGGCTTGTAAAGTATGTAATAAAGAGGCCCCAAATTGAAAAAGAACAGGTCTGGTTAATCACATAATAGAAACTGCCACAAGAATAATATCTTTTGTTCGGTATGATCAATTAAAAAATTGAATAAGGGGATGATTATTGGATTGTGATCACTGAAAAAAGTCTGAATTAAAAAAACATGCGTGAATGATGCAAGACACAAACTAAGCGTAAACTTACATTGTAAAATGAACACCCCACTAAAATCTATTTAGGGGGAGGAATTTTGAAAACACAAAAAAAAATCAGTCTATTTAGACATAATAAGGAGCAAATGTTGAAATTTTCAGCTTTCTAGCTTCATTGAAGCAGCTTGTACTCATGATACATGTATAAACAGCCAGACCAACTTGAAAACTGAAGAAACCTGTGTTGACAGTTTTGGTTCACCATATGTAATATTAGAATGCATGATTTTTTCACCTGCATAATAAAGTGATTTTATTTTCATATGCTATACAGCCAGATAATTCGACATATTTTCAGTAATAGTATTTGTTTTTATTCTGATTTTTATACAGCGGCTATGACTTCAGCTTCAAATACCCTTGCACTTAAATGTTGAATATGTATCGTGTAGATACTAGACTCCCATTAACACGTTAAATATTAACTCCTATTGAAGGTGATAATTGGCTAAAATTGCTAATCTGGAGCATCCAGTTGTTCAGAAAAGTTGAAGGCAGTATAGTATTATAGTGATAGAGCAAGTAAAGAGTCACTGAATCGGAATTTGATAGCTAGCAAGCATTTAGTATGAGGCCGGTGAAAATGCCGGGCGTGTAACATCTTCTACATTTGCTAGATAATTAATCTGGCACTGCAAAACATTGTGAAAGTTTTTTTGAGCTTGGAATGATATTTCTAGTGAATGAAGCGAAGAAGCCATGGAGAATTCCTGTAAGAGTCTATGACACATGCTTTCTTGAATAAGAAGCAGTGGCATAGCTAGAGGGGGGGGGGAGCAATGGAGCCCCCCTCCCCTTCCCAGCACATTTTTGAGGAGTGGCACCTTTTCAACAGTCTTTTAACTTTTTGTTTTTTCTTGTGTGAAAAAAGTTGAATCTCATTTTTTTTTTTTTGTACTGCTCTGATCTTAAATATGAAATAACAATGATGTACTTTCTTTAAAACTCTGTCATCCTACAAAACAAAAATATAGAATGAATGTAAAATTATTTGGAACAAGTCTAGGTGCTTTTAATCCTCTCCCTTCCAATGTTTGAGCCTAGCTACATCCCTGATAAGAAGCAAGTGCAATGTGAATCATTAATGAAATTGAATCTAGGGAAATAACAGGACATATTGATCATTCATCTGTGTCAAAAGACAAAAAAAAATACTGATTATTTTGTTCTAATCATAGGAATTCTTAGATGCAATCGTTCAAAAAAATTTTAAAAAAAGGAGAGACAGGTTTTAGTTACTCACTCAATAGTAACCGTCATGTGACCAATATCTTTTAGATGTATGCTGTGTTGGGGTGATCAGTAAAAACTTTTGAAAAAGAGGTGATTAATGAATAAGTTTCTTCTCTCACCTTTTTTGGGGCAGTGATCGCTGAAATAAAGACTGAATTTCCAAAATCAAGTATGAATGCTGCCAGATCATTTTAGCATGAAACCAAAAAAAGTGTTTTTTCAAGACATAATAAGGAGAAGATATTTGAATTTTCAGCCCTCTAGCTCCAATGATAGGGCCTGCACGCATGTTGCATACATATAAACAGCCAGCCAGCCAGATCAACTTGAAAACTGAACAAATCTTTATTGATATTTTTGATGACAGTTTTCATTGACAATTTCTAGAAATACTAATTATTTCATGTTTTAGTCATAGCAATGTGATTAAGAAAGCAGATTCAGAGATTCAAGATTTATCTCACGGAATATCTGAGACAAATTCCTTTGGATGGGAAATTCTTGGTTGAACTCAAAAAAAATTCAGCCTTTGGTTGAAAACCAACCAAGAGATTCGAGAATTTTTTCTTTTTCTCCTGAAAGTGTTAAACATTCAGAATTAGGTTAGTTCAGTCTTGGTGTGTCATTTTTTTTATTTTATTTCAAGAACCGTGAACTAAAAACTGTCAACATAGGTTTCTTCAGTCCGACTATATTTGTGTACAGCATGCACAGGACACACAAATGGAGCTAAAAGTCTGAAAATTTAAACACTTACTCTTTATCATGTTTAAATAGACTACTTTTGTTTTTGTTTTTTTTAAATTCCTTCCCTCAAGTTTTTTTTGGGGTGGGGGTCGTCAATTCACAATGTACATTTATGCTAAATTTTTCCCCAAGTTTGTATCTGGCAACATACATACATGCTTTCGTTTTGAAAATTCAGACTTTTTCAGCAATCGCTGCTGAACAAAAGAGGGGTGTCTTATTTATTGATCACTCCTTTTTCTCATTATTTAATTGATCATCCCCAACACAACATGCTGCCATGACGGTTTCTGTTGAGTGACTAACCAGACCATTTCTCTTGAGGTTTTATATTTCTATTCTTGTGTTTTTTGTCGACTCACAGATGAGTGGATATCTGCAGCTGTGAATTTTGTCAAAATCTTCTCATGAATTCTACTTATACTAGAATAACCACGTTGTGAAAAATGACGACAGCTTTATTTTTGTTTTTGTTTTTTTAAATTCTGCCCGTTGAGGCTGTTAGCTGATTTGATGTATAGCCCCCTTTCCTCAATGCATCCAATCTGACTGACACATTCAGAGCTTAGAATTTCAACACCTTAACGTGAGTCTTACAGGGTGCCGCAATGGGGATGATCAATTAAAAAAATGGAAAAAGTTACAGCTCTCACCTTTTGATGGATTACTAAAAAGTCTGGATTTTCAAAAAACAAGTGTGAATGCTGCCAGATATAGACTAAGTGACCAATCTAGCATATACTTACCTTGCAAATCGAACCCCCAATAAAGAGATATTTTACAAGAGAATTTTCAAAAAACGAGAAAACATTATTTCTAGTTATAATAATGAGTAAATATTGAAATTCCGCTTCACTAGTTCCATTAGTACGGCCTCCACTTACAATACATACATAGAGAGCCAGCCAAACCTGCTTGAAAACAAGAGAAACCTATGCTGACAGTTTCTAATAGAGATAATCATTTATATCTTTATGTTTTCACTTCTCTTTTAAGGAAATTTCTCTGAACTAAGTTGAAAAGAGGCATATACGTTTAGTTGCGCCTGTTGGGTTGTTTATTTGTCCGTTGGTTAACCAGTCCACATGATATCTCAGAAAGAACTGAATGAATTCCAGTGACATTTTGTGGAAGGGTGGGTCATCGGATAAAAAATAGGTGGTAAAATTTCTTTCTGTTTGAGAGATAGTTTTCCGTTTTGTTTTCAATTGCATTTATATATACACTCATGACTATCCACATGATAACTTCAAAAAGTTATCGATGAAAATACATGAAATTCTGTTGAGAGGTGGACAATATGCTACAGAAGAACTAATTGAACTTTTTTAGCAGATCCATACACAATTATCTCCCCCACGTCGTAGTTACATCTCCAAATCACATGATATTACCATAATTTCATGTCTGTCCACACAAGTTCTCAATGAATTTCTACGACATTCTGTGGGAGGGTAGTAAATAGGCTTTGAAAGAACTGATTAGATTTTCAGATCCATACACAGTTTTCTCCCCCTCATCGTGGCTATGTGTTAAAACCACATAATATTGCAAAATTTCTCTTCTCGTGCGCAAGACATCTCCAAAAGTTCTCAATGAATTCTGATGATGTTTGGTGAAAGGATTAACAATAGACTGTGGAAGATCTGATTACATTTTTTGGTGGATCCATGATCAATTATCTCCCCTACATCGTAATTTTATTTATTGCCATAATGTGTATCCACGGAATATCTCTAGCAGTAATGAAAGCATTTCTATAGAATTTTGTGGAAGGGTGAGCATTGAGGTAAGAAAGAGGTGGTAATATTTGGGGGCGACTCGAGGGATTCTTTCCCGATTGACAGATATTTTTCCTTTTTTTTAAAAATCAGATTTATGTATATGCTCATGACTGTCCACACGATATCTCAAAAAGTTATCGATAAATTTCTATGACATTTCTGGAAGAATGGATTGAATTTTGGATCCATGCACAATTATTTCCCCTTCATCGTAGTCAAATGTCCAAAGTACACAATATCTCCAGTCCATACAATATCACAAAAATCTTTCAATTGATTTCAATGGAATATTGTGGAAGGGTTGGCCATGAGCTAAGGGAGATTTTATCAAATTTTGTTGGATCAAGGAATTATTGTTTGATTGAGAGATATTTCTTCGAATATTTATATGTATTCACTCATTCAAATGTTTGTCCACATAATATCTCGAAAAGTTCTCTATGAATTTCAATGATTTTGCTGAAGGGGGGGCTATAGGTTAAGGAAAAAGTGATTGAATTTGGGGTTGGATCCAATAACTTGTTCTTGATAAAGAGATATTCTTTCATATATCAAGACAATAGTCCAAAATATGAAAAGTGAAACCTACAAAGTTACTTCCCCTGCTTTGCCGCTATATTTGAACTGGTTTTCATTTAGATTTTTAGTTAGTGTATAGCACTGGCAGAGGTTTGTACTATCTGAATGTTTTCTAGTTTTATCAAGTCTTTTTTCATATGGAAGCAAAATGGAATAGATAGTTTTTTTTTATATATGTGTTATGCTGAATCAGTGAAATTCCCTAATGGGTGAAATTTTAACTTGAAAAAATTTAAACAAATCGTAATTTCGATTTGATCAAAAGTCCATTCAAACGAAACAACGATATGAAACAACCATTCTCTTACTATCAAAAATCAGACTTTTTCACAAAAAAAGAAATAAATATGTAGTTTTGATTCCATCAAATGTTTATTTAATAAAAACAAGGATATAAAACAACTATTTTTTATGATCAAAAGTTGAAGTAGTCAAAGCGAAATCGGACTTTTTTTTACAAAAAATAAGTAAATTCAGTCAATTGGACAATTTCACCGTTTTGGCATAACATACATGAAGTATATAACTTCAGGTGAAAAAGTAATTTCTTTTCCCTTTCTTGAAAAAAACACTTTAAGTGGATTCTGATTGGCTTTTGTAAAAGTAGCCAAAATTTTTTTCCTTAACCATGGATGAATGTAAAAATGTTTTCTGTAAAGGTATATTGCTTTTTATTTAGCATCGAATGGAAGACGTTTTTGCGACTCCAAGTGCTGCTATTTATAGCCAAATTCTTTTCATAAAAATAGAGTTATGGACAGGTAGGTGGGCGGGTTGGAAAAGAGGAAGAATTTCCTGTTAATTCTTTTGCATCTTTTTACATTTGCAACTGAGAATTTGCACTGGTATCTGGCAAAGTATACCTTGCTGTGGCACTCACTAGTATAGCCGAGAGATTAGAGGAAGAACCTATGTGTGAGAGGTCCAAGGTTTTATGCCCAGTAGGCTTGTTTGTGAATCTCATTCTACACATTCCTTGCAGAGAAGAAATAAGAATCTTCATAAAAAGGAATCAGAACAATTCTCAACAGACCACACCAATGGAACTATTGGGCTCAAAATTTCAACATTAGACTCCTTATTATGTATAAAAAAAAGTTTTTTTCTTGTTTTTTGAAAATATATCCCCGGATAGGTTTTTATTGGGAAGTTTGATTTGCAATGTAAGGTTATGTTTAATTGATCCCTTAGTTTGTGTCCATTCAATTTTTTTTTTTTTTAAGTCGGATTTTTACAGAGATCAATGCCCAACGAATGGACCGAGAAGTAACTTATTCATTTATCATCCCTTTTTCCAATTTTTTAATTGATCACCTAAACATGGCCTGCTGCCAAAAGCCATAGGTCATGCAACAGTTTCAATTGAGTAACAAACCAGACAAGATAAATACTAATAAGGTTTACTCGGTGTATTAGATAATTGTATGTTTACTACCAGTTCCAGCGGTTAGTGTTCAAGCCCAGGTAGAAACAGTGGTTTTGAATGGTGATTTTCAAGGGAGGTAGGCAGTCCCACTCTACTTAGAAGATCGGTGTAACACAATCTTCCTATCCCTATTTCTTCTATTCGGTTATGCATATGTACACTATACATCATTGGTTGGTGTTCAAGCCTAGGGAAGAGGCCAGTATTTTGAAGGCTGATTTTTAAGGTAGGTAGTCACTCCCCACTCTGAATATTGGCTCAACACAATCTTCCTTCTTTATTTTTTTCCATTGACCTTGTATTATACTAAGCTGAGTATAATAAATATCAAAAAGTTCATGCAAGTATAATCTTTTTGAGAGTATGACCACATAGTATGTTTTTAGATGATTATCGAGAGATGTGGTATTCTAGACCTACTACCTTGCTAGTGAGCCTCATTAAAATTACTGAATATGCCAGACTATAAAATGAATGATTTACAAGGTTATTTAGAGAACTACTGCTCAGTACAATTCATCTAATCCCTATAACTGTCCATATCAAGCTTTGGTAGACAGCTTTCTGGTCTTGATACCAAAGCAATGAATGCAATGTATTATTTGCATAATCAAATCACAGTAGCCCCACAACCAGCTCAGTGGACTACTATTTTTTCCATCTTTGTTCCTTTGTGTGTATATATCTCTGGTCACTTCTCATCATATTCTGGCGACTACAACCTTAAGAATCCGCATAAGTACTCTAATTGAGGCAATATCTAAAAACAGTTTTTTTTTTTCAAAAAAGTGCTTTTTGGGGTCTCTGTGGTCATTTTGGACCATTAATGCCCGAATCTTGTGCTTGTATTTTCATTTTTAGACTCTTTCAGAAAAAAGATCTACTTTTTAAAATGATTTTTTAGATAATCAGTTCTGGTACATAAGCAGGCTGTGGTGATTCATTTATACAAGGTAAGGATATTTTTTTTCTCTCAAATTAAATGTCCATCTTATCTACCGGTGTATACAATATTTTCCTAAATGAGGGAAAATATAATGGTTCGGCACTGAATTATCTCTTAAATTGAGCAGTAGTGCTGGTAACATCAAATTACCATGATTGAAATACTACCAGAAAGTTTTGAACCATAAATCTATGATTTAGAAAAAAAATCAGGTCTAACTAGTCACTCACTCAAGTGATGAATTGAAAAACTTGAAAAAGAGATGATCAATAAATAGATTACTTTTCTTGCCTTTATTTGACTGTGATCATTAAAAAGCTAAGATTTTCAAAAGAACAAGCCTGAATACCACTTGATACAAGCATAGAAACCAATTCGACATGAACTTCCATCGTATATTAAACAAACCAATAAAAAACCTATTCAAGGAAAGAATTTTCAGAAAACTCAATTTCAATTTTCTACAATGAACAGTTACAGCTGAGTAAAGTCCGGATGGATAGATACATTTAGATATCAGAACACAGGAATAACCTGAACCCAGCAACAGTGATTAAACCGGTTTTATTGCATGTAGCGGTGACTAATATTCCGTTTTGTTGTTGAAACGTTCTTCACATCCAAATATGATCAACACCTACTTACCTCAATTTATACCGGTGCAGAAACAGAGACAAATAGAATTAGTTAAACGTAAGATAACAAATTGACCCAACCTTCCTGATGGAGTCTCTTTAGGTAAAACCAGGAGATTTTTATTCTTGGATTTGCTGCTTCAACATCCTCAAAGTACAATTTGTGGCTAATTCAGTTTTCTCACAAGAACAGCCAATTTCTTCTTTGTTATTCAAGTAGATCAAAAAAAAAGTGGCTTATCTTATTGTTTTTTCCCATTTATTAGAAACGATCAACTGCCACCCAAATTATCAAGATAGGTTTCTTCAGTTCTCAGAGGGTCTGGCTATATATATGGAACACACAAACAGGTGGCACCACAGGAGCTAGAGGACTGAAAATTGAAACATTTACTCCTTATGTCTGAAAAAAAAAAAACTTTTTGTTTTGTTTTTTGAAAATTACCCCCAAATAGATTTAATAGATTTTAAATTTACAATGTGAGTTTTTGGTAAATTGGTCCTTTAGTTTGTGTCCAGCAGCATTCAGGCATGTTTTATTTTAGTTTCTGACTTTTTTCAAAGATCAGCACCCAACAAAAGACGAGGCAAGTAACTTATTCCTTGATCATCTCTTTTTCCAATTTTTTTATTGATCACCCCCAAATAGCTAGACGTTGGTCATATGACAGTTTCTATTGAGTGACTAACCAGACCTGTTTATTGATAAGCCAAAGCTGATTCCATCAACCAGAAGCTAGTTTAAGACTTTCCCAATAAGGGGTAAAAATGAAAAAAAGAAAGACGAGCTACATTGTAACAATAAGGAAAGAGAATCGTGTTTGGCTACCAAGTCGACTGGCATTGTGCCACGAGGAAAACGGGGAAAAATTATTCTACGCTCAAATTTCCTGATATTAAAATGGAACAGTTCCAGACAAAACTTTTCCTGTTTTAAAAAGGATACCTCCCAGTCATTGTTCAACAAGAAACTAGAGAATGGAATACAAAAATATATATATATATATATATATATATATATATATATATATATATATATGCATATTTTCTTCCTGTTAGGAAATTTGCAGTCAAAAATAATAAGCCTAACCCTTTGAAGATAGACTACCTTGGGGAATGGGCATCCGTTGCCACTTTTCTGGGGGTTAGGGGAAAGATATACTCAGAATATATCTTAGCAGTAACCCTATTACCAGCAAAGAATGATACCAATTTTTTTTATATGGGTCCATCAAGTTGAGGTTACATAAAATGATTGTACAGCACTACTACTAATACTACTATTACTATTATTATTATTATTATTATTATTATTATTATTATTATTATTATTATTTCTTCATCCCCCCACCATCAGGCCTTCTTGCCTAGGGTAAGGAACCTTATCGTCAGTAAAGGATAATCATATCCTTCCTCAAAATGTCATTGAAATTCATTGAGAACTCTTAGAGATATCATGTGGACAGAAATAAGTGTTTTCATAAATATGTGAAGAAAAAACAATAAAAAAAATTTCTCTATCAAAAAAAATCCCTGGATCCATCCCCAAACTTAATCACTTCTTTCATACTTTTCTTTTCTAAGCTGGAATTTTCATGATATTAAGTTTTGTAGTCATATAATTTGCACGGATCTGCTCAAAAATTCAATCACTTCTTCTGTAGTCCATTGTCCACCTTACGACTTTTGGTAAAAGTCATGAATATATAAATAAGTGCATGGAAAAAAACAAAAAATATTTTTTGATCAAAAGATTCCTGGAACCGCCCACAAATTCATCCAATTTTTCCTTATTTTATTGCCCTCATTTTCATGAAATTTCATTGAAATCGACAAAATACTTTTAGCAATATCTTGTGGGCGGAAAGAAAGACAAAAGATTGAAAAAGACAGCCAAATATATATATCTCTCAAACTTCCCATTTTTCTGTGGAGTTTGAGCAGTTTTCTCACATTCTCTTACTTCAAGACTTGATAAGTCTTTACTTCAAAGCTGTTAAAGGTGTAAATAAATAAATGGTTATGTCTAATCAATTTCATCCGAGGTTTCATTAAAAAGTGATCTGAAATCTCTCAAGCAGATGAGTCCATTATTTCAGATGGTGGGTAATCAAGATTTTTATCAGCAAAATTATTACCTGAGAGAGGAAGAGTCCATTGTTACAAACAGAGAAACAAAAAAATACACCATTCATTATATAGATCCAGGTTGATCTCATTCTATAGCTGAGAGTCAGGAATGTTGCCTTTTCCATTACCTTCTTAGTTATTTTTTGAATGGTTTTGTAAGTTTCCAGGTTTTGTACCCATATTTCATAGTCAGTATTACGCATTGAGTATATACTTCATCTTTTAAACATATTGTCAATTTGCTTTGCAGTATGTCCGTGTTTATTCTAAATGTTTTTCAGTCAATTGTAATGTACCATTTTGATGATGGTGATGATGATTTTATAGAGAGATAGATGCTTAAAAAGAATCGAATGATTTCTTTAACCTAATTTCTTCTTATTGCAATGTGCAAAATAATTCAATAAGAGCCATACTTGGGAATCACTTGCATGTCTTATGGAATGCAATTTTTTTTTTGCATCTAGAGATGCAGTCAGGCTGAATCATATCCATTTTGTTTAATTCTCGCCTGAGTCTATTTTCAATGAAAATGCGTAAAAAAAATCCTCCTCACAAATAAGAAAGCTTTTATGTACTGACAAGAAATGATTTCATTGTTCTTACACAATAATACATTCAGATCTGTTTTGGCTGTTTTGTTGTTATCACAGCGTTCCATGTGTTGTCTTCTTCAACTTGTGTGTTATAATTCATTTTAAGCAATTTCCCACTTACACTAAAAATGGCCGCTAATTTCATTAGAAAGAAGCAAATTCAGTTACAATTCAGTTATACACTCCAAATTACAGTTTCCTTTATGGATTGACTTACTCCGGTTGAGAAAGTTGATAGAGGTATATGTATCTACTCATCTTTCTCCATTTGTCCGTCCACCTCTTCACGTCATATCTCTAAAAGTTTACAACAAATTACAATGAAACAGGTCTGGTTAGTTGTTCAATAGAAACATATTTTGGTAACGTGCTGCATGGGGGGGGGTAATCAATCAAAAAATTAGAAAAAGGCGTGATCAATCAATAAGTTACGTCTCTTTTGTTGGGCAGTGATCACTAAAGAAGTCTGACTTTTCAAAAAACAAACTCGAACGCTGCTAGAAACAAACTGAAGGCTTAATTTAGCATAAACTTAAATAATGAAAATCAAATCCCTCAGCAAAAAACTTTCATGGAGGGACATTTAAAAAAAAAAATGTTTTCTTCTAGACCTTAAGAGTAAATGTCTTAATTTTCATGGCTCCAGCTCCATTGGTGTTGATACATATATACTGAGCCAGCTAGACCAAATTGAAAACTGAAGAAACCTTTGTTGACAGTTTTTGTGACAGTTGGGTGATGGTTTCTAATTTTGTGAAAGAATGGGTTATAAGCTATGGAAGAAGTGATTAAATTTGAGGGCAGGTCTGGGAATCTATTTTCGATTGAGATATATTTTTTATTACTCTGCTGGAAGAGCGGTTAAAAATTTAATAGTTAATTAAAAGGCTAAATTTGAATTACAAGGGGAATTAATATATATGGTAATATTTGTAGACTTGAACTTCTCTCCCATGTTTTTTGATATCTTATCAGAGACTCAAACAAAACTGCCATTACAGGTTTCTTCAGATTTCAAACTGGTCTGGCTGGCTATGTGTGTTTTCATCACACATACAGGTTGCACCGATTGAGCTAGAAGGTTGAAAATTTCAACATTTACTATTTATTATGTCAACAAAAAAAAGTTTTATTTGTTTTTTTTCCAATTTACACCGAGTTTTCAGATAGGGCTTGAATTCACAAAGTAAGTTTTTTTAGTGATCACTGCCCAACAAAGGTGGGAAAAGTAAGATATTCATTGATCACCTCTATATCTAATTTTTTAATTGATCACCCCCAAACCGGCATGCTGAAAAAAGATGTTGGTTACATGAAGTTTTCTATTGAGTGACTAAGCAGACCTGTTTTCATTTTAGTTTCTAGTTAGTGCATAGTATTGACAGAGTTTTGTATTCTGTGATTGCTTTTTAGCTTATATCGGCATTTCAGTCGTTATCAGTGTCACCAACTCAAAACTATTTTTGCACTAGTTTGACTGTTGTCGAACACTGCTAAAGAACACTAGATTGAATAAAACAAATGCCAATAATCACCAAAACACACCAAAAAGATGCTGAATATGTTCAAAAACACACTAAAAATGGCTAAAAGTGTTTAAGCATGCCCATGCTAATCTAGCACTTTTTTCATGGCCAAAACAAGGAACGTGCTGATTTTAGCCTGAAAAATGCTAAATTGGCAACACTGGCTGTTGTATTCTTCAGTTTGTACACTATAACTCATTTTAGGCAATTTTCCTTACTCTAAACATGGTGGCTAATTTTGTTAGAAAGAAGCAGTCTCATTTTCAACTCAAGGATACTTCTCAAATTCCAGTTTCCTTTATATCAATAGCTAGGCGGGAGTAGTGGATTCATACCTTTCACAAGGGCACTGGTGGGAAGTGAACATAAGCAGCCACAACTGAAACCCAGACTGTTCACCTATTCCATTTTCTGTGCTGCACGTCCAAATAGTGCAAATGAAAAAAAAAAAGAACCAGTCTGGCTGTTGCAGGGTCAGGCTTAACTCTTACTTTCATTCAGATTGAATATTATACCAGCAACTTTTGCATTGGATACATTATAACAATTTGTAACATATATGAAATACATAAAAAATTACAAAGATATAATTTTTCAGTATAAATGTATTGATTCATTAGAATGGAGTAAGCCTTTGTGTAAACTTTCGTGTGTACGTCAGTCTGGCTCAGCTTGTAAGAGAGCCGACAACTACACACTTGGTTGTATTTTTAAATCACAGTAGGGAAATGTTTATTTATTTTATTAACATATTTATCTATAAGAATAAACCCTTGCATATTTCTAACATGGTCTTCATAGATACGGAAAGCTTCATAATTTAGCTCAGTTGCTAAGAGACATGGCTACCGATGTGTTGATCAAGATTTCAAATCATGGTTGATAAATTATTTTTGTCATTCTTGTTGTCCTTGTGGTAATTGTTACAGTAAAAAAACAAAGTTAATTCCAGTTTGACAATAAAAACACAATCTTATAACTTTAAAAAGCAAACTAAAAAACACTTGAAAAGCACAGTAGCTGAAGCTGGTAGAAATTTTGGGGGGTGGTCCAGACAGACTCAAAAAAATTTATTTCACTAAATCAACCTCAAAAAAAGCGCCAAAAAATGCCAAAATGCACTAAGAATATTGTTAGCCATTTTATGACGATTCAAATTTTTAAATGGTTAAAAATAACAAAAAATCAGCAAAAATTGCCGATGAAACGGGTCTAAAATGTATTATAAATGGTGTTGCCAAAACAAGAAATGCTCTAAATTTAGCATGAAAAGCACTAAGTTGGCAGCTCTGGTTTGCCATAGATGTGTCTAAGTTTTGTCAAAATGTAACCTTCTGGTGAGGTGTCATGTTTTAAAAAATTTTTTCATATTCATTTCCATCTTTCTGTCAGACCAGCCTCTCACTATCCCCAACCCAACAGTTTTCTTTTCATTTCTGCATGAATTATGAGGGTCGGTCTTGAAGAAGTGGGGGTTGCTATTCCCCCGCTGGCTCTGCCAGTCGCAGGGTGTATATCTCCTCCAACACCATTGTCACTAAAAACTGAATGAAAATCAGGTCATAAATAGTTATGATGCACGAGAGGTAACAGTAAAAAAATTCCTGTACCCAAAATTTAATCAATTCTTTCATAGCCTATTTTCTACCCTACCACAAAATGTCATCGAAGTTCACTGAGAACTTTAGGAGATATCGCATGGATAGATGGAGACACGGACAGAAATAGGTCAGTATACCTCCACGAACTTCAATGGAAGAGGTAAATGGATCATATCTATTTGTTTGTTCTAAAGTTGATCGAAACAGGTCCTGTTAGTCACTCAATAGAAAGATCTTGTAATCAATGTCTTTAAGTGACATGCTGTGTTGGATGGAGAGGTGATCAATTAAAAAAACATTGATCAGTGAATAAGTTACTTCTCTTACCTTTTATTGGGCAGTGATCATTAAAAAAGTCCAAATTTAAAAAAAAAACAAATGTGAACACAGCTGGACACAAACTTAAGGATCAATTTAGCCTAAACTTACATCGTAAATTGAACCTCCCCCTCTAAAAATCTACTTGGGGGGAATTTTACAAGAAACTCAAAAATGTTTCTTTCATAGACATAATAATGAGTAAATGTTTCAATTTTCACCCCTATAACTCCTTTGGTGTGGCCTGTATGCACATTATCTATCTATCTATCTATATCTATATCTATACATATATATATATATATATATCTATATATATATATATATATATATATATATATATATATATATACTTGGCCAGGCAGACAGACTCAAAACTCGAAGAAACCTGTGTAGACAGTTTTGGTTGAGTTCTCTTCTTTTTTGATGAAATATTGATTTGCCCAAGCGACTTGTGTTGTTTTTCTTGACAGTTCATCTGAGTCTTACCTCTGGCTATGGATCATTATTTGTCAAGTGCACCTGTTAGGAGAACGGACATATCTCAACTGATTCATTTTTAGAGATAAGACATCATTCAATTAAAAGGGGAACTTGAGCTTTGATAGAGCTCAATAGAAACCGTCACGTAACCAATGTCCTTTGGCATCATGCCGTGTTTGGGGTGATGAATTAAAACATTTGAAAGAGGGATGATCAGTGAATAAGTTACTGCTCTTGCTTTTTGTTGGGCCATGATCACTTAAAAAAAACTTTGAATTTTCAAAAAAAAACACAGCTAGACACAAATTTGGGATCAATTTGGCATAAATTTACATTGCAAATTGAACCCCCCCACACACACACACGCTTACTAAAATCCTTTTTAGGGAAGGAATTTGAAAAAATCATTTTTTTCTAGGAATAAATATTTTAATTTTCAAGCCTCTAGCTCATTGGTTTCGATACTAGGGTTTGTGGAACACTGGGGTTTTCATCAGATAATGCTAGGGGGGTCCGCAGCAGTGTTCCCTCTAAACCTGACATTGCACATCTTGCAGCAGAGAAATAATATCATCCTTTGCACACACATTAAAGAACATACTTATTATACACAGGCTCGTACCGTATATTGGAATTAGAATTTAATATGAACCATTTCAAATAAATATGATTTTTAAAGGTGAAAAATTGCTTTTTATATAGTTCATTAATTAGTCTTAAAACTGAATGCTGTAAATAGGGGTCTGCCAGAATATTCTTTTAATAAAAAGGATCCTTGAGTTTTCAAAGTTTTGAAACCACTGTACTGGTTCCATTGGAAAATGGAACTTTGATCGACTGGGATAAAAGAAGGGAAAATAAAAGCAATTAACAATTTTGATTAAAAAGAGAAGAAATAGTCTATTTTCAAACACATGTACACACACAAAAGGCCAGTTCATAGGTGCCTGCAACACGGACAGTTGCCCAGGATGCCAAGTGCCTGGGATGGCCTATCAAACATGAATGGAGGTAAGAAGCACTCAGATAGCGCATACCTTTGCCAACACCATTTTCAGGGGAAGTAATTGTTCATGGATTAGCTTCAAAATTTAAAAACTTCTTCCATAGCCCATTGCCCTACCACCGATGAAATTTCATGGAAATTCACTCAGAACTTTTGGAGATATCAGTGGAAAGACGTGAAATTTTGACAATGTTGTGTGTTGTGGACAACTACAACAGAGGGGGATGGGGGTAATCATACATTGATCTATCCAAAAAGTTATTCATTTCTTCTGTAGCCTAATGTCCACCCTTCCATAAAATCTCATCGAAATTCATAGAGAACTTTTGGACATATTGTGTATTCAGACATCAACTTTTGGCTCTATTATATGGTATTGACATATAACTTCAATAGAAGGGGTGGGTAATTCTGCATGGATCTGCCCCAAAATTCAAACACTTCCTCTGTAGCCTGTTGTTCATTCTTCCATCAAGTTTCATAGAAATACAAAGAGAACCTTTGGAGATATTATGTGGACAGACATAAACATATCGATAAATGTATGAAAAAAAAAATGGAAAAAATATCTCTCAATCAAAAGAATTCCCTGGATCCGCCCCCAAATTTTAACCACTCCTTATTAACCTCATTGCTCACCCCTCCACAAACTTTCATTGAAATCTAGAGTACTTTTGATGATATCGTGGTGACAGGCAGATGGAAAGATGCAACTCAATACATGTACCTCTCCTACCTCGTTGGCAGAGGTAAAAATGGAATGATGAATAAATTGAACCCAATGAAAATAGTCAGATTGAGAAAATTTCCTGGTATAACGGGTGGCAGATCCCCATCACTAGCTCTGATACCTGCTAGGAGAAGAATCATAGCATGCAAGGCCTTGGTTTAAAGAGTAGGGTCAGCATTGCACACATCATACTTCACCTCAAAACTTCATCATACAGGCTGGAGGGTTATTTATATATATTCATATATATATATATATATATATATATATATATATATATATATATATATATATATATATATATATAAATATATATATGTATGTATGTATATGTACAATACAGATCAGGAATGCAATACACTATAATATAATATAATATGATATAATATGATATGATATGATACAATCTCCAATATATGATGGGTCTATTTCATTAAGTACTCGATACATTCAACATTATAAACATTAAGTTGATTTAGAGTAGACCCTAAAAATATAGTGGAGTAGGGATTTGCTACACAAATATGTGTTTGTGTAGCAAATCCCTACTCCTATATATATATATATATATATATATATATATATATATATATATATATATATATATATATATAGGTGAACATATGTATATACAGCATTGCCTTTAAAGTCAAAAAAGGTACAAAGAAAAAAAATAGACTCACATATATCAATACGGAAAATACACACACACATACACACATATATATATATATTAGGTGTTGATTTATCTATGGTGATCGTGCTCAATATTTTAAAAACAGATCATAAATGGATATTTCTTACTGATCAGTTCTGTTCAGTTATTGTGATCAACAGATTGCCACGAATATTTAGTGTCTAAAATATATTCTCTTGTCATCATGACACTTTATGAAGAAATAAAAAAGTTTTCTAATGAGTTTAGTGCTGAAAGATGTAAAACTTTCAGACTATGTATATATATATATATATATATATATATATATATATATATATATATATATATATACATATTCACTCTACACCATGCGCTGAAGAATTGACAAAACTATAGTCCCTAATGAACGCAACAAAGAATACAATGAATGACAAAAAAATAATGATTTCTTTCTCAGATGTACTCCTGTTTTCACTAGTATTTACTTGTACAACCCCCCTCCTATCTCTCTCTCTCCATATATATATATATATATATATATATATATATATATATATATTTATATATATATATATATATGATGCATTACCTTTGAATTGTGAAAGGGGAAAAAAGCCTATTCAATATCTGAAATCTCAGGAGGGAATACTGACTTCTAAATAAATACGTCATAGATTGAATTCTGACAAATGAAGCCTGAACAGCCATCTTGAGAAATGTTTGAAGAGGACTTAATGCTATTTTCTCATTAAGAACAGAATTTAGAGTCAATAGACATTTTACTAAATGATTGAACTGTGTCTTCATTCAAAGATGATGTAATGGAGTCTGACTCACTTGGTCATGGGCGTCCTCTGGGGCCCAGGGGCAAATGGAGCATTCTCATCAATGGCGAAGGGCTTTGAAAGTTTTAACCTTATTGTCAATAATGGATATAGTGCAGTACCATTGTTTTATGTCAACTGGCAATGTTCGCAAATAAAAATCATTTACTGGTTCTTACTATATCATGCTGCCCCAGCGTCAGGTTACCATCTGACATCTGGATCTTACTTGCTTACACTACAAATGGTGGCAGCATCTTTCTACCACAAGAGTGCCTATCGTGTAACAGGGTTGCCACTAAGATATATCTTGAATATACCCATTTGCCTTCCGACCCTGGAAAAATATGCTCTTGCAACTCCCCTTCCCCAGAACTATATGCCCTACTCTATGAAAAAGTCACTGCAACTTGTTGCCCATGCAACTTGTTGCCAATGCAACTTGTTGCCAATGCAACTTGCATCATAGGATGTTTTTGAACTGAGTTAATTCTGGCACAATGCCATATTTATGGAGTATTATTTAAAGAGTAAACACATGACCAGCTAGAAAGAACTCTGCGAATGTATACCTCTGCCAACGACTGAATCAGTTCATACACAGCTACAATGCAGGGGAGGTTTTAATTTTCAGTATCATATGTTAGGTGCCTTTTTTTTCAATTATAAAATTTTTGTTGAGCCCTAAATAACTTCTAATTGACCCTTAGGGTTCCAGGGGTCCCCAGTTGAGAAACGCTGTTATAGACCAAGTTGGAAGTTATAATTATAAATGGGCATGAAGTGATGTTAAGGTTTCTGGCTATTGTGCCTCCAACTTTGACACATGTAAAGTAATAGTTATCAACTGCATGATAAAAGCCCTGACTCACAAATAGAACCAAGTTGCTAACAATCTCAATAAAATGGAAATTTTATTGCTTTAGCCTTAGATCATTCACTGTGAATGGGTTGAGCAAGTGATGTAAGATGACAAATCGTAAAGAAGATGAGTAATCAGCCTTTGTCCAACAGGGTCAAGTATGAGGAGGGCTCAGGTAATCATTTGAGAAAAGTTACCTGAGGCTGATTGAAAGCTACAATAATTTATGATAAACACCTGACAGAAGAGTGAAAATCACAGGCCCTTTTAGAATTGAACTTCTTTCACCTGAAAAACTTCTTCTTTCTTTACTTTCAAACGTCTCAATTTTCATTTCATATCTCACCCCAACATACCCCTTCCAGCTTTTCCGTCTTATCCCTTCAGGTGCCAAGGTTTTGAGGACAATTTTTGGAAATTTCACTTTATGTTTTTTGAAGAACTATAAAGAGAGAATGGTTCATGATAGAGTGTGGCTGTGTAGAAATGAAATGATCAGTACATTACACGGATTATGTTGGAAAAAATGTATTAATTAATTTACATATGATGAGGTCATCAGGTGGTGGTCATCTTGGATTTTAGAATTTTCACTACAACTCTCTTACGATTTCCCTAGGGTGGAATTGTGAATTATGTAATGAGTAGCGTCACTTTGGGTGCTTGTTGCCTCATGTCTCAAAAACCTCAAAGAACTCCAAGATGAGGAGAAACTCGTG
This sequence comes from Thysanoteuthis rhombus, assembly GCA_963457665.1. Taxonomy (NCBI): domain Eukaryota; kingdom Metazoa; phylum Mollusca; class Cephalopoda; order Oegopsida; family Thysanoteuthidae; genus Thysanoteuthis; species Thysanoteuthis major. The sequence continues at coordinate 8,865,811 of OY735206.1, read as the reverse complement.
TTATGTGAAGTCCACGCAGGAACAACTATCTCTTACTACTTTTCATCATTTTATTAAAAAAAACCCTGTACTTTTTATTTCGAAATTACAGTAAAAATCTGTGAAGAATGATTGAAGTATTTTACTTCAGAATTGTGCAAAAAAAAAGTGAGAAAAAGAACAAAAACATGAAAATACAAGTAAAAAAAAGAAATGGAGTGAGTTAATGAAATTCCTCCGGTCCTGAAACACGGACAAATCAGACGGCAACAAATAAGATTTTCACCTGAGATTATATGATTATGCTTTTAACTGAAAATGAGTCTCTCGTAGATGTACCTTATACAGGGCAGGAGGCAAGCAGAGCTGGATTTACGTGTAGGTTGAGTGGGCTGCAGCCCAGGGCTTCACAATCTGAGGTGGGTCTAGGTCTCCTGCCCCCCCCCAAATTTACCATTAATTTCATTTCATTTGTAACAATAAAAACCAGGGGCATCAAGTTTTATGGTGTTTATTACAAAGAAAAAAATGAATAAAAAAAAAGATAAATCTCCATAATGTAACAAAAACAAATTCTTTTATCTTAACACACATCGAGCCATTTTCATGATAGGCACCAGAAGGGGTACATTTCTTTTTAGAGATAATGAAAAATAATACTAGCTAAAAATTCAAATATTTCTGCGACTTACGATCATCTCTATGCGACCCGAATAGAGTTGGGGGTGTCCTGACTCCTACCTTGAGAATCCCTGTCCTAGCTCATGCCCTCCTCCAACTCGCTTTATTCCAGCCGTGGTGGTAAGCATTGATAATAACAAACTGAAAACTTCAGGAGTGTAGCTGGAAATTTAGGGGCCTGGGTGAGCTTGGCTCTTTCAGGCTTCCCAGCTCCAACATTTAGGGCAGAGTTTCCCAACCTGGGGTCTACGAAGGTATCACTGAGAGTCTTTGGCCAGACTTTTCAAAAAGTGTGCTAATGGAGCTAGAGGACTGGAAATTTAAACATTTACTTCTTATTATGTTTACAAAAGCAACTTTTTTTTGTTTTTTAAAAAATTCCTCCCCTAAATAGGATTTTAGCAGAGGTTCAAAGTGTAAGTTTGTGATAACTCGATCCTTCAGTTTGTAGCTGGTAGGATTTATGCTTTTTTTTTTATATTTCAGACTTTTTTCGTGATCACTACCCAACAAAAAGTGAGAGATGTAATCAATTCACTGATGCCCCTTCCTTTCCAATTTTTTCTGTTGATCACCCCTAACATGGCTTGCTGCCAAAAGATGTTAGTCAAGTAAGAGTTTCTATCAAGTTTCTTTTAAGTTTCTAACCAGATCTGTTTTACAATATGAATTTAGTCAGATTCATTTTCCCTCAAGTTATGAAACAAGCAACATTCCTCATTGCACCTTTTAATACATTGTCTTTTGTCCTCGACTGAAACTTCTAAGTGGACGAGGGTTGGATATTCACCGTATGTACCTATTAGAAAAGTCATGTGCTCCGTTGTCTAGACTATCATTAAAATCTCTCATTCACTGAGTAATTAATGTAGGAAACTACATAAGTAAATAAGCCACAAGTACTTATCACTTAAACTTGGAATCAAATGATTTTTACATCTTAGCAAATCTTCACAAGGCCAAGGCCATGGTACTCTCTATAATTTTGAGAAGAGTCATGAACATTTAAAGAGTCTTTTGGACGATTGAACCCCTTCTTGTTTATGTGTGTTGTTAGCATAATGTTTTGGTCGATCCATTCTACGGCCTTCTCCGGGTGTACTATCCAAATATGATGGTGGTAAACAAAATTTCTCTCCAGTGGTAACATCACTTATAATGTTTGATTTGAGCAATATCTTTTCCTTCCCTTGTTAGGCTTGAATTTCTACACCTTGACCCTGTTGAGTAGTGGAAGCCACATAGAGTTTGAACTCAACACACTGTTTCTACTTTTATAAGAAAAATTCAGTCTACCACATTCACGTTTGTTAAGTACATCTCAAGAAAGCCATAGGATGAATCAACTGAAACATTGTGTCAATATCACAACGAACAAGAAGGAGATTAATTGTTCAAAAAACTCTTTGAAGGCCTTGGTAGTTCGGCATATCAGACGCTCGCAGTAGGGTTTAACACAAGTGATCAAACTATATGTCTGTACCTGTACTGCATCAGAAAAAGATAGATACCTCTATCTGTGAAATCTAGTGTCCAATGCTTTATAATGCACAAAAATTAATGTCACTCTATGTTTTTGTTCATAACTAAGAATCTAGACTAGATCCACCTTCCATATTTCACATACATAACCCCAAAATAGGTTTACACAAAATGGTATGATGAATACATTGCTAATCTCAACTAGGAAGGTACCGCAATCATTACTAACAGTAGCAATGATCACAAACATTTTATAGAAATTTAAAAACATATTGCAATAATGTAAATATCTTCTTTGGAGTTTTGATTGTAAAAATTCTTTTCTTTGATTTAAATAAATAATATAAAGTTTGAAGTAAAAAATGATAATTACTTTTGCAGGTTTGAGCCTGTTTTCAATTATCAATTTTTGCCATTCAAAATTAATTACAATTATGACATGATTAATGCCTGCCAGCAGAAAAATTTCAACTCTGTAATTAAAAATCTCCTCAATATAAAGTTGAGGTTATAGATATATAGGATTCAACAAAAATTAATTAATTTAATGATCACTTGACTGGATTTTGAAAAAATATTACTTTCTATTCAAAATATAGTGAAAAAATACATTTGTTTACTGTTGCTTGTTACTTGACTCACATCAAAGGTCAAGTGGGTATAGAATCAGCTTGCCTTACTTCTTTCTATGAAATGAAAGTCCACTTATATTCATGAGCGTTACAAGGGACTGTATGGATGACCAAAAATGACAAAACCTGATACAACTCACAATGGCAAAAGTAACTAATCAACTGCTGCAGAAGCAGTTCAGCTGCTGTGTTTTAAATATGGCAGATTGATTACACAGGACAGCAGAAAACAAGTTAGACACTTAGAGTTACAGAGAGAGAAACAAAGAAACTGAAAGAAAAGGTTGTCCTGTAACTTCTAATAGAAAGATCCATTGTGTGACTGATGGAAATTTCTGTCATTCGCAATTGAGCAATAGAAGTACTACAATGACTGGAATTTCAGTCATCTGCAATAATGAGTTAAAACATAAGAGGTATATGTCTGTGTGTGTTTCAACACAATATCTCCGAAAGTTCTCAATGGATTTCAAAGAAATTTTGTGGAAGGGTGAACAATGGGGATAAGAAAAAGGTGGTAAAATTTAGGGGTGTATCCAGAAATTTTTTTCCTGATTGAGAGATATTTTTCGTTTTTTTAATATCTACAGCCATTTTGAATTGGCTATTTTAAATGGCTAAAAGTGTCTAGGCAAATTTCAAAATATGACTGGAATCAAGTATTCCATTTCCAGATAACATTATACACTCTAAAACCCATATGAAGTCTAGAAAAGCATAAATATACAAAGTATTGATAAGATATTAACACCCACAAATAACGTTATTCTCAATCTCAACTTCAAACAACATTCTCAAAAGATTCTGTTTTTTATATTTATATAGAAATACTTATTCTATTTATGTTTATATAGATTTACTATGATTATACAATGTATTTATCAAGTATTAACCAAATAATGAAAATAAAACCTTTGTTTAAGACATCATTAATAAAAACACATAGTTGTTGATAATGTTCAGTATACTGATATCTTAAATCTTGCCGCTTTTAGCCGATTCAAAATGGCCGTTCAAGAATTGGGTTCTTGCAAAGATTGCCATTTACTTATTCTTCCTTTTTGGTGAAACTTTCCTTTCATTTCTTCTTATGTATTCTTCTTTATTTCTTTCTTTCTAGTTTTTTTTTCTCTTATTCCCAGCCAGTTGTTTGAGGAACATGCAGTGGACCCATCACAACGCACCAAATGAAGCACAAATAATTATCTGCCCTTGATTTCAATAACATAATTTCATAATTTAGACATAGGAAATGTTATCTACCAGATAAAAGCATTTGTAATCAGAAGTCAGAATCCACATTTTCCATTTTATTACAAAGTCTATGAAAAATGATATAGAATAACTGAGATTTTCTAAAATGACAAGCCTGGCATTTGAGAAGAAAAAAATTTTTTAAAAAAAGAAGAAATTCCAGACTGTGTCACTTTGTACTGATGTCTATTCATTCAGGAGACTTGCACTAAATTATGGGCAGCACCCTTCTCTTCAAATACCCTGAACCTTTTTTTTTCAAACACCTTTTCATGACTAACCTATTATGCTATTTGATGCGTGAAATTTTTGAAAGGGTCTAAAAAAAAGACAGAAACATGTTAATTTTTCATTTAATTGTTAAAGACAATTCTTTTTTAATTAAATCAAAATTTTCGAAGTTTTGAAGAGCCCAAATCATCATGGAATACATTTGTTTTGGGACAGAGAAATAACTCAGAATTAGCAGATTGTTTTGCGTACACGTCTTTCCTGTTCAGTCATGTAATGCTAATTTCTGCATGGGTTTCATACGATGATGGTATCATTGTCTGCAATTGTAAAAGCCTGGAAAAATCTCATTTACTTTTTTTCCTGACACACATATCCCAGTAACTTCTAAAATAGATCTATAGGATATATACATCCCAGTAATCCTGGAAACTATGGAATATTTATGTCTCAGGAGTCTTGAAAGGGTTAATGGATAACTTTAAGAAGCTTCTTAATGCTACTTCTGATTTTAAGTTTATCAACATTCAGATTATGATTTCATTCAGAAATTATTGTTATAAATAGTAATAAAAATTTGCCCTAATTTGTAGAATCCAAATTTCTCCCTGAAAATTGCATTTTTTTTTATTACAAATGACCCAAAGATTTCTTACGATAAAATTGATCTTTATAAAAGTTTTGGGCATTTTTTCATCACAAATCACTAGGTCAATGGAACAGTAGTAGCACTAGTAGTAGAATAACACAAACACTCAAGATGGCATCCAAGTCCGCAGTCAAAGAATATGGCAACCATTTTGGACGCCATTTTGAAATTTATACCTTTCCAGAGGTCAGACTGTAGTAGAATTTTGATATGTTTTCAAACATACTTGACACTACAAGAAACTGTTGACAAAAGTTGCCTTGGGCAGGAAATGTACAATTTCAGGCAGCTATCAGAAAATCTATCACTTTTTGTTATGTATTCAGACAATTTCTTTTGCTTACAGGCCATCCAATAAAAGATAGAGTACAGATATTAATGGTGGTAAGAAGCTTTCCAAATCAATCAAGATATTTTTGTGTGGTATTGGCCATAAAATACAAAGCCTGTCTGGAAAGTATCAAGCCATATAATATGACAAAAAAAAGCCTACCTAGGGCAATGGCACCTTAGTATCCTTCAAAGTACTTACTTTTAGACTTCACAGCCTCATCCACAGTCTGCTAAGTCCACTTTTGAGATTGCTATCAGCTGCCTTGTCACATTTTCCTTAATCTCTTCCACAGTCTGAAATCTCTTTGGCAAAAGCTGGAAGTCTCAAAAAACAAAATCTAGACTGTAGTTGTGGGGCTCCTGAAGTATGAATCGCTCATTCATTGTGAATGCGACAGTCACTTAGTACACAAGCTCACTTAATTGTGTCTCACTGAGTAACCCCTTGATTCATGCTTGCTCAGTAGTGTCCCCTCTTTGTTGTCAAGTTACTGCAAAGTCACGCAGTTGGTTCTCAAATTATTCAAAATGGCTGGTATCCACACTGATCAGGGAATTGTTTCAATAGGAAAAATGATGATTGTTTTAAGTCACAAATGGAAATTTTTTTTTGTCTTAGAAATATTCCTGATTACATATTAATTACAATAGTTGAAATACTAAAAAAAAAAGCATTTGAATTCAAAACAAAGATAAGTTTAATGAAAACTTTTATTTAAAAATTCACTTTTTATCGACATGTTCTTCCATGTTGATTGTACCATTTAATTTTTTCTTCTTTTCTTTCAAAATTCTTGAAACTTGACATAATTTTCATTTTTTGATTTAAAGTAAAAACAACTAAATAAAATATCTTGTATGAAAACCAGATGCATAGTATAGAATGTGTCACCCGAAGAAATGATGGCTTTAATTTTCAGAATATAAATAAAATAAGGCACAAAATTGTTTTTAAAGTTGATAGATTGCATTGAATAATAAATGTTTTATGAAGAAATAACCACACTATGGTATGTCATTTGGTACCAATTAAATCTTGAGATGCAAATTATAAACTGCACAACAGTGAATCATTCACTGGTTGAGGCAGTACTGTGCAAGGTATTGCTGTGCTTTCATGAAAAGATGAAAGTTCATCATGTTTTCTAATTCCAGAAATCGAAATTCTATTATATATGTCCAACAGCAACCTGTATTACTCAGACTTGAGACCACCTGAATCCAGATCTTCTCATATATCTGGCCCCTTGCTATCTGCGTTCATTTCAATCATTAGCATCTGCTAGGGGATGCAAATAGGGGAGACTTTCTCACCCCAGGGGAAAGAGTTTGAATGTTTGAACCCTATAGTCAATAAGGGAGAAAGGTGCTGCACGATTGTTTTTTGTGACTGCAACTTAACATTCCCATATAAAAAGATGGTATTACTAATTGCTATTCTGAGTATACCCCTTTGTGCCCCGTCTGGAAAAGTGTCAGCAGATGCCCTTGACTTCAATGGAAGGATTTAATTACAATTTGTGTGAAAGTTAGACAAAGCAAGAGAATATGGAATCAGTTCAACAAAATGAATAGAATTAGATAAATAGATATAAGCATATTAAGATAGATAAGACATAAGGTGAGACAAACGTGATTGGACGGACATGAATAAATGAGAATAGCAACTTCATCTTTGTTGTCTTTACCTCTGCTAAAGTTGCATCGTCGCATCTTTCTGTCCACACAATATCTCTAAAGGTTCTCAATGAAATTCTAAGAAATTTTTGGGATGGATGGGAGATAGGGTAAGGAAGAGTTGCATACATTTTTGATTGAGACACATTTTTTTAAAATTACATTTATGTATATAATCATGATATTCCACACAATGTCTCTAAAGGTTCTCAATGAATTTCAATGTAATTTTGAAGAAGAGTGGATGATAGGCTATAAAAGAAGTGAATGCATTGTGGAGTAGATCCACTTACAATTACCTCCCCTACTTCGTATTTATATATGCACTTTGCGTAATATTGTTAAAAGTTCATGTCCGTCCACGCAATATTTCCAAAAGTTCTGTATCTATTTCCATTAAATTTTGTGGAAAGATAGGCAATAGACTACAGAAGAAGTGATTAAATTTTGGAGCGGATCCACACACAATTTCTTTGCTTAACAATAGTGTTGGCAGAGGTTTGTGCTCTTTGTGTGTTTTCTAGGCATTTTATGTATTGCGTCTTCCTATTTGTCTGTCCGTGAGATATTTCCAAAGTACTCAATGAATTTTAGTGAAATTCTGTAGAAGAAAAACTGATAGGGTAAGGGAAAGTTGCTCAAATTTAGGGAGGATCCAGGAATCTTTTTTTAATTGAGAGATGTTCTGCTGTTTTTTTTTTTCAAACATTTATGTATGTGCTCATTTCTGTCCATATGATACCCCCAGAAGTTCTCAAGGAATTTCAATGTGGTTTTGTGGAGGTGTGTTCAATAGGCTACAGAACAAGTGGCTAAATTTTGGGGCGGATCCATGCACAATTACTTTCCCTACGTCGTACTTATATGTCTACACCATATAATATCACAAAAAGTTCAAGTCTGTCAACACAATATAAAAGTTCTCAAAGAATTATAATGACATTATATAGAATGGTGGGCAATGGGCCATGGAGGAGTGATTAAATTTGGGTGGGGGGGTCAATGCAAAATTACTTACCCTGATAATGGTATTGTCAGAGGTATGTTTTCTCTCAGTACTTTCTAGTTTTGACAATATTTCGGCCTGAATATTCTTCTCGTGGAGTTGTATTGGACATAAATGTCTTTAAATGAAGGTAATCATCACACGATTACCTGGAACCCATGTTGATGTTCATGACAATATTTATCCTTTTTATTATAAAAGTAAGTAACTTTCAGGGAATAACCATAGGTTCTTTTAAAAAACCAAGCATTTTCATATTTGAGGGAAGAAAAACATTTATGTTGCTACTACAATAACTGCTTTTATTTTTATCTTTAAAACCTCAAAAATATCAATGAAAAATTGATCAATGAAAAAAAATCAGGTTCAAACAACTGTTAGGTTGATATACAAGAAATGTGTTTTTTCACATAATAGATGATAATACTAAAAATGAAAGAATCACTTATATGATCTTAATTCTCTTGCTTTTTGTTGGGCAGTGATCACAAAAAAGTATGAATTTGCAGAAAATGAGCACAGATGTAGCCAGACCCAAACTAAGTGACCAAATTAGAATAAACTTACATTTTAAATTGAGCCCACCACTATTGGGGTATTTGTGGGGCTTAAGAGAAAAAAAAAAAAGAAAGTTTTTTCATAGACATAACATGGAGTAAATATCAAATTTTCAGCCCTCTAGCTTGATTATTGTGGCCTGCATGTGCCATGCATACATACATAGCCAGCCAACCCAACATGAAAACTGAAGAAACCTATTTTAACATTTTAGGTGATAGTTTTTGTTGCTAGTTTCCAATAGAATTTGTTATTATTGGAGATTTTTGAGGCCTCAACAACAATGATGTCTGCCTTAGAGGTTTGGCTAATTATAATTGCAAATCAGCATCTTATCATTTGAGCATAGCTGGAAAAATGTTATTGCTTCAAATTGGTCACATTTTGATTAAATATCTTTCTATTGTTATTTATACCATCGTTCATCTTACTATTCAAAAACATTTTGTACATAACAACTTATATACATGTTTTAAAACTGAAAACTTCTTTCAAGTGAAAAAGAATATTGATATTTTGGCGAGTGGGGGGGGCATTTATCAGATATGATCCACTATTGCTTGTGTCTGTGTGACTTGACCGTGTCTTACCCTAGCAACCATTGGCCGTGTATATAAATAAAGATAAACACTTCCAGCAAACAATAGGAAAACAATGGAAATGCCAATCATCAACAACAATAATTTTGTGACTTTCTCGGCCCCCCCACCTTGAATGAATCTCTTGAAAATATTCATTATCTTATCTGCCCAATGACTGCATTTATCTAGATCAATGATTCAAAGCTTCACAATTCTGCAGAAGAGAGACAATTGCAGATTTTCTCTCAAATGTCAAAAATATGACGCTTCTTTAAACTGTTATGGCTATCCTGTGCCATGGGCATCCGCAGCTGGGAGTAGGGGGTATTTACTTACTTACTCTACCCTTTAGCTTTGGGCTATTTTATTTTTACGGAAAATCTTTCGAAGATCTATCTTTGAACTGTGTCTGTGAGCATCTGTGCTTTGTCTCGATCTGTTTTTTTGCATCTGCCGGCAAGATGTGTCCTCAGGTATCAGGAAAGCCTAAGATAGCTTGCTGAGCAGAGAATTAGCACAGACAGAATGAATTATTTCCTGGGAGTCTGGGAACCCTCAGAAAATTCTTCCCTTGTGGAAGAATGATAAGTATTTCTTTGCATTATGCCATAACGGCTTACAAAAGGTTTTATAGGAATGCTCTACATTCAAAAGAAAAAAACATCAAAGAGTTCTTTTTTTTTTTTGTGTGTTCCCTCATCTTAGTAAGACACTTTTCCATTGGTTAATCAGATACAAGTACATTAATCAATAGAAAGAGGAAGAAAGGAAGAGTTCTGATGTCATTGAAAGGTGTGACATCATTAGAAGAACACCCATTCTGATCAATTTTTCTTTAATGAGCAGCTATGACGTCCTAACACACTGTCTGAGGTCTGTATTTCGTAGTTAAAAAATGCCAAATTACTATTTTCATTAAAAATACTACTCCCAGAATATTTCCATACCGCAATACTTCAGAAGTATAAGAATCAATTGACTCAATGAGAGACTACCTGTGCTTCTGCCTCCGTCTCCTCCTCCTTCTACCACTACCACTGATGGTGGATGCATCATTGAACTTATGGTTCTTGTTATCCTGAATTCTATATTCTTATTGATATATTATCATATATTCTATATTCTGAATTTTCGCTCAGATGGTACAGTGTTTGCATGCCTGCCTTATGCACATAAGGATCCAAGTTTGATTCCTGGTATGTGTGAAGAGTGTCGAAAACTCTAAATTAGTACAAATTTTCCTGTGCACTCAACAGCTAATTGAGTACACCCTAAACTGTGTGATTAGGGCTGAAAAAAATGGAAAAGGAGGGTAGCAAACGAGAGGGGAGCCTTTTACTTGGACTGACAGATGTCGACTAGCATAGATATTCAAAATTCTTCAGCTATAATAGAGAGAAAAATTCAGGAAAAAATAAGTAAATGAATTAAATCTGTCTGGAAAATGTTTCTCTGTACTGATAAGCTTAAAATTTTTTGTCAAGTTTAGTGCATTTTTATCAATCAGAGTAAGGCATAATTCAATGCTGAACAAGTATTTCCAATGCAAATTGTGTACAGAGATTTTTTTATTTAATGAATAGATGAATAAATTCTTAATCACTTTTTCGAAGAGAAAATTTAGAATTTCCGATTTCTTAATATTTTTCAAATTGTTTGACACACAAACAGTATTTGATTCTGGTGAAGCACTTCAAATCTCAAGTACCACTCCATCCAATGTGGGGGTGTACACATCTACCTCATGACTGACGCAACAGCAGAGAGAAAGATTCTTATCTTTTAAACCACCTTATTAAATATTACAGTCAATAACTCTACTGCTAACATTCATGGGCATGCAAAGCTACTTTTTCCAGTGAGGTTGGTAGCAAAAGCATATGTTCACAGGAGGGGGGCAAAAGGGTATATTTGGTATATATCTTAGTGGCAATCATGTTGCACTACAGGCATTCCATCCGCCATTTTTGTGCAAGGAAATACAACCTACTGTATGATCAAAATATTCAATGATTCACTTGACCATTGACAGCGATACATGACCTGACCCCAAGGTGATATGATGGAGTGAGCACCAACAAATAATTATAGGGTCTTTTTATATGGGAGCATTGTTGGGTTTACATAAAGCAATGATACTGCACCATTATCTTTCATGGACTATAAGGTGCCGACTTTCAAACCCCCCAGCCTTTGGTGAGAAGGCCAGATAAAAGGATGCATGCAGATGGCAGACATGGTATTTATTGATGCTAATACCATAATTGAGATGGCATGCTTCTGTAGCCCAATGAATGGTGAAGTATCTTATACTACTTGTCATTAGGTTTCAAATACTAATGAAGGCTGTTCTACATTCAACATTTTTAAAACCATCACAGAATCTCAACAGATATTTTTATTTGAGAGAGAAACATTTTCTTGGTTTATTTTTAGATTTGGGCTCCAGCATTTGGTGGGTGATATCGATAGCTATTTTTTACCTGTGCTCTCAACTTTCCGAAACATACCTATTTCTTCTCAATCAGTCTTTCTCAATTATGTAAAGGCAGAGAGAGAGAGAGAGGGGGAAGGAAAGAGAAGCAGACAGGCAGACAAAAGAAAGAGAGAAAGACAGAGAGAGAGAGAGAGAATGGTACAGGAAAGAGACAGATGGAGGCAAAGAGAGTGACTCACATACAGAATGAGAAATGGAGAGAGACAAATACAGAGGAAAAGAGAAAGGGAGAGAGATAGTGGAATAAGCAGAGGTAGATGAAGATTCACAATGGAGTTATTTAATTACAATTTGTCTGGATGTCAGACAAAGCAAGAGAATATGGAATTAGTTCAATAAATAAATGGAATTAGATGAATAGATATAAAAATATAAAGACAGGTCTGATTAATCACCCAATAGAAACCGACACGTAACTTATGTCTTTTGTTGGGAGGGGGGAGAGGTTTAATTACAAAAATGGGAAAAAAGGGGTGATCACTGAATAAGTTACTTCTCTTACCTTTTGTTGGGCAATGATCACTAAAATCCGAATTGAAAAAAAAAACAAAACAAGAATGAACACTACCAGATACAAAACAAGGGACCAATTCAACATAAACTTAGTTTGCAAATTGAACCCCCAACTAAAAACCTATTTAGGAGTGGAATTTCCAAAAAACAGAGGAAAACTTTTTTCCACTTGTAATAAGAAGAAAATGCTTAAATTTTCAACCCTCTAGATCAATTGGCCTGTGTGGGTGGTACAAATATTCATTGCCTGCAGACAAGACTAACTTGAAGTCTGCAGAAATCTTTGTTGACAGTTTCAGTTGAAGGTTTCTGATAGATAAAAATAAAGCTAAAAATAAAACAAGTATAAATGAATAGATAGACGTAAAGAGACTTGAATTTTTCAAAATGTTTCAGTCAATATATTGTCTGATACTCTGAAGAACATATCAATCAAGATTACAATGTCCCAACCTTTTAATACTAATGAAAAAATGATGACCCCTTTGTCCCCTTAAGAGTAGTCCCTTAAGGACCTTACACACTAATCCCAGCAATTCTATCACTTCTCAAAAACAATCAGTCAAATCCTCTGTTGAGTATAGAGCTCTTCAATGAGTGCGCAAATACTACACCCTGATCATATACATAAGTGCTGGAGAGTGACATTTTGATTCGAGGCAGAGATCACAGATGCTCTGATGATAAACAGATTAGCTAATCCATATATAAATGATAATGTCATTTTTGACGGTTCTATGCTAGTATATATATGTCAAAGAGTGCAGCTTTTAAACGCACACACACACATACACACATGTATATATTGATGTAAGAATGCACATTTAACACACATGTACATAAGCATATATATATATACACACACACATACAAAAATATATACATATATATATATATATATGTGTGAGAATGTCAACCAAAGCTGTCAACATAAGTTTCTCCAGTTTTCAAGTTGGTCTAGCTGGCTAGCTGGCTGCCTGACTATGTATCTATCATGTGTACAGGCCCCACCAATGAATCTAAAGGGCTGAAAATTCAAAAATTTACTCATTATTATGTCAACTTGTTTTTTTTAATTCTTTCACCATAGATTTTTTTTTGTGTGGTGGGAGGGGGATAATTAACAATGTAAGTTTATGCTAAATTGGTCACTTATTGTTTTTGTCCAGTATTATTCACCTTTATTTTTTTTTAGATTCAGACCTTTTTAGTGGTCACTGCCCAACAGAAAGCAAGAGAAGTAACTTACCACTTTTTGCAATTTTTAATTTATCATCCCCAACGTAGCATGCTACCAAAAGACGTTGGTCATATAATGGCTTCAATTGAGTATCTTGCCAGACCTGCTTTTTTTATCTTTTTTGTCTTGCTCTCCATTGTGTATGAATTTATGCATTATCTATTTCGTCTCGTGAGCTTATCTGGTCTCCATTAAAAATCTTTGAAATATCCCGTAATTTCGAAATTAGAAAAAAACGTATGTAGAATGAAGATAACTTGTGAAATTACCCAGCTCTACAGTATTCAAAAAGCAATAAAAGCTTATTATTTAATGGCAATGCCTTTTTTTAAGAATAGTAAAATAGCTTTCAAAAAAAAGCATCAGAACAAAAAATTCAAGGAGAACATGTCAGAACAAACAAATTCTGAGGATGTCACAAAAATTCCAATTTCCCTTTCTTTCCTTTCCTAGTCGCCAGTTGACACCACATGATGTCATAAAATTCCTCTTTCTTTTTCTCCTCTCTCAATATATTGTCTGACTAATTGCAATAATAAAGTCAACTCTCTAAGAGTTTGACAAAAAAGAGATCTAGAGATTAGACAACTACCAATGATAACTATCCACGAAAGACAACAGTAGGGAAAATTTTTTTTCTTCAATTTTAAAAAAAAATTGCCCCCTAAAATAGGTATGGGCAGGGGTAATTTGTAATGTAAGTTTAACCTAAATTGATCCATTACTTTATGTCCACCACTGCTTAATTCACGAGGTAAAAAGAAGCATATATGAGTGGCGGTGATTCATAATTTCCCTTGGAAGTTTTAAAGTCAAGTATTCGATGATTAATTTATTTTTCTTACTGATTCTACTCCCAAATTCAAGTTGCTGCCAGGATGATTATTTCATGCCTGATTTTATCACTTCAGATTGTTTCTTTATGAATCCATTTTCATTATTGTTTCTTACAACTGAAATCAGAAAGACTGGTGAGGAATCCTACACTATTTCCTTCCAATTAGAATGCATAGTATCATCCTGATAACCAGTGGCGTGGTTAGAGATAGCTAGAGATTCGGGGGGCCTGGGGACAAGCTTGGTTCTTTGGGGGGGGGATTTGTTGAAGAAGGAATGTTTGTAATAAATACATAAATGGTTGGTTAACTCTCCCGACTCTCAGTTCCGATCAGCCCGAGAAGTTGCATAACTATGTTGGCTGTAAATCACTTGTGTAAAACAGTGATGGGGGGGGGATGTCTGGGGGGGGAGAAGAGGGGGGCTCAAACAGCTCCCCCTCCTTCAACCCTCAGTTAAGCCTCTGAATAATAGAATGTGTGTAAAACAGTGATGAGGGGGGGATGTCCAGGGGAGGGGAGAAGGGGGTTCAAACAGCTCCCCCTCCTCCAAACCTCAGTTACGCCTCTGAATAATAGAATGCGTAGTATCAGCCAAACAACAACACTGCGAATGAATTATTTGGCGTCTGGCAATCAAAGACGACGGATGTCATTTTGAAATCTCTCAAGAAATAACATTTCTCAACAGATGAAATCAAAGAGGGTGTCAGAGTGAGGTCATTATCCTCATGCAACGACTTTCCCACTTTAAAAACACTCGCTCAGAGCTGCCTGTATGTGAGATACATGCTTGCATAGCAACTCAGCCAGCGAGCCAGCCAAACAGCCAGACCAGCTTAAAGATTGAAGAAACGTATATAAACAGTTCTATTGACAATTTCAGCTGATGGTCCCTAATACCTCAACTTATTTTCTGTGTCAAAGTTTCTTGGAAAACCTGTGTATCTTATGATTATACGTTGCCAATGCTTTTGAAAAAGGTGTGATAATCATTACACATTCTATTTTATACAAAGTCAATACTCGCTGGTCTCATTTGCTTATCCTTCAGAACAGGAATCAGCAACTTCTTTTTGTAATAGCCAACATGTTTATTATATTATATCTTACATATAAACATTTGCCCTCAAGGCCAATAAATTCCAAATACTTACTCTATAAGTAAAAAGTGGTATAAAAATCTACATAAATTGTTTATATTTATTCATTTATACAGCAAATAAATACTGAAAGTTTTATCGAAATCCAGTAAAATTTTTGCTAAAGTTTTCAAACCTAGGTTTATTAATTCATGTTACGATTTGTCAAAAGTCTGTGGACATGCCAATAGTAAACAAATTATTCAATGCAATGCTTCTATAAGCAAAATTTGAACAGATCATGATAGAAATCCGAGGCCCACAGAGATCACCTCAATGGCCCACCTATTGCGAAACCACAAAGCATTACTTGATACACCTCCAGGGGTCACTGGAACCCAGTTTCAAAACCTCCGCTTTAGAACAATGGTTCAAAACCTTTCTATTATCAAGGACCCATTATTTTCCCTTGAGCCCCAGGCTTTCTAAAAGTCTGTCTACTCAACAAGCTTACAGACCCCCGGCTTCTGAAATGTTTTGACTTAATAAAGGGTAAATGTTTAAATTTTCTGTCCTCAAGCTCGATAAGTGCAGCCTATACTGGGAATACACAAACATATATCCAGTCAGCCAGCCAGACCAACTTCAAAACTGAAGAAACCAATAATTGACAGTTTTGGTTGATGGTTTCTAACAATAATGAATTAACACACATTATGACTATGATTTATTTTGATATTATCCTTAAGACCATAGAGAGAAGACGAAAAGAAAGAAAGAAAGGAAAAAAAGTAAAAAGACTAAAAGAAAGAAAGACTTTGAAAAAGATTGAAAAAGAAAGAATAAAAATTGGGAAGCGGGGGGGGGGGTAGAAAACAAAAGAAAGAAAAAAAAGAAAGAAAGAAAGAAAGAGAGAAAACATCACTTGTAAAATATTTCTCAACATTATTTCTTATGTCTTTGATATCATTAACAACCGTTTACATTCTGTGGAAACATCTGCTTTACATATCAATAACCTAAATTTATAAATCAAATTTCAAGCATTCCAACGGCTTCTGACATTAAAAAATTTCCTATTAGTCACAGCTATTATGTGGTAAACAGACTGAGCAGACTACATTTAACTTACATAATGATATACAGTATATGTTGGTTAGTTGCCTGGTTGGTCTGGTGGTCACGGGGAAAGGGAGACATGTTATTTTAATTCAGATATGAATTTCCCCTATGTTCTATATCATTCCTTCCCCTTCTCCAGCCAGTCAGTGCTACACCCTCCTCTACCAGTATGGCAACCCCTAAGCTGGCCAATGTGAGAGGTGGAATGGGGACAGGCAAGACATCTTTAATCTGTGATAATTTAGATGTGATTTTTAAATTCAATCTGATTATTGTCAACACTGGACTCACAGAATAAAGAAAGAACAAAACAAAAAAAAAAAAACATCTGAATAGGCAACCCTGCCCCTAACCTACCCTATGTCAAAGGTGGAAAGAGGACAGGCGAGACTTCTTAAAAGGGATTATTTTGTTTGTTAAACTATTTATGATTGATCGTCTACAATTGATAAATACTGTTACTAATCTACTTCTTATAATACGTGATGTATCATAAACAACTGGTTATTTCCTTTGGAAACATCTGCTTTCCATCTCCAAGACCTGATTTTATAAACCATATTTTAAATATTGCAACTGTTTCTGTTTCTAAGATATTAGAAACTATCAACCAAAACTGTCACCAAACTGTCAAGAAAGGATTCTTCAGTTTCTAAGCTGCTCTGGCTGGCTTACTACGCACAGTGTTGCCAACTCAAAAAATGTTTTCTCGCTAAATCGACCTAAAAAAAACCCGTAAGAAAACTTGATTCGCCTTTTGCATCCATTTCCAATAGCTAAAAAATGGCTAAATTTACATGAAGTTGCTAGATAATAGCAGAAAAGTGGCTACAATTGCCGGAAAATAGCATTAAATATTGGCTAAAAATGTTGAATTTTCACACTGCCATAACAAGAAATGTGCTAGATTTAGCACCAAGAGTGCTAAATTGAAAACACTGGCTGTGTATCTTATGAAAGAATGGAGCTAGAGGGCTTTCAACATTTACTTCCTATTATCTCTATAAAAACACTTATTGTTTTTTAAAATTCCCTCTAAATAGATTTTTAGTGTGTATGTGGAGGGGTTCGACTCATGAGTTTCTGTCATAACAATCCCTTAGTTTATGTTTGGTAGCGTTCATGCATGGTTTTATTTTTTTAATTAAGACTTTTCAATTGATCACCCCCAACAAAGTATGCTGATAAAAGATTTTGGTCCTGTGACGGTTTCTATTAAGTGACAAACATAACCTATTTTTTTTATTAATCATTTCTCTACTGAGAATTATCCAGGCTTAGAAGACACCGTATTTATGATAAGAGCCGTGTCTGTCATACTTGTTGTATAAGTAGCATCCATCAGCCCCTCTTCCTACCTCCAAATTAAACTACCAAACTTTCTTTTCTCCCCTCCCCCTTCCGCCTCTCGTTTAAAACTACCTAACTTCTTTCTCCTCTCTGCCTTGCTATTCTCTTATTAAGCTAATTTTCTCTCCTCCCCTTTCTTTACCTACCATCTTTTCAAGCTACCCAACTTTTTTTCTCCCCGTTCCCTTCATACCCACCTACCTACCATGTCTGACACACTTATAGTTTCTGTAGCAGCCATCAGCTGAGCCTGTCATTATACATCTATGATGACAGATCAGCGTGTACAATATTAGAAACTATAAGCCAAAACTGTCACCAAAATTGCCAGCATAGGTTTCTTCAGTTTTCAAGTTGGTCTGGCTGGCTGGTTGGCTATGTATGTGTGTATGTATCATAAGTACAGGCTGCCCCAATGAAGCTAGAAAGCTGAAAATTTCAACATTTACTCTTTATTATTTCTACAAAGAACTTTTCTTTTTTTTCAATTCTTCCTCAAAATAGTTTTTTTTAGTGGAGGATTCAATTCGCAATGTAAGTTTATTTAAAGTTAGTATATATTTTGTGTCCGGAAGTATTTGTGCTTATTTTTTGAAGCTTCAAATTTCTCGAGTGATCCCTGTCCAACAAAATTAATTAATTTTTTGTTGTTTTTACAACAAATTTGACAACATTGTGATCAGGACTAAAGTGTAAGCCATTTTGGTGAGTCAAAGTTGTAACAAAAACAACGATGCGTTCCAACGGAATTTGAGATTAACCATCACCAATATATGCTGTGTTGGGGGTGATCAATTAAAAAGTTGGAAAAAAGGGTAATTAATGGATAAATTACTTCTCACCTCACCTTTTGTTGGGCTGTGATCTCTAAAAAAAAGTCTGAATTTTCAAAAAACGAGCGGGCACAGGCTAGTGACCAATTTAGTATAAACTTACATTGCACATTCCCCCCCCCCCCCCCCAACAAAAAACTATTTCGGAGGGAAATTTTCAAAAAACGAAAAACGTTTTCCATACTCATTGAGAGGAGCGTGTGAGTGTGTAGTGTGTGTGTGTGCAGAATTTTAGTTTCTACTCAGGAAGTCTGGATAGATAGATAGATAGATAGATAGATAGATAGGTAGGAAGGTAGGTAGGT